>OY856410.1:333743882-334216382 GCA_963693085.1 Alisma plantago-aquatica
GAATTATAGGACAAATCTAAATAGAGAATACATAAAAGAGGGTGATAAGAAAAAGAAGTCAGCCCTTGAACAATGGAACTTCTTGGACAAAGAAGATTGGGACAATTTTGTTGCTTCAAGAAAATCTGAAGAATTCAAGGTATTAGGTGTCACTCCCAATTTAATTCATATACATTGTATTCACCTATTCAAGATTAACATTTAGTGATACTAACCAAATCATTAATGTGCATACTAACTAGGCCCTCAGTGACGCACAAAAAGCAAGGCGTGCACTGAATGTGCATGACCACACTATGGGTCCAAAAGGCTATGCAAGTGTTCGCCAAAGACTACATGTGGAGTCTGCGGCTACTCAGGAGTCTGCTCCTACTCAGGAGTTTGCCACACCCATGCCTCGCCATGATATCTGAATAGCTGGGAGGCACAACAAGAAGGGTGAAATAAAGAAGCCCGTAACTGCTGAGGCGGCTGCGAAAATGGTAAAATACAACTCTTAGAGCAATCGTTTGAATATTGATTATTTGTGGTGTTAACTTACCAATTTGTGTTGATGGTGATTAGCGGGAGCTGCACGAGCAGAGGAAACAAGGCACGTTCATCCCTCAGGGCACAAGGGATGAATTGACAGTTGCTCTGGGTAACCCAGAGCATCCTGGACGTGTTAGGGGTGCAGGCGCTGGTGTGGGCATCAAAGCATTCTTTGGGCCATCCCAGCACAAACCCAGAGCGGGACTTTCTCAAGAAGAGGTAACCTATTCTTTTTTTAGAATGTTACTGCAAAAGGAAATTCAATAATAAGAAGCTAATGTTTCTTTTATCCATGTATAGGAGAATAAGAGAGTCAAGGATATAGTTTCTAAGAAGGTCAACGATGTAGTTGCTGAGAAGGTCAAGGAAGAATTGTTGCGGTGGCAGGCATCTCAGGCTTCCAATCAGCCTATGGCGACCCACTCTTCTCCTGATGCACAGACAGCGAGTAATCCTGGAGACCCATCGCCTAACACGTCTGCTGTAAGTATTGTTTATGACATTGTAGCTAGTCTTTTCAAGATGATATGTTTTCAAGGTGATATGTATATATGTATAACATTCTTTACGTAAATTTGTAGGCATTGAAGCCATGCCGCTTAAGAATACAAGACTATGTTGTTGCAGAGGCGCAGGCTTACCCGTCCCTTCCTGGGGAAAGGTTTCACGAGACTCCAATGCCACATGGCTACATTCGTGTGGGCCCATTACGTGTGTTACCCGATTGGAGGGAAGCTACATTGCCATATCCCCACCCGGATATTGATACACTTGCTGAGGTAGAAGGCGGGGTCATATTGTGGCCCAAAGCAGATGTCATCTACACTACTGAAATTGTAAGATAAATTTACATTGATTTAGACTGTTAATGTGTATATATGAGGTCAACTGATCTGAAATTATATATACAGGTTAAAAAGAAGACACCAGGAGCACCTAGGCCTCCACCTCCACTTCCCGCATCACCAAGTTGGGTTCCAACTGACCTAACATACCCGTTAGGTCCTGCTTGTAGGGGAATGGCATGTTGGCTACGGGCACATAATATACATTGCCCTATAATTGTTTCTTTAGATGCAGATTATGCAGGTCAATCATACGATAGCTCTTTATTTATACAAGATATTATTGAGCTGTTTATGTATGCTTGGCTGAATACATCAATGATAGAGACATGGATAAGGTGAGATCTTGTTTATACATCTATATACCTTGTGTAAGATCTGGTGATCTGGTTTCTTATATATTAATGCATACGTAATACATATTTTGCAGCTACTTAGTCGAAGATCAATGCAAACAATTTGCATTTGATCATGTGGGATTTTTGATTCCATCCTTGATTAGTATGGTAGCTAAAGACCCCGATAGTGTTCAACAATATTGTATAGATGCTTTTACAATTTTTGGTCAGCAAAAGAAGACGATAATAATAGCTCCATTCAATGTCAAGTAAGTTTACTTTATTTATAATTTGGACTTAAGAAAATTCCATTTTTATTGTGCATTTTGAGTTATTAATTGTTAACTTTTTACCTCTAGCGGTAAACATTGGGAGTTACTAGTTATTGTCCTCGGGACGTTCACTGTTTATTATCTAGATCCTGCGGGAAGTACATTAAACACTAAAATTGGACACATAATGAGAATGCCATTATTCTGGTGAGAAATATTTCATTTTTGTATCCGTTAACATCTGTTATTACATTACTATTTACTTATGCAATTTACTGTGTTATATTAACATGTAGGGGTTTAGATGCATTCAAAAAGGCTGGAGGAACGGTCCCAAGGAAAAAGAACCAGCCAATAAATTGGCAGAACGTACAAGTAAGTTCCCGACTCTAATGTATATATTATTGATGTGAATTGTGCTTAGTTGTATTATTTTGTATGTTTCAATTTATAGTGCGCTACACAAGACAACGGCTGGGCATGCGCATACTATGTGATGTGATTTATGCAGATGATTATCCGACATGACGCATTGGACATCGATAACATACATGAGGTATTATATATAGTCTCATTAGTTAATATGAAATATATCAATCTTATTTTTATATTATTACTTATATATATACATCATTCTCTTTGCAGGTGTTTAAAACTGACCACACTATAGGTAAACGCTTAAAAAATATACATGCTCCACATACGATGGAAGCATTATATGAAATAAGAGAAGAATGGGCAAAAGCCATACAAGCAGTGGCAACTGTAAGATATAATTGGGATGTTGATAGCGATAATGAATGATACTTTGTAAATGAATATTTCCGAATGTGAATACATGTATTTGAATGTTTCTATATGTGTGAATGTGAGAATTGAATTGATGTCTGAATGTATCTACTTGTGTGAAATTTTCCTTGGGACTTTTGCAGGTTTGTGGCCTGTTTGTAGGCTGATATCAATGGATGTCGTAAACCTGCAGTTCAGAAAACTGAACTACAGGTTCTCATCCTGCTGACCAGCCACAGCATGCCTGCAAACTGATATAAAAAAAATAGATATAGGTGTCGGTTATTTACAGAAAACCGTCAGCAAAGACCTACAGCATCGGTTATTGGACAAAAACCGACGCCTAATAGTACAAACAACCCGACCGTGCAGGATAGCACGGCCGTGGTGGAAAAGGCGTCGGTTATTCATATAAAACCGACGCCTATAGTACTAAACACGGCCGTGCAGGGAAGCACGGCCGTGTCGTCTTGAAGTATGGCGTCAGTTTTTTTTATAGAAAACCGACGCCAAAAGGGTTCGCGCCACAGAAAACAGCGTCATCTAGGACTCTTTCTGCGTCGGTTACCAAGTAAACACCGACGCTATAGTCCATATAGGCATCGGTCTTTTAGTAGATAACCGACGCAGAATGTGTCCTAGATGACGCCGTTTTCTGTGGCGCGAACCCTTTTGGCGTCGGTTATCTACTAAAATACCGACGCCTATATGGACTATTGGCGTCGGTTAAAAAACCGACGCCGAAGTGTTCAACCTTTAGCGGCGCCCACATAGGCGTCGGTCAGAAACCGATGCCAAAGGGGGTTAAACAACCGACGCCAAAGGTTGTTTCTGTAGTAGTGGCGAGGCCTTAAGATACACTCTGTCTCCAACCTGGAACTCCAACGGTCTACGACGCTTGTCAGCATAAGATTTTTGCCTATCTTGTGCAGTCTTAATTTGTTGTTGTATTACTTTAATCTTTTCCGTAGTCTGCTGCACAAGATCAGGACCTAACAATTGATGTTCACCAATCTCATACCAACACAAGGGTGATCTACAATGTCTACCATACAAGGCTTCATAAGGTGCCATATCAATACTATGCTGATAGCTATTGTTATAGGCAAACTCTATCAAGCTTAGGTGCAGATCCCAACTTCCTGTGAACTGGAGAACACATGCTCTCAACAGATCTTCTAAGGTATGTATAGTCCTTTCTGACTGTCCATCCGTCTGTGGATGAAAGGCTGTACTAAACCTTAACTGGGTGCCTAGTGCCCTATGTAGCTGTTCCCAAAAACGACTTGTGAACTGAGGACCTCTGTCAGAAACTATGGTGACAGGAACTCCGTGCAAACACACTATCTCTTGAACATATAACTGGGATAACCTTTCAGTAGAATAGGTTGTTTTGACAGGTAAGAAATGTGTTGTTTTAGTCAACCTATCAACAATTACCCAAATGGAATCATGTCCTTTGTTTGTTCTAGGTAGACCAACAACAAAGTCCATGGTTACATGATCCCACTTACACTGTGGTATGGGTAAAGGTTGCATTGTTCCTGCAGGCTTCTGGTGTTCAGCTTTAACTTGCTGACACACTGGACACCTCAGAACAAACTCAGCTACGTCCTTCTTCATTCCAGGCCACCAATACATATCTTTCAAGTTTCAATACATCTTGGTGCTTCCTGGATGCATAGCATACATTGAAGAATGAGCTTCTTCCAGGACTAACTTCCTCAGGTTATCTACATCTGGTACTATCATCCTCCCATGATAGCATGCCACTTGATCATCTGATTCATGAAAACCTCCTTGCTTCTCATCACCATATTCAGATATGATCTGCTGAACTGCAACATCAACTTGTTGTGCCTCCTTAATCTGCTCTCTTAGGGTGGGTTTGATATGCATCTCATCCAACAACCCGACAATCCATGACACCTTCATCTGTACATTGTCTTGCCTTAAGGAGATAAGCATATCTCTTCTAGGGCATACTAAAGAGTTTAATTGTGCCCTATCAGAGGATGATGTTGCTGATTTCCTACTCAAGGCATCTGCAACTACATTGACCTTTCCTGGATGGTAATCTATTGTGCAATCATAATCCTTGATCAACTCCATCCAGCGACGTTGCCTCATGTTAAGCACATGCTGAGAGAAGATATACTTAAGGTTTTTGTGATCTGTGAAAATCTGGAATGTCTCTCCGTAGAGATAATGTCTCTAGATTTTCAGGGCATGAACCACAGCAGCTAACTCCAGATCATGTGTCAGATAATTCTCTTCGTGTTTCTTAAGCTGTCGTGAAGCAAAAGAAATCACTTGCTTATCCTGCATCAACACGCATCCGAGTCCATTCTTGGAGGCATCACAGAAAATTATATATCCTTTTCCTTGCTCAGGTAACACAAGCACAGGTGCACTTGTCAACCTCTCCTTTAACAGCTGAAAAGACTGTTGACACTTATCACTCCATGTAAAAGGAACATTTTTTTGGGTTAACTTGGTTAAGGGTAAGGCTATAGAACTGAAATTCTTAATAAACCTTCGATAATAACCAGCTAATCCCAAGAAACTTCGAATCTCCGTTGGTGTCTTCGGTTGTTCCCACTGTAGAACAGATTCTACCTTTTTAGGGTCAACACGAATACCCGAGGCAGATATCACATGTCCAAGAAAAGATACTTCCGACAACTAGAACTCACACTTGCTAAACTTAGCATATAGATTATGTTTTCTTAGCAGAGTTAGAGCCTGTCGGAGATGCTGTTCATGCTGCTGAGCATCCTTACTATAAATCAGAATGTCATCTATGAAGATGACAACACACTGATCAAGGAAAGGTCGAAAAACTCTATTCATGAGTTCCATGAATGCAGCCGGTGCATTGGTTAGTCCAAACAACATAACCGTGAACTCATAGTGACCATATCGTGTCCTAAAGGTAGACTTGGATATGTCACTATCCTTAATACGCAGTTGATGATATCCATACCTCAAGTCTATCTTTGAGAAGACTGTTGCACCACACAACTAGTCAAAAAGATCATCTATCCTCGGCAATGGGTACTTATTATTTATCGTTACTTTATTTAATTGTCTGTAATCAATGCACAACCGCATTGACCCGTCTTTCTTTTTAACAAACAAAACTGGAGAACCCCAGGGTGAAGTGCTCGGTTGGATGAAACCCTTCTCAAGCAACTCTTGAAGCTGCTTCTTGAGTTCTGCCATCTCAGCAGGCGCCATCCTATACAGTGTCTGGGCTATAGGTTGTGTATCTGGGATCAAATTGATTTCAAAATCAATTTCCCGAGGCGGTGGCACACCTGGAAGTTCTTCAGGAAATACATCTTCAAATTCCCTGACTATAGGAACTTCAGCAAGGTTAGGACTCTCCATGGTAGTATCTACCACATGGGCCAAGAATGCATTACATCCTTGTCTCATCAACTTATCAGCAACCATTGCTGACACAAGACAGGTGGGTAGAATCTTTCTCTCTCCTTGAAAGATCCATGTGTTGCTTTCATCAGCAAACACAGCCTGCTTGGATTCACAATCCAAGACAACCCTATACCTTTCCAAGGTATCCATCCCAAGAATTATATCAAATCCTTGCATATCAAGTGGTATAAGGTCCACTTGAATGCGATGGTCAGAAAAGAAGAGGATGCAGGGAGAGCATACCTCCTGCAAAACGGCAGACCCACTCAACGGAGTCTCCAAAAACAAGCTATCTGCCCTATGACTAATTGTCATATTGCGGTTACAAATCACTCTCCGAGTGACAAAGGAGTGCGTAGCACCCGGGTCAATCAGAACAGATACAATACAGGATTTAGACATATTAGAATATAACAGTTCCATCTGACCTGCCACTACCCGTGGATTGACCACTGCATCTGGTGGGTTCATAGCATAGAACCTCATTGTCGCCTGGTGTTGAGGTGGTGCTGATGATCCAGCTTGAGACGCTTGTCCACGTCCTCGAGCTGCTCCTTGAGATTGCCTTCTCTGTGATCCTTGTTCACTCTGTCTCTAGGGCTGTGTCACACTGACAGGCCTAGACCTATAGTCCTTCATCAAATGTCCCACCTTCCCACAGTTGTAACAGCTCCTCCCCAGTTGTTGTGGTCTGGGTGGTCCTGTAACTGACATTGATGCTGAACTGTGAGTCTCTTGTAGTGGTAGGCTTCGTCCCCTGCCTCTACTCGGTGTCCACTGTGTCTGAGCACTAGTTCTGGGTGGTGGAGATGTAGGTGCAGAGAATCTAGGCTTCTTAAAGTCTCTAGATGAAGAACCCTGGAACTACAGATATCTGTTATGGGTTTGTCTCTTCTCGACTACGGATTTCTCTATCCTTCAGACTGACTCAACGAAGGTAGCAAACCTCTCCCGATTCTGTAGGGCAGCCACAGGAGTAGTCAAGTCGACATTTAAACCCTTCTCAAACCTTCTGATTCTTTCTTCTTCTGTGGCAGCCATGTGCGGACAAAACCGCAATAACTCCATAAACTTAGCTTCATACTCGCTAATGTTCATCATGCCTTGCCTCAATCTCTCAAACTGAGAGATCTTCTCGTCTAGGAAGGTCTTTGGAAAATATCTATTGATAAATTCTCGACGAAAATCCTCCCACGAGATCTCCACTCCAGGCCTCTTCTGCTCTTCCATGGTCCACCAGTGACCAGCACTTCCCTTGAGAAGATAGACAGCATGTCTAACCTTCTCAACTTCTGGGATGTTGAGGATTCTAAAAGCTTTCTCCAACTCGGTTAACTACAGATCGGCATCTGCAGGATCATCTGTTCCAAAGTATTCGGTTGCTCTGACACGATGAAGTCGCTCGAACGTCTTACTGATACCTTGTCCTTCAGGATGGGCAGGTGCCCTAGGTGCAGGCATGGGCATCATGTCGGTGATGTGTGTCATAGCAGTCATAAACTGCCCGAACATAGTTTGAACAGCTCAGTTTCCCATGTTAGTTGGGTCAAACTGAGGTGGTTCTCTGGGTGGCTCGGGTATAGGTTGCTCTATTTCTAGGTTCCTTGCACCTTCTCGAGGCACAGCAACACTACTTTCAGCCTCATACTCCTCCTGTGGTCCAGACATCCTTAATTATCTTCTTCTCCTGAGGAGCAGAAGACTCTATTAGATAAGAAAGAAGTATTAGGGATAGACTTGACACTCTAAGTCCTATGTCTCTATAGACTCAGCGAACCTAGAGCTCTGATACCACTTAATTGTGGGCTCTGATCTCCAAAACACAAGATAAATATAGCGGAAGCGATTCGATTAACAGCGGAATACGAAAATCACGAGAAATTAAAACTTTTCGGAAACGAGATCTTAAAAACCTAAAACTCCTTTTATAAAAGTAAGATGAATTGTTTACATCTCTGATAAATCACTTCTCGAGTGATTATATACGTCATGATACAAATCTCAAGATTTCAAAATTCTCAGATCAACAAACTCCTAGGACCTGAGTGTACAGAGACGACATAAGACCATTCTGACTACAAGACTAGACAACACAGTGTTTCCACCTGAAGTCACCGCTGCTCCTGAATTCGCTGCTGTTGCTGCTGTCCACCTGTAGATCGGTTCCTTCGACCTCGATGTCCACCTAAAGGTAGAAATATATGGGGTGAGACAATTTTAAATAATTGTCCCAGCGAGAGTTTTAACTCTTCGCCAGAAGCTTTATTATAGCAACCAAGAATAACATAGGCAATAAAAGCTCTAAGGTAATCAGCAACAGATTGTTATCAATTAGAACAACAACATTTAAGGAATATGAAAAACATGTATACTAAGTAATGTACCATCAACCAATTTATTTTGTGGTTCAACCTAAGCAGACATGCTACGCGGTTGATTATGTTTTACAAACATCATTATGCCCTGCGGAGATGAGGTATACCGCTCATACTCCAACCGATCACTATTAAGTTGCATCGGTATCATACATAGGTCATCAAAAGAGCCGGATTCTTATGACCTCATCTTCCTCAGTCAGTATGAGGGTCAACATGCAGGACATCTAGTGTCCCTGTTACAATAGCTTACCAGGGTATTCTGGTACTTCGCTATTAGAGTCACAGTGGCATTCTGTACTCTCTTTGCCATCGAAAGATTTATTGTTTATCTCTCATCGATGTGGTATAAAAGATTTTCTCGGGAGATTAGTGTTACATCACCCCAGAATAAACACATAGTGAAGGATTGATAGAATAAAGATACATCTACATCAATTCCTACACCAGGATGTAAGGAAATTCACATCCATATTACCCCACACTTTCAAAAGTATGTGCTCCAGGAATTCCCTTAGGAAAACCTGTTTCACCATCATTTAATTCCTGGCAATGATGGATCTATGATCATGGCTCTACATGGTATGATTATACTTGATTAGTTAGGTACATTTCAGTATTCTTTTATCATCATACATGTTTTCAAACATTAATCATTAGCATATCAGCTATGAAGGAATAATACTAAATGTAACAAGCCTAACTCTCATCAATTGTCATTTCTCAATATTCTCATCACAAGTCATCTCTTAAAGCATGACCTTGATGGTATTCATGGCCCTCACAGTCTATCAATCTCATAAGATGCTATTAACAAGGCATCATGATATATCACTATTCATAAAGCTAACAACATGTTTTCAATGAATATAGTATTATCATCCATACCTGGATATGATCATTCTTATAAAGAAACCTGCATGGTTAAATTAACTGATAACAATAAATAACTTACTTAAAGAAGTTGTATCTCCCTACTCATACAAGAGCTAGGTTTCCCTAGTTTTCATCAATTAGGGTTTACTATTCACATTACATGTCTTTACCCTAGAATTAGGGTTTACTATTCACATTACATGTCATCACCCTAGAATTAGGGTTTACTATTCACATTACATGTCATCACCCTAGAATTAGGGTTTACTATTCACATTACATGTCTTCACCCTAGAATTAGGGTTTACTATTCACATTATGATGAAATGATCTCATAGCATCCTCATGTATGAGAAACGTCATCATTAAAGACCTCAGATAAGATTAAGATTCATCAATTATCATATTTAGGGTTTCCATGATCTCATCTGGTGGATTATAACCTAATCATGCACATTCATGTATGTTGAAGTATTTTACTTGAGTTTCCATCATAATTGGTACTTTCTCTCTCTTCTTACTAGTAGATGGTGATTACACTACTCTAGATTTGGTTGGATTAAGTCCTCTTTGATTAACATAGACCAAATCACCACTATTGAGTGATTAGGGTTTGGTTAGAACAAGGTATTACTCAAATGAACCTTTCAAGGGCATTTTGGTAAATTACCCTTTGATCATTATCATGGGTCACTTCATTAGTCACTTAGTTCCTTAATGTCTTAAGTTACCATTATGGTTTATATTGGATCATTATTGAACCATTTATACCTTCAAGTGGTTAAGTATAATCATCCTTGAAAGTCTTCAATTAGGTTAGGGTTTAACCTTAAACCTTCAACCCATTTGAACCTTAAACGGGTGTGGACCCTCTGAGCTGAAACAGGTGTGAACCCATTTAAGATGAAACGGGTGTGAACCCATTTAAGATTAAACGGGTGTGAACCCATTTAAGATGAAACGGGTGTGAACCCATTTGGATTGAAATGGGTTGAACTCGTTTGGATTGAAACGGGTGGAACTCGTTTGGATTGAAACGGGTTAAAATTGTTTGGATCTAAATGAGTGTGGACTCGTTTGGGTATAAACGAGTGTGGACTCGTTTGGGTCTAAATGAGTGTGGACTCATTTGGGTCCAAACCGCATGGATATGAAAGGTGATACAAAGGTCATGATTGAAAAGGATTTCATAGGTTGAAGCCTTCAATTGGCCCAAGCCATGTTAACCACTTACAAATTGAGTCAATTAGGATGAGTCTCAATCAATTGTACTCCAATGTGATCCTCAATTGAAAGCCAATTAGGGTTAAATCTAACTCAATTAAGGTTTTCAATCGGCTACTCATCAATTTTCAACAATGTGAATCAAAATAAGGTTGAACCTATCAATTGAACTCCAATTGGGCCCAAACTTGGCCCAAACGGTCTTGAAATCGTTTGGATGATCTCCAAACGGTCTTGAGACCGTTTGCCCAAAGTTTGACCAAAATTAAGTTGATTTGATAAGGGTTGAGTCCTAATTAAATTACAAATCAGCACTTTTCATCAATTTATCAATATCTTGTGATTGGACCCTCAAACCATCAAATTTCTTTAACCCTAGACCTCCAAACGGTCTTAGGGTGTGACTAAACGAGTGTGAGATCGTTTGGATGAACCCCCTAACGGGTTTGAACTCGTTTGGGTCCTTCAACCCAACACTCATCAAAATCTATATGAAAAATCAGCAATTTTAACCCGATTAGGGTTAGGGTGTTGAAATGCCTTCAACTCTTAATTGGTTAGGAATTAGATCATGATTCTTGGTAGAAATGAAATTCAATATGTTATGAACAGGAATCCCAAACGGTCAACGCTTGGTCAACTCCTTCAAACGGGTTGGAACCCATTTTCCCAAAGATTCAAGTTAATCAGTTTAGAAAACAGCACTTAATTCAATTCGATTGCCTAATTGATTGGCCTTCAACCTACGATTCCTTTGGATTTAACCCCTCAAATTTGGTGGGTCATTATCCTACATAATTGTGAACAGAAATCCCAAACGGTCAATGCTTGGTCAACGTCCTCAAACGGGTTGGAACCCGTTTGGCCAAACCGACCTATTGAACCCGTTTGGATTGAAACGAGTGTGAGATCGTTTGACCTATTGGTCCAAGGTCGTTTAGTAAAGTTGGATAAGAACCAAAATAGGTATTAATGCCATTTGTCTTCAACCTTGAAACCAAGGTCTGTTCTTCATGAAAAAGCTTGCAAGGGTGCAAAGAAGGATGGGGAAGAAGAAGAAGAACTAACTATTATTTGCACGAATAAAAGTATGCATAACAAAGCAAAAGGTTTAGAATTATAAAACCCGCCTTAAGGTCGTTCCTTGAGCTCCAAGCTTCCAAGCTTCAAGTCTTTAATGGTGTCTTGAGCTCCACAGGTCGGCCAAGGGTGTTTCTCCAAGGAAAGGTTGGGAAAAGATGGCTAGAACGAGAAAGCTAAGTAAGAAAACTAGCAAACCAACCTTATAACATGATATCCTCCAAGAATTTGAGCAAGATGATGATCAAAGATTACCTAGAAGTACTTGGCCGTTCTCCTATTCTCCAGATCTTTGTCCTAATTCGGTCTAAGCAAGAAAATAAGAAAGGAAGTGAAGGAAACGTTCCTTTACAAACAAAGGAAGGGTGTATATATATCTTGGGGTCATTTCCAACATAAGGACAACTAGTTTCTCCTTTTCACAACTAGGTCCTTCCTTTCTTTTAGGCACGTCCCTCCTCTTCTTCTATAAGATAAAACTCCTTCTAAAACCAAGAACTAAAGGCAAGTAAGGTCAACTTATCACTAAGGTACATATGTACATAAGGGTCTCCTTGCTTACATCTTGATGATTTAATTACAAAGGTGTTCCTTATTATATGATTATTCAAAGGAAGTGCCCCCTTCATCATTATTACTCTAAATGATGTCAAAAGTCATAAAATATGTTCTAGATGGTGTATTTTATAAGTTGCACCCCTCATTGGGTAAATTGCACTTTAATCCAAATTAGGGTTTTTAAGCACAAGGATCATTCCACAAGCTGCATCTTGATGCCCAGGCTTGGGAAATCCATCATACCTCATCATATCCACTCATTAGATGTCTCATCATCAGAGGAACATCTTAACTTGTGAAATGTGCAAGTTAAACCCCTTATCTGGGTAATTTGCACATAGGTCTCTGAATTACCAAACAATACTACAATCATTGTTTAAAAGGGACAAAAATGAAAATGTATGTTCCTTAGGAACTTAATTACATGCCAAAAGATAATCACACAGATTTAATTACATATTTAGGCAAAACACCTAGGGTTAACTCATAACCCTAGTCAGGGATGTTACAGGTAGGGTGGTTTTGGGGGTGAGGTGGCATGGAGAAAGAGAATGAGGGGGGAAGAGAGAGAAATTTATATCGTGTATAACTTTCAATCCGTAGTGTATTTTTTGATGAAATAAAACTCATTAAGTTTGTTATAAAATATACAATCCAATGAGACTAATATTGATATAATTTAGAAAAATTACATGGTACATCAAATTTATTTGCGCTTTACAAATTTAGTGCAGTACATGCAAAACATGGTGCATTGTAAAATTAAGGTGTATTGCTACGACATAAATTGGGCGCAATCATGCTCAAATTGGGTGAATTCAAACTAGGTGGATTGAAGTCTGAACTGAACGCAATCAAATTAAAATACTAGGTGCACCGACACAACACTAACTAGACGCAATCATGGCCAAATTGGTCACATTCAAGTTGAAACTACACGCATTCAAGTCTAAACTGGGCATAATCAAGTCTAAACTAGACATTCAACTGCAAATAAGGTTCAATCATGTCTAATGTGGGCACATTCCATTCGAAAGTGGGTGCATTCAAGTCGATAGTGGGCGCATTCAAGTCCAAGATGGGCATAATCAAGTCTGGACAGGGCATTCAAGTCCAAATAGGGTCCAATGAAGTCCAAATTGGGTTCAACTAAAGACATATTGGGCACAATCAAGTCCGAACTGGGTGCATTCAAATTGAAACTGATTAGGTACATGCAATCAAGAAGAAGAAGAAGAAGAAGAAGAAGAAGAAGAAGAAGAAGAAGATGATGATGATGATGATGATGATGATGATGATGACGATGATGATGATGACGATGATGACAACGACGACGACGATGATGATGATGATAATGAAAAAGAAGACGATGATGATGATGATGATGAAAAAGAAGAAGAAGATCCTGATGATGATGATGATGATGATGATGATGCACTCACAAGTAGGCACATTACAACACTAACTGGGCACAATCATGTCTGAATTGGGCGCATTCAAGTTCGATTTAGGCTCAAGGCCGAACCCGACGCATCCAAAATCAAACTACACGCATTGGATTGACAGTGGGCGCAATACATGTCAAACTCCATCTATTTTTATAATTTTTTCAAAATATACTAATATTAGTCTTGTTGAAAAGTACTTTTTGTAAGATTTCTAATAGTTTTTATTTTGTGTAAAAATTCTTTATGGATCAACATTTATAAGCAAAACAAAAAATAAAAAAAAGTTATTTGAGGAGAGAGAATGAGCGAGGGAGAGGAAGGAGGGGGTGGGAACCACGGCTGGCAGGGTGGTTTCCCCGGCTGGCAGGGTTCTGTTGATTTGCTGTAACATCCATTCATGCTATACGAGTTAACCTCGTATCACAGTCACTTATTCATAACCCTCATCGTTAATAACTGATTTCCTTTTACACTGTCTCTTTCTCTTTTTCTTCTCTGCTTAATTACTTCACGGACAAGCCATGTATTCCACTTTACTTGATAACGCAATGGAGCGACTATGAATAAAGTTCCTGATATCAATTAATGCGCCTGTGGCCAACAGACTGTCTAAACACATGTAGGTACGAGAGTGAACGGCATCAGGCAGTTGAATTAGAAGGGCAGCCTGTCTAGGCGATAAGTTTCTGGATTAACTGTACTTGTTATACATCCGTCTGCCAAGTCAAGGGACATCTAAAGGGATGTTTAGCCCTACCTCTTAAATGCTGTGGGTTCCAAATGTGTAGCAAGCAGCTGAAAGTTTGCATTCCTCTTTTCATGCAGCAAAACCGGGTGCGGGCAACCCAGAATCTGACTGACCGGGATATTTCTTTGCCGCAAATAAACAAACATTCAAGTGACATTCACCACCAGAGTCTGACTTGAAGTGTTGTCCGAGTCAGTACCGTGAGGCGAGACTTAAGATGGACAAGAACAGAATGGCAATAAGCTAAGAAAATGCTGTTGAGAGAGAAAATTCGGTACTCTGCAAGCATATCTCAACAGTTCCATTTCACCGATTCCGAAACGTCGATAACGAAAGTGCCAATCTTGAACAGATGTATGTATTCTTTTAACAGATGAATGTTGAACAAGGCTCTATGAATATCTTTAGATCAATTTAATATTGGGACATTGGTGCAGAGTTTCTTTTACGGGCCACTACTGATTGATGCTTGCATATAAGGCTAGTTCGGTAGACTGTAAACTGCGATTTAATTGTGTATAATACATTGCAAATTCATAATTTGTTATCCAATTACACCCACTTAAATAAACCCTTAACATCGTGACATTTTATTTCGGGTCCGTAAACGCTGCTCGGTTGATTTAGATCCACCGAGTGAGGTGAGCGGCTTCAAGCTCAAAATTAGACGTGAACAGTATCAAGATTGGTGTGCTGTATTAACAAGCATAGACGTGAGTGGCGGATGACCAAGAAACAGGGGTTCAATGGATGGTAAAGGTGTGCAAAGCAAAGCAAAAATTCTGATGGGATCGCGCTGTTGGACATACTAGGCTTACCCTGTACTTGAGGATATCACTTTTAACTTGGAGTGTCGCAAATGTGGTATTGCATCACTTCATTTTACTAAAGGAAAAAAAGATAACGATTAGCCAATAGTAATTACATTGTGATATACATAAAAGAAAATTAAGATATAGGTTGAGACTTATTTTGACTAATGCCAATACGAGGTCTAGATTGAAGGAAGAAGATTGCCAAAAAAAGCTAGTGAGAAAAATAATAATAATTTTCCCATTATCAAGATCGCGACATGGAATCATCTCGATGTTACATCAAAGTGATCACATTGTTCACCTCCTCAACTTTGATTGCGTCACAATTTCAGTTCCAGAAATCGTAAAATGACGACACAAATGTAGATACTGGTGGGAGCCAACTCCTACAGGTTCATACAACTTTATTAGATTACACACGACCTCATACTAATTCGAAAAACTTAAGGCATATTGTATTTTCCATGACCTTTCATATATAGTAGGGTTAATATATAATTTAAAAAATTAAATCAATTAAAATCTCATCTGTCTACAACTTTTCATATAGCCTTGTTAAGATACACAAAGGTTAATTTTTTATTTAAAAAATGATATATACAATTTATCTGCAAATCCCTATTATCCTCTCCCACATCTGCCTTGTTAGAATAACAAACTGATTTGTCACTATAAACATAAAAAAGATTACATGCAATGCCTCTTACACCTTTCTTTATACACTAAATAATAAATATAAGGTCATTTTTGTAATCTAAAAAAATAAAAGGTAAATTTACTGAGAAAGCCCTCACGTATTTTCTTTTATAGTATACCAGTACGTAATTATCTTAAAAGCAAATCTACTTCAGTAAACTTTTACGAAGAAAATAATATGATATCAGATATAATAATACAGATGATGCTTTAGAAAGTTGGGACTCGGTAAAAATGAATTCGAGTAGCCAACGTAGTGAAGACATTTAGCGGCTCTAGACACGAAGGTTATGAAGGCTTGCCTCCCATACTCGACTACGTCTCGTAATTCATACCCCAGTGCAAGGATATTTTTTCGAAAATGATTTGGTAACGCGTGGGTTACCGTGACGCGCAGTCACACGCAAGGCAAAGGGGGTTTTGAGAAATTTTGAGAAGTTTTGCCTTTTTAAAGGTGATTTTCGGATGATGACGTGGCAGCATTTAATTGGATGGGTTGGTAAAGAGTGTGTAATGTGTAAATAATTTATTTTGCTTATAACTTTTGGACCGTGATGAATTTTTTGACGAAATAAAAACCGTTGGATTCGTTATGAAAAATGCAATTCAACAAGACTAATATTGATATATTTTTAACAAAAAAAATATAAAAATGATATAAATATGTTATTCTGGGTGTCAATTACCCATTTTTGGGTGTCATTAGGCATTTATGGGTGTCATTAGATATTTGTGGGCACCGTTATAATTTTAGGTGTAAGTCAATCATTTTAGGCGTCAAATAACCATATTTGGGTGTCGTTAGTCATTTATGGGTGTCTTTAGGTGTCATTAGCTATTTTTGGATGCTAATAAGTTATTTGGGTGTCGTTATATTATTTTGGTTATCGATAGGCATTTATGGGTGTCATTAGGCATTTTTGGACGTCGTTATAATTTTAGGTGTAAGTCAATCATTTTAGGCGTCAAATAACCATATTTGGGTGTCATTAGCCATTTATGGGTGTCTTTGGGTGTCATTAGCTATTTTTAGATGCCAATAAGTTATTTGAGTGTCGTTATGTTATTTTGGTTATCGATACCTTATGTGGGCGTCATTTTAAACTTCTAGGTGTCAATTACCTTATTTGGGCGTCAATTACCTTATTTGGGCACTATTTTTATGGGCACCATAGTTGGTTGTCAATTAACATATATATATCATTTTTTTATTTTTTTTTATCTAAAAAATATGTCAATATTAGGCTTGTTAGATTACATTTTTCGTAACGAAACCAACGGTTTTTGTTTTATTAAAAAATTCATTACGGTTCAAAAGTTATAAACGAAACAAATTTATTTGACTATTGCATAATTTTTTAAAAAAGCACCCAATCACCAGCCGCCACGTGGCGGCGGTTTGGGAGTAGTTTCTCCTGCGCGTGAAAACCGGGCGTCACCAGCGTGAGCGTCCTGGAATCTTAGTCCATATTTTTTTACCATGCGACAACCCTTATATATCCTCAAAGAAAGTGCCTAACCTTTAGTTGTAAAGATTGCTGTTTGTCGGGGGTAAAATACCCATTTGGTACATTTCAAGGGAGGATGTAACAATTAAGGCCTTGCATTGCTTTGGTCGATAGGAACCCTTTTGGACCCCTCTTGGCATATAACAGCAAAATGTATCAAAATAATACGACCTGAACGAAATACGTCATCCAAATATAATTGAGTCGCACGCCAGAAAGAGGGAGATGAAAGAAGTGTATTGCATCCAAAGCACAACGAAAAAAATCAGAGTAACATTTTAAACGCGACTCGATGAACTGCTCTATGTGATTAACTATATTATATGAGCGACAGCTTGTCTATGTTTATTGAAAGAAAGATGGTAAAGCCATTTTCATGATTGAAAGAAAGTTTGATTCGAGCCGTCAATTCTTCCTAGAATAACTCCTCGTGAGTTTCCAAGAGAGACGAAATAACACGGCCAACGGAGTTGAGGAGTCGTAAAGAACATCTCTCTAAACAACTATATATGTCAAAAATGAATAGAAGTATCATGTCAGATTTAGAACAGATCTAGACAAAAATAGACACGTCTTAGTGGTTTTCACAAGTATGATGTTGCATGTGAAACAAACTATCATTATTTCCAAAACTGAAGTTGCGTTCAGTAAAGGGGTTGATCGGGTGAGGAATGATGAAATTATAAATTTATTGCAGGTGAAGGAAGTAGACAGGCATGACAAGTACTTGGGAATCCCCACTGCAATGGGAAGATCCAAAAAGTAGGTATTTGCATATATCCAAGAACGGGTTTGGAGGAAACTACAAGGATGGAAGGAAAAACTTTTATCCAAAGCGGGCAAGGAGGTTCTCATCAAAGCAATAGCTCAGACAATCCCTTCTTATATAATGAACATTTTCCAACTTCCATCTTATCTCCTAGACTCCATAGATAGTATCATCTCAAGATTTTGGTGGGGAGCTAAGGGCGCAGAGAGGAAAAATACATGGGTTAGTTGGGAAAACTTATGCAAGCCAAAGAATCATGGAGGTTTGGGCTTTAGGAATTTGCATACCTTCAATCAAGCTCTCTTGGCCAAACAAGTCTGACGTCTCTTCCACAGACAAGATACTCTAGTGTATAGGGTACTCAAAGCAAGATACTTCCCTTCGACCTATGTACTCCAGGCAAGGCATGGCTTCAACCTAAGCTTCACTTGGCGCATCATTTGGAACTCAAAAAGTATTATCCTAGAAGGCTTGCAATGGCGAGTTGGAAATGGATCAAGTATTAATATCTGGATGGATAGTTGGATACCCAATATACACGACAACCTATATGATACTTATGGAGTCACTTGCAATACAATTCAGAACGTGAGTCAACTCATAAACCAGGTGACCAAGGAGTGGGACGACGAGGCAATTAACAACATGTTCACCCCTGAGATTGCGAACAAGGTGCTTGCAATTCCGCTAGGCATGTCCAAGCAGACTAACTAGATTTTCCGGAAGCACAGTAGAATGGGAGACTACTCGGTCCGCTCGGCCTACTGGATGGTGTCTCAGCCCCCATCTAGCACAAAATCACAAATCTTGCATGAAGGGGAGTGAGTATGGAGAGCTATCTGGAAGAGGGGTATCCTACCTAAGGCATAACACTTCTTATGGCGTTGCTCTTCGGGAGCTTTGGCCACAGTGGGTCGGCTATTTGATAGACACTGTCATAGGGATGGTATTTGTAGCATCTACATACGGGAAAAGGAGGACATCAATCACATGTTGTTTAGATGCTCACAAGCCTGGGAGCTTTGGAAGGACTGCTTGCCAGAGACACAGCATAGGGTGAAGGAAGTAGAGGACAAAAGGACTGAGGAAGCCATATTGCTACCATCGCCTGGTCGAGCATGATAGAAGAAGACAAAGTCATGATCGCCTCCTTTTGGGTAATATGGATGCGAAGGAATGCCCTGACCTTTGGAAGCAAGGTGAGAGCACCCCCCGTCGTGCAACGAACTCTACTGGAGCTTCTGAAAGGGCATCAGGCAACGGCTCACAGTGGCAGCAACCAGGCGCAGGCGAGAGAAGCACAAGGATGGATATCTACAGAGCCGGTCGAAGTGAACCTAAACTGCGACGCAGCGGTGGGGGTCCACGGCTATGACGGGGCCGGGATTGTATGGAGAAACAACGATGGAGATGTGCTCAGAGTTGCAGGTCATAGGAAGCCGACGATTCAAGATGCTCAATGTGCCAAAGCTTGGACAATCCTGGAAGGTATCAAACTCTCTAGGGAGTTGGGTATGGAGAGACTAGTGGTAGAATCCGACTCAGAGACGGTCATCAGGTGCATTGTGACAGAAGCCAGGAGGGCTGACCTGCTGGGAACTCTACTCAGCGACATTCACCATCTCAAACATGCTTTCTCTAAGATTTCTTTCTGCTTTTGTAGGAGACAAGCAAATGAGCTAGTGCATCAGCTTGCACGTAGGGCTGTCTTCAGTAGTGATAGCTTTAATTCTACATCTTCTCTCCCCTCCTTTGCTTCTTTCTGTATTTCTGCAAACCTTTTAATTAATTAAGAGTAGGCGTGTTGGCTTAAAAAAACTATCATTATTTCCTATTATTTGTCTTTGATATCTTCAGGTTTCTAGCTAATGATTTCATTTTCCTCTTACGATGCATCCAACACATAAATATAAAAGGTCTGTCAGCCTAATTTATAAGGGGTTTGTAACACTTTTCAATGTTGACTTTTCATCTTTCTTTGTCAACTATGTCTTCTCATTTTATTTATTAGAATACCTAATCCATCACATCACAAAGTAGTAGAATATGACATGAATAAGTAGACAAAGAGAAAATGTATGAGTTGCGCTACCTACAATCACTTATCCACCCGTTGCCTCCCCCCAATTCATCGGGAGTCTGCAAAAACCTATCCCGGCTATTTATTTTAATATGAATTAACTCCACACCTACTGATTCCATGCAGCAAATGAAGATTCCCAAAATTTTCTCTCCACTCCTCTCTCCAGCTCTCATCTTTATTAATTCATTTTCTCTCTTGTAATTCATCTCTCCAACTCTATTCCACCCACCAGCATTCCCACGTTAGTATAGTACGTCTGTTCCCCATCTCTCACCAATCTTGCTCTCTTAGACGTACAATACTCCGATTCATCTTCTTTAGTTCACCTTCTCCAGTATAGTATGTGAGAAACTAACCTCTCCCACAGTCGCACTCCGCCGCACCTCGACTCTCCAGCAGTATCACTCCGTCGCAATCCCGCAGCCGCACTCCACTTGTTAGTGATACCAAAAGTACAATGCACATCTAGACAAGAATCAACTATAAAATGCATCCATAAATATTGCACCTACTTGTTAATTTCAACTCAGTTACTGACGCATAAGCACAATACCTAGAAAATTACAAAATCGTGTATAATTATATAACTGGTCTAGAAGCATAAGCATAGTACCTACAGAATCCCAAGCAACATTTGTCATATGGAAATAATTTTTTTACAAAATGCAGACATAAGTTGAGTACCCACTTATTAATGATCTCAAAAGTACAATGCACATCAGATAAAAAATCAGCTATAAAATGCATCCATAAGTACGGTACCCACTTATTAATTTCAACTCATTTACTGAAGCATAAGTACAATACCTAACAAATTACAAAATCAAGCATAATTATATAGCATAAGAACAGTACCTACGAAATCTCATAGCAACATTGGCCATCTGGACAAAATATTTTTACAAAATACAAGCATAAATACAATACCTAGTAAATTACAAGATCAAGCATAATTGTTCTAGAAGCATAAGCACAGTCAGTACCTACAGAATCCCATAGCAACATTGGCCATCTAGACAATTTTTTTTACAAAATACAAACATAAGTTGAGTACCCACTTGTTGATGACCTCAAAAGTACATTGCACATCTAGTCAAGAATCAACTATAAAATGCATCCATAAGTATTGTACCCACTTTTTAATTCCAACCCAGTTACTCAAATATAAGTACAATATCTACCAAATTACAAAATCCGTGATAAAATGCAACCATAAGTACTATACCCACTTATTAATTTAAACTCAATTACTAACGCATAAGTACGGTACCTAGTAAATTACAAAATCAAGCATAATTGTATAACTGATCTAGAAGCATAAGCACAATACCTACAAAATCTTATAGCAACATTTTTCATTTGGACATATTTTTTTTATAAAATGCAGACATAAGTTGAGTACCCATGTTACAACCCAAATTTTGGGTTCATATGGTTGGAAATGTAATTTCCCCAATAAATGTATGATTATGGGAATTTGTTTGAATTATATGTATTGGATGGATTCTCTTTTAAATATTTTATTTGTGCATATGATTTCATAGATCATAAGATGTTAATGAGTCCAATATGATTAAAAGAAAAAGAAGAAATCACCTATTTCTTTATTAAGAAGGAAATTTTAGATAATGATGAAAATATGAGGAAATATATGGAATGATGTTTGAATAATCATCATGGATGAGATTTCATGTTCACATAGTTTCTAATAGTAAAAGGAATCCAAATAAAGGAAAATAAAAGAATATGAGAGAGAAAATATGCATAAAATATGCCTTAATAAGTGATAACTTGTATATGAGGAAAAGTCTCTCATAATTTTGAATTTGAATCTCAAACTTGACACACAAGTAGGTTAAGTCATTAGGGACTTTCCTTTAAAATTTGGGAATGATTGAATGAAAGAGGAGAGAGTTAAGAAATTGATAAATTTCCCTAAAATGATGGGATAACTAATACTATAATGTGATTTGTCACATTTGAAATAGAACTAAGAAACCTTGGGCCCGACCCTTTAAGATGTCACACATGCCCGTAGCCCTTAGATTACGGATCAATGATCTGCATATCATCTTCTAGCTCCAGACCGAATCAGAAACTCATCCACATAGAGTCATGTCCTTTTCGGGCCACTTTCTTTTGCTCTGATTCATGACGACATTAGGAAAATGTCCCTATGAGATTAGGATGTGAAGGAAAATCCAACTGACCCTGGTTTTACCCACTCTAGACGGCTACCAAAACTTTCCCCAATTGGAAATCAGGTCGGCGCCCCAAACTCTTTGGAGTCATCCTATAAAAGGCGGGGTAGTAAACCCCTTTGAGATCGGAATCTCATCCCTGTTTCTCTACGAGACTCCCAGAATGTATTCTTTCCCTAAATTTCATAGAAGATGTGTTGCTCATCTCTCCTTTCCTCCCTGTGTTCAGTCGCAGATCGAGGCTTAGGACCCAGCATTCCTCGCCTCCTTCGTTCGATTAAAGGCCACGACCTAGTTTGGCATGGTGAGGCCGAGGGAACCACACAGTTACCTTCATCTTGGGGGTATAGTTCAGCAAAGTCAACCAACAAATTGACTCACTGGAGAAGATACTCTGTGGAAAGATTGGATCACTAGGAAGGGGATGATCAATCGAGAAAAGACCTTCCTGCCCTCGACTCAACACTGGCGAAGGGAGGGCACAGAAGGGATTTTGTGAGGGAAGGCAGGCCTAGACTCGTAGAAGCAAACCGCTGGGTGGCACACAACCATTGGTCCAGCCGAGTTCAGTGTGGACCCAACAAAATTGATGTAAGCGTACACGTGGAATCACTTAATTGGTACATAATCATTTTACTTGAGAAAATCGTAATAAATTATTGGTAACTCTGATGGAACAAAGTTATATATGAAAATTCATCTGGAAAATGCAAGGAGTGAAATAAAAATATAATTGAAGCCTAGTTTCTCTTAGAATTCAAAAATGTATAAAATTATCATCTTTAATGGTTTAATTAATGAAAAACCCTTAGAATTGATGATAGTTGGATCTAATGATGTTCTCTGAATGTTTTGAGTGAATATTAACCTATTGTTAATAAAAGGAAGATTTAGATCTAAAAAGATGATATTTATGCATAATTGGCATAATTTAGGGTTCCATGTATATAAAGTGCATTAATGAGGCTTAGAAACCCTAATTTTAGTAATGATGACTTTTAATGGTTTTAAGTGTGCAAATCGGTGAATAAGACAGAGTTATGTTGCTAAAAATCCTATTTGAGTATAAAAGATCATTAATGTGGATAATTTGAGTAATTAGGGTTTTTATGAGTAGAAAAGCTATTTTAGGGTTTGTTGACCTAAAAAGGATAAAGTT
Organism: Alisma plantago-aquatica; assembly: GCA_963693085.1. Lineage (NCBI taxonomy): Eukaryota > Viridiplantae > Streptophyta > Magnoliopsida > Alismatales > Alismataceae > Alisma > Alisma plantago-aquatica. Next base: position 333,767,636 of record OY856410.1, read on the forward strand.
TGAGAAATTGATCTAAGAAACCTAATGCATATTAATGAGACTTTGAAACCTTAGAAAGGTGTCCCAAGTCAATAAAGAGTTTTTTGGATGTGATGGTAACAACTAGGTGTTATACATGTTTTCAGGATCAATGTTTGTTTGATTGATTGATTAGCTTGCTTGATTGGACAACTAGTTAGATTTGGATATATTGATTCTTTGAGATCTTCAAAACAGGTTTGTGGTTACGCTTATGGTTAAATCACTTTAGTTTCCCGAAAATTCTCAGGGTTTTAACAGTTGCTTGGAAATAATTGCTTGATTGACTTTTATTTCCTGCAACTATAAAGTGACTATGACTATCACCATAATTATATGTGCATGACTAGCTCAGATCTTGGTCCTCCTCTATAGCTTTGTTAATTAGGAGAAGGATGACCTAGTACATGGTCTACCTATGAGGTAGGATCATCAGGTTACCGCATTACCTAGTACATGGTCTACCCGTGAGGCAAGATCGTCAAGTTATCACGAGTCGATGTGTTGGTCTACCCTTGGGTAGGACCATATGACTCCACGACCCTATGTATTGATCTACCTGTAAGGTAGGATCATGAGGGTTCGTTGAGATCTACCATATGAGAGGTAGTATCCATGTCCACTGTAGGGACAACACAGAGGCTAGGGTATTTAAGGATTGAGTAGTCATGTTTAAAGCGTATAGTTTGTTTTGTTAAATCATAATTACTTGCAATATGTTGTTACAATTAAATACATGATTATTGTTTCCCCCACATACCAATATAATTCGTTATACTAACCGCCGTTTTGTTTGTCGGTGTTTAGGTTTATCAAGAAAATGGATATTACTTTAAAGTGATAATGATGGAATAAAACTTAATACAGATTGGTGGATTTTAGTTAGATAGATGTTATATGGGGTAAAGTCCCTCAATTCCTATATTTTTTAAGGTATGAGAAAAGAAAAATTTTATTCCATTTTAAAGCTTAGTTGTTGTAGAATTTATTAATTATTGTTGATTATTTAAAAAACCACTGATCCTGTTTTGGGATAACACCTCTGACCACTTGGTCTCCCTTAAATGGGGGTTATCGGGAAGCAGGGTAGTTACAACCCACTTGTTAATGATCTCAAAAGTATATTGCACACCAGATCAAGAATCAGCTATAAAATACATCCATAAGTACGGTACCCACTTGTTAATTTCAACTCATTTACTCAAGTATAAGTACAGTACCTAGCAAATTACAAAATCAAGCATAATTGTATAACTGGTCTAGAAGTATAAGCACAATACCTACATAATCTCATAGCAACATTGGCCATCTGGACAAACATTTGTATGGATTCATTTTATAGTTGATTCTATTTAGTAGTATATTTGTGTCCAACAAATAAGGTAGGTAATGCATTCGCAATAATAAATAAAATAATATTATGATAGTCAAAACAATATAAATAAGACAGTTCAATATAAAAGGATAAAAGTACAATACTCACGTATTTGTGAAGGAACACAAAGAGAAGAAGCAGGAAGGCAACATAATTCAATAAAAAAAATTGAAAATTGAAAAGCTGTACGCAAGGTAGGAAATTTCAAATAAGAGCATCTCAGATTTTGTGGGGCAGTGAGACATCACATCGATACTTTTGTATGGCTTTTGCATAAACAAGCATGTAGAATATGTACTATACCTTAATACATATCAGAATGTGCAGTAATTCAGTGTTCCTGAGAACCAGGTGTGCCAGTGGGTGGGTGGCCGGTTATGTCAAGAATTTTTCAAAATGTATGTGGGTACAGTCAGGTATAGCTTATCCTACCAATGTCTGATTGAATAGTACATGAATATGCGTAGTCAATATGTAACTAATTGTTTTTCCATACCACATTTTGTTTGGCTCGATGTAATAAATGGCTATCATAGACATTTTTGGGAACCTGTGGGGTTTTGTATTCATCATTCCTACCAATATCATGCAAAGGCTCTCCTATTTTAGTACTTAGTTCTTTCTCCTTAACAGAATTTGATTGAGATTCGATAGGAAAATCAATAACAATCAAATGTTCAACATCAAGTTGAGTATTCTTATAATGCCATTTGGCTAGGAATCCACACCATTATTGCATTCTCTTTAATTTTGGCTGATTTTGATGTTGGGTACTAGATGAGTACTATTCATGATGCAAAGAGTACTCATATAGTATTTCAATGACATTTCATTACTATAGATCGTGTTCACAACATATATAGAATCTGAACAAATATTTGTCTTTTTCATATTCCAATCATTTGAAAGCTTGATCCTTTTGGTATCACATAATTTCTACCTCTCGAATATCCTTGCCTTGTAGATGAATACACCTAGCAATATTCCACTCACCGTTCCAATCACTAGCTTCACAAGATGTTGAGAATTTTCTAGTTCTCTGTTGGTAGTCAATATCCATGTTAATTTTGCTCCAATTATCTAGAGGCAGGGTCCATTTGATAGTGTTACTTTTTCATTATTGAGATATAAGCTTTTGAGTTTCCATGCACTCTAAAGGTGAATATTGTGAGACTCGCCTCCATCTTCACTTTTTAGTCAATTGAGATGTGTGAGTCCTTTTTCCTTCTAAGATTTGCGAGCTTCTTGCTTTCAAGATTGCCAATATTGATACAGAAAATTGAATTCCTTCTTCTGTTTTAATGTAGGACTCCACCAAATATTTGAGATCATGACATTAAAATGAATTTTTCCTATCATTGGTTGGCAAAAGAGCATTCTACTACCTACTCAACTCCTCACAGTCAATGATTACATGTAAATTTATCTCAAAATCTTGTATACACCTCGTATACTTATCATTGTCTATCATAAGTCATATAAAACGTTCATCATCTGTCATTATTTACCATGAATTGTCCATATGAACATCTAAATTCATTTGACCATCAATAGCTTCCATATGTGTTTCTAGTTCCCTATGCTCTTTTTACTTAGTTGATCAATGAACCAGTTATAAGCAGATGGCATACTAAATTCACTATTACCTTTTTTTGTTTCATAGAATTTTGTCCTCCTCATTTTCATGGTGGGGTCGGTGTTTTGGATAGGATGATGTGGGAAACTTTGTCATCAAGATAGTGTCTAATGACATCTTAGTCCTAATTTTCGTTTCATGGTTATCATACTGCTAGCTTTGAGATCTTCTATGTAGTTGGCACAATCCCACTTGCCATTATTGTTGGTACCATGCCTCTTACCCAATGCATCCTTCCTATATAGTTTTTGTTTACCATTTAGCATGCATCTAGTAGTATTGTACTTCAAATTTTTGTGATGTTTCTTGATGAAGTTCCAAAACACCCATACATTTCATTTTTATTGAGTTGTGATTGTAATTTGCATGCATGAACTAGCACCAATTCATATCTTAATTATTGATAAAGTGTTAAAAATCCTATGTGACTAGGGCATCATTCAGTTACATTACATATTTTATTCCAAATCATCCATATTCTATCAGCAAGATCCAGTTTCATAAGGTACACAACATTTTTTACACAACTTATCATCCCATTGTGAGGCCTTGAACATAGCTTAACCCTCATTTCAAAATAATCTTTCTCGATGTCTTTAATTGAATGCTTTATTAAGTTTTGAGATCAAATGATTAAGTAGAATCTCTAAAGTAAGAAAATTACAGTTCCTTTGACTTAATTTTAAGTTCCCTTGCATATTATGAACTAAATTGTAATTCCAACACAATAGAAGGTTTGGATGAAAATTTTATGAAATTTATGTTTTATTATTATTCATTCTCAATTATATCTAGAAAGAAATAGGTTAAAGGATAACTCTCATTTCACTTCAATTGCATCCTATTTGCCTTAAGTAGCAATTTTATGTATATTTCTAGACTAGTATGTAATTTTACCATAATTGAGTGATTAAGTGAAAATTAGTTTATGTTATTTAGATATGTTTTAATTCATAATGTTTCTTTATTTCATTAACTTTAAATTTGGTTTTTATGGATTTCCACCCTAGGGTTTCTAACTTAGACCTACCTAAGTGTGTGCATGAAGGTCTGGGCCCTGCCCAAACTAGATACCCTACTCTATAAAGGCCCTATTAGTGACTAGGTATAGATCTTTTACCTATAAATTGTTGGGTTTTAGGGGAGACAGAGAAGGCAGCGGAAACAAAAATTTTCTCCCCCAAACTCGGAACAAGGAAACGCGTCAACGTCTATATAATAGGAAAGGATGGTTTGTGGAATCATACCTTGTCCCAAGGCTTGCTTGGCGACAATACCTCGGGCTATGCGCAGTCTTCACCTCCGGTCTTAGACGGTGTCTGTGCAGCTCCTGGTCGCACCGGGACTGACGACTCCTCCTCTCACCGGGACTGTCGGGGTTGACAGTTGTCCTCCTGAGTGACAGAAACCTCTCGCCTCTGAAATATTCCACACAGACCACCTGGAACTCCACACTCCTTGTCCCACAAGGAAGTGGAAGGAGTCACACCCTCCTGTTAACGTACTATTTGCCAACACACTCTCCTGCCTCCTCTTACAACTGTAATTGTCCTTCCCTTGCTGCACCTCCCTTTGCAGGAAGCACTTGCTCGGGCTCTCTCTCGGTTACCAAAACCAGAGAGAACGACAACTTTGCAGAGCAACTGGTTGCACTGAGTTCCTTTGAGAAGCCCCCAATACCCCTATATATATAGGAGGGTCATGGGATATGGTTCTCTGTCCCCGGCAATATGGGACTAAAGGTAGGAGTAGAAGGGTTCGAGATTTTCCACAAAAGCAACCAACTTGCAACCTGAACCGATCGTTTCATTTCTGAAACATCGGTTGGGGACCTGAACCGGTCGGTTGACACTCAACCGATCGGTTGGGACCCTTGAGCCGGTCAGTTCACAAGTGAACCGGCCGGTCGGTTGGTGGTCCTGGTCGGTTCCCGATTGACTTTCCTTCTTTTGTTTCTAATTGGTATAGAATACCAATCCTATTTCCAATCAAATTGGGCAAGTGAAACGAAAGGAAAATTCTCACCAATCCTACTTTCCCAACTTTCCCAGTTGCAACAGTTGAACCGATTATTTCAACACTTGAAGCAATCGTTCACCCTATCCTTGAGCTGATCAACTCAACACTTGAGCCGACCGGTTCACCAAGCTGAGCCGATCAGTTCATCACATGAGCCGATCGGTTGGGAGTGCAGATTGTGCAGAATCAGTCAATTGCGATTTCAATCAATCTGATACTCTAATCAATTTGTCCAACACCTTGAACACTATGATTTTGAGCTATCAATCAATTGAGTGTTTAATTGAACTACTAAACTCCTTTAGCAATCAATCTAAACATTGTTTGTGGACAAAACTCCTCTTCCAGGTTAAATCCTATGTGTGTGACCCTGCAGGTCCATTTCACATTGGCAGTGAAAGTCCATAACACTTATCACTTCACAAGCAAAGAGCGGTGCCTAGTTACACATCAGTGTTACCCAAGTGAAAGTAGAAAGTTGGAGAACAACTTTCAATCCTACAATCCGTTAATGGTGTTACAGTGAATGTATAATTCCTTTATCACTGATATCCCTAATGAACTCGAGGCATGGAACAGTCATCCTGTCAACGTTCATTCACTTTCTTGATCTCAGAGTAGATTGAACGAGATATGTATGACATCAATATCACATACTAATTCACACATGCGTGCACACGCCTATCTCAATCCTACTCATCAAGTGGCCTTGGATATCAAACTCCCTCAGGAGGGAAAAATCTCATATCTATCACTCACCCCTCAAAAGCCCCATGTGTCAAAGCCACCCAATCATCAACTTTATAATAACCCATGTTTCAGGACTGTGTTTGATGATGTCAAAGTGTGCCCAACTACATGTGTTGAGTGTAGTGATTTCAGGTCAAAGAATCACACTCACCATCATCACTGTGAGTACTGACTGTGACTACCATGTCATGGTTCCATGTGTCAAACTCACGGTGGGTCTGTCCGGTACACTTGTTCTCTAACAAGTACCTATGTGTTTGGTTTGATATCTCTATATCATGACTAATGAGATTCTGTCATCAACCAACACCACAATCTAGTCTTGTGTGTCATTGTTGTCTATATACCTTCCACAATGACATCCAACTAGGGACATAACAAGAATGTAAAAACTCTTAGCATCCGTATGATCTCATCGTTCAGGTCATGAACCTGAAGGCATACATCATTGAGTATTGTCATTCTCTAGACATTCAATCTATTCTATCACTATGTCATATGACTGAACCAGAAAGAATTGGAACCTTGCCTTTGATGTTTAATAAATCAATCTTAATGTATCCCACCAATCATCCCATGATTGGCTCTCAGGGCATACATACCAACAGACTCCCACTTGCACTGCGAGCCAATCACCATTGAATCATATTCATAGTGATCTTCAAACATGTCCCACATGTTACTGTGCTCTAGTGCCAACATAGTGAGTAATGGAAACACCTTGCCAAAGTCAGTATAAATTGCATGTCTCACATCTCTTCGCTGTACGTCACACGTATGAGATGGAGTTTTCGTAATATGTGATCTAGTATTCCATTGCTAACCTTTAGCCACATTGCATGATCAAGGATTCCATACTTGTCATCAATGACCAGAATATCTATAAGTTCATCACATGAACTTCTAGATCCATATAGTATCCACTGCTATTCTCTAACAAACGGATAATCGACATTTCCTTTTAAATGGTTTCATTGGAACATTTCCAATAATCAACAAACTTTCACTTTTATATATATTTTTACGATTAGTTTTCTGTCCTTTCGGAAGTTCACATCAATGTAACTCTTTACATTGAACTCTTCCTTATCTCCATAGAACTAGTACTTCACAAGTACTTATCAAGTTCTCATGGTATTCCGGTAACACTTACTGGAAGCAGACATACATCCACTCGTCATGTCCCACATACGAGTTATGAGGATGAGCACATCATATTGTCATGTCATACATACAAAATGATGAATGCATTTTATTCTTGCCATGTCTATACATGAAAGATAATAGGATGATTACATGATAGATCCATATCTATTCTTAGTGTTCCCATTCTTCATAAGAATTGGACACTTGGCCTTGGGATACTAACTCCATGTAACATGGACAAGTTTTCTCCCACTGAATCTGTGTACACTGAACCCTTCAGTACAGATTGCCAATGTATGCTCTCTCTTTTCCAGGTCAAGAGGTTTTTGAGAACTATCTCTATAGATCTCTATTCCTATCACATATGAAACATCTCTATCTTCCTTAAAGATAATTTCCACTTTTTGGATTTCCATTCTAGAACATTTCCATTTCACATCAACATGTGGAATGTGAACACGCTCCCACTAAATCACAGATCCCTTCTTTATCTTTGACATATCAGTCAAACCCTTTGACTATATCATCAAAGTAAAGATCCAATTCTGAGTTGCTTGTACTCAATCAATCACATTGATTAGTCCATTGTAACTTATAGACTTCATTTGCATTAGTGGATTTATAAACCTTATAGGTTGTGTCATGTACACATCCTTGTTTTATTCCTCATAGGAATGTGGTTTTAGTATCCATATGCCAAATGTCTCAGTCATTGAGTTGTGATCAACAAGTATCATCCTTCTCAAAATGTTATCCATGAGTCTTAACACTTAAGACTTATTCGCACTTATGGATTTCATCCCAATGAGTGCTACCATCAAGGTCATACCTTATGGTTCACATGGATGTCATTTAGGATGTAATGGTCATAAACCATAACTCAAAATTTGGTTCCTCATTTTCATCTAGATAGTTGACTCATCACATGAACAACTCATCACATAGATAATTGAGGTGTATCTGTCAAGGATATAAGAACTTACAACTTCTTGAGATTCTTAATGTCCTTTATTAGTGTGGGGTATTCTTTTATTAAGAAGAATTCAGTTATTTGATAATCATTCTCTAACTCCTTAGAGTATGATTCCTTCTTGATTTAGACATCACCATGCCTTAGTCATGAGTTCACTATGATACACTATCATAATCACTCATAAGGATCTCAAACATTTGGTCCAAGTATTTCATTCATTGATCTCATCAAGAATTAACACTTTACGAAATTTGCACTTCATCAATGATAATCTTGAACACTTCAAAATATTCATATTGGTATTTCTCTAAACACCATTTGAAGTATTAGCATTTGTTCCAATAGGTATGTAAATACATCACATGTATTATACCTAATAGGACAATCATTCTCCCACTACTATTAGTGAAGATTGATTAATCGTGTCCAAGATATTCATGTCTCTTATTGGTTCTCTAACCAAAAGAGTCTAGATTTATCCATCACATGGAAACTAGAAATGAATTTCTCATGATTGATGCTAATTTGATTGTTTGAGTTATCAATAACTTTAGGTATCATTTTATCTTATGCATACCATGTATCATAAGATAAATAAGGCATTTCCATAAAGATCATATCTTTAAGATTGAAACATCAACTTTATTAATTGCCATCATTGTCATACAATATGCAAAAATTAAGTGTTTCTATCTATTGGCAATATATGAAATAGCAGTTCACAACTCTATTTCGTGCCCTTTATGCTGAGATAAACTGAAAGGTACTCCTATCTATGGCAACAACACTTGCTCCAATGATGGGTACTCCTTTCTTGGTCCTTTCATAAAGGCCATCACTTCTTTGCGGATCTTGCATATCATATATGATGGATCCATATCTTGGTATCATATACCTCAAGTAAAGAAGCGGTTCATTTCATGATACCTTAGGTGGAGATCTCCATCCCCTCCTTCATCTTCTTTTGTTCTTCCAGATATAGAGGGCAATTCCCTCATACACCCTTTCCCCATGTGCCTTGATGCTGAAGACGGCTTGGATTGCTGGCTAGCATCAGAACATTTCTTAGCTTTTCCCTTGTCCTTGCCTTTAAGACTTACCCTTCATTGATCACATCAAATATTAGGGTTTGTCTTTCTTCATCTTTGCCTCTACTGTCCTCAACATGTCCAACAACTCTGTCAATGTTTGTCAAAGTTGTTCATGTTGTAGCTTACCGTGAATTGCATGCTTCGCACAAGATTTGCAGTATCATACCAATAGCCAACTCTTGGCTCAGAGGGAATCCTTCTTAGTTAGGTTTTCTACATACCCAATCATATTGAGTGTGTGAATACCTTACTGGATCTCCTTCTGTCATGACATACTAGGATAGTGTCCTTGAGACATCATATGTCTCATGTTGTCTCTACAACTCATAGTTCGGAGAACACAACATCAAGCACTCCTCATCAATGTCATCCTCGGTATGCTTCCATAAGCATACTTTCAGCCATTGATGTGGTGGGATTGAGTTCATCTGGTCTTGGTATAACTAGGACTTAGAGCTTTCACTCTTTAATTGAGAACACTTCTCAATGTCCTAACCAGTCGTGGAATTATTCCCATTTAATTTGTTGGTCTCAAAGACCGATCGCAAATAAAGTGATTATTGTTGATTAACCATTTATTTTAACAAAAGGAAATATATGCAATTTTAGTCCAAAACTCTTTTGACTTATTTGATTGATTTGAAAAGTTGACGATAAAAATTAGGCCTTTAATTAATTATCGCTCCCACTATTTTAGTTCAAATTGATAGCCCTCACCATCAATTCGGAAGATTGCAGCATACAACCTTCTAGTGGGCAAGATCCTGAAATCCTCTAAGCCATGGACCAGCTAGGGCTGTCACCCACAACATAGATGTCTCAGGTAGGCAACTCTTGCCAATTGCATCATATGCAACTCTTGATAAGATGTCATATGCAACTCTTTGCCATGATCATCTCCATGCCTCAAGGTGCTAGATCCTATCTAGGTCACCTTGTTAAGTCTGACCCAAAGCCAACACGATGAATATGCACCCTGCTAGGGCAGACCCACACATTCATCCTTCACGCTTCCACGAGATAGACGGTGCACCATGCTAGGGCGTGCCCACACTTGGTCGATTAAGCTTTTCACATGTGTCACATTTGGAAGGCATCTAAAACTTAATATTTAATGAGGGATTTAGTTTTTATATACATATACATATCCAATCACCACAATATATAGTATGTATCATATACATGCTATATCCCACAGAAAACATGCAAAACGATAAAAGCGATGATTATGGCCATCCTAATGTGATTCCTCAAGCGAAGAGGAATCACGGTCATCTAGGTCTACATCACATGCAACCTGTACAAGATGAACTCTGTGCCTTGCCTTTTGAGTTGATCAACTCATCATATGAATGATCTACTCTCTCTGGCCGGTCGTCTGGGTGCCACCAGCCGATCAGTTGGCTCCTCCAATCGATCGGTTCGCCTGGTCATCATGCATCTCCTTGTGGCCGCCACCCGCTCGTCTCACTCCTTGAACCGGTCATCAACCGATCGGCTCACTCCTTGAACCGATCGTCTGGAATGTCAACCGATCAGTTCACGCCTTGAACCGATCGTCTCAGCTGTCGTCAGATGTCCTCTGTTCTTTGACATAACAGGAAATAAAATATATCCTAATTTTACATTGCTTAAAAGTGAAACCCCGAGTTACATTCAGGGGGAGAAAAGGTAGGAAAGAATCTCGAATTATTTTTAGTTACATCAGGAATAGGAGAAGGAAGATCGGTGCGCAGACCAAGATGCAAGCAACTACAAATAACCATACATAGATAGGGTTTATTGGCCATAACCACACTATACATCCACCAAAAAACTCGTTTAAGGGTGACGCATATCGAGTGCATTAATAATACATATCATATATGTAATTGGGATTTGTGGATTTAGGATTGGACATGCATAAAGCCAATTTTATTCGCATCGTATGCAATAAATAAAGACGACAAACCAAAATTGATCATATCGATATTCCTAAAATATAGAGCAGTTGACGTGGCTCTGATACCACTATTGGGTTTTAGGGGAGACAGAGAAGGCAGTGGAAACAAAAATTTTCTCCCCCAAACTCGGAACAAGGAAACGCGTCAACGTCTATATAATAGGAAAGGATGGTTTGTGGAATCATACCTTGTCCCAAGGCTTGCTTGGCGACAATACCTCACGCTATGTGCGGTCTTCACCTCCGGTCTTAAACGATGTCTGTGCAGCTCCTAGTCGCACCGGGACTGACGACTCCTCCTCTCACCGAGACTGTCGGGGTTGACAGTTGTCCTCCTGAGCGGCAGAAACCTCCCTCCTCTGAAGTAGTCCACACGAACCACCTGGAAATCCACACTCCTTGTCCCACAAGGAAGTGGAAGGAGTCGCACCCTCCTATTGACGTACTAGTCGCCAACACACTCTCCTGCCTCCAGTTGCAACTGCAGTTGTCCTTTTCTTGCTGCACCTCCCTTTGCGGGAAGCACTTGCTCGGGCTCTCTCTCGGTTACCAAAACCAGAGAGAACGACAAATTTGCAGAGCAACTGGTTGCACTGAGTTGTCCTTTGAGAAGCCCCCAATACCCCTATATATATAGGTGGGTCATGGGACATGGTTCTCTATCCCCGACAATATGGGACTAAAGGCAGGAGTAGAAGGGTTCGAGATTTTCCACAAAAGCAACCAACTCGCAACCTGAACCGGTCGATTGAAACTCAACCGATCGGTTGGGACCCTTGAACCGGTCGGTTCACAAGTGAACCGGTCGATTGGTGGTCCTGGTCGGTTCCCGGTTGACTTTCCTTCTTTGATTTCTAATTGGTATCGAATACCAATCCTATTTCCAATCAAATTGGGCAAGTGAAACGAAAGGAAAATTCTCACCAATCCTACTTTCCCAACTTGCCCGGTTGCAACAGTTGAACCGATCGTTTCAACACTTGAAGTAATCGTTCACCCTGTCCTTGAGCTGATCAACTCAACACTTGAGCCGACCGGTTCACCAAGCTGAGCCGATCGGTTCATCACATGAGTCGATCGGTTGGGAGTGTAGATTGTGCAGAATCAGTCAATTGCGATTTCAATCAATCTGATACTCTAATCAATTTGTCCAACATCTTGAACACTATGATTTTGAGCTATCAATCAATTGAGTGTTTAATTGAACTACTAAACTCCTTTAGCAATCAATCTAAACATTGTTTGTGGATAAAACTCCTCTTCCAGGTTAAATCCTATGTGTGTGACCCTGCATGTCCATTTCACGTTGGCAGTGAAAGTCCATAACACTTATGACTTCACAAGCAAAGAGCGGTGCCTAGTCACACATCAGTGCTACCCAAGTGAAAGTAGAAAGTTGGAGAACAACTTTCAATCCTACAATTCGTGAATGGTGTTACAGTGAATGTATAATTCCTTTGTCACTGATATCCCGAATGAACTCGAGGCATGGAACAGTCATCCTGTCAATGTTCATTCACTTTCTTGATCTCAGAGCAGATTGATCGAGATATGTATGACATCAATATCACATACTGATTCACACATGCGTGCGCACGCCTATCTCAATCCTACTCATCAACTGGCCTTAGATATCAAACTCCCTCAGGAGGGACAAATCTCATATCTATCACTCACCCCTCAAAAGCCCCATGTGTCAAAGCCACCCAATCATCACCTTTATAACAACCCATGTTTCAGGACTGCGTTTGATGATGTCAAAGTGTGCCCAACTACATGTGTTGAGTGTAGTGATTTCAGGTCAAAGAATCACACTCACCACCATCACTGTGAGTACTGACTGTGACTACCATGTCATGGTTCCATGTGTCAAACTCACGGTGGGTCTATCCGGTACACTTGTTCTCTAACAAGTACCTATGTGTTTGGTTTGATATCTCTATATCATGACTAATGAGATTCTGTCATCAACCAACACCACAATCTAGTCTTGTGTGTCATTGTTGTCTATCTACCTTCCACAATGACATCCGACTAGGGACATAACAAGAATGTACAAACTCTTATCATCCGTATGATCTCATCATTCAGGTCATGAACCTAAAGGCATACGTCATTGAGTATTGTCATTCTCTAGACATTCAATCTGTTCTATCACTATCTCATATGACTGAACCAGAAAGAATTGGAACCTTGCCTTTGATGTTTAACAAATCAATCTTAATGTATCCCACCAATCATCCCATGATTGGCTCTCAGGGCATACATACCAACATAAATATCATTAAGGAATTCTGTAGGATGGAGTAGATGAGTAACTCGATAGGGGTTCATGTGTGCATCTTGATAAACTCAGTTTTTTGACCTTTGATACCATGGCCCTTTGACCTCAATAGGTCCAATTATATTCTTTGATATATTCTGGGATATTTCCCCTAAACATTTACTTGTATATATGCAACTTTATAGGGGTACTTAGATATATCCCGTATACTATTGCGTATTATTCCCCTTAATAGATCACTTGAAGTGGGGATGATTTAGTCTTTTGACTCTCTCCATATATACACATTCCCATCGACCTCCAGCCATCTTAGGCTTTGCTACCACTTTCTAATGTGTGTCTAGGAGATCAAGGGTCTCCATAGGACATCCTTGGAGATTAATACCTTGCTTAGAGGAGAATATATTCTTGCATATTGATGCATATTGATGCATGTTGTTGATCAAGCTTCTATGAGGTGTTCCCAATATTGGTAACATGGTTTCTAATGCATACAATGTAATATCTACCTAGTTTCCTCTTGTTCTTTCTTGCTCTCACCTCTTCTTCTACCTTGGTCGACTTCCATGGTTCTCCATGGTGAAAACTTGTGCATATAGAATAAACACCTATTTTTTCTCCCCTTTTTGCCCGAGTTCTTGGAGAAAGAAGCTTTCTTAAATATTTTGGAGGGTGGATTTTGAATCTTTAATGGTTTTTTTCATGTTTTCTTGGGTAATTTGTATTCATGTAATTCAAGGAGAGTGATAGAACTCTTGATGAAATTCTTACTAGATACATGCTAAACTCTAATCTTACTCTAAAATCTCTTAATTTGGTAAAACATAATCTGTTTATGGATTGTTTGATTAAGCAAGTTGTAAATATGAAATTGCATGTGTTCGCTAATAACCTAGACAAGATCCTTGATGTTGATGTTATGCACACTTAATTATTTAATGGTAATAAATATGAAATAATATGTTTCTGTGTCTAACTAAGTCACCTTTGGGGTACCTTGATACTACTTAATTGGAGGTCAAAGTATATGTTATTATTTGCATGTGTTTCTAAGATGTATTCTAACCATGATCATGCTATTTTTTTTAAATTTTGATGGAGTTGTGTTACTTCCACTTGATGTGGATTCTATAATTTTATGTTTATATGATATTCCTATATGGAATTGAACTTGTTCTTTGTCATGATTTTGGCATTGTTGTGTCCTGATGTGGTGAATTAGGCCTTGTTGTGGCTTTTAACAGTAAGTCAGGTTTTTGTGCTTAGTATCAGTCCTATGATTCTTGTAATGTCTAAGGATGGTAAGATGGGCTTAATGTGACCTGGAATAATGATTTTCCCTTCTTGTGACTAATAATAGAAAGATGGGATTGAAATGACCTAACTTTGGCCTTGGTATGGCTAGGGAAGTAAGTGTCCTGTAATTGACTAACTTGATATATGTTGTAATATGTTTTATACCTTTTGTAGTTTTATACTTGTTTAATGCACACCTATATCTCTATACCTTCTTTTTATCTTGATTAATGCAATAAAAAATGAGTAATTGCTTTAATGGATCAAGAGTAACCCTAATCTTAAAGTGATAAGAGATATATAGTTGGAGTATATGCTGATGTAAAATGCTTGTTTTTTTGGCATCACAGATGATATGGTGATTGAATGTTGTTTTGTGTCACACCTATGTTGTGTTGTCATGATGGTGATTGAAGGATTCTTTTTTTAGAACCCGTGTTGGTTTGTTAGTGCCTAATGGTTGTTTTCTTTACATATGTTTTATTGGCATGTTAGTGAATGAAGGTCATTTTCTTTAGCACCCATGTTGGTTTTACAATGAATCAAGGTTGTTTTCCTTGGTGCCTATGTTGTGGTGGAATGTCAGTGACTAAAGGTTTCTTCCTTTAGCACTCATGTGGGTTGAAGGTTGTTTTCTTTCGAACATGTGTTCCATTTGCATGTTGGAGATTGAAGGTCACTTACATTAGCACCCATGCAAAATTTTCAATTACTAAATGTTGTCTTATTTGGAACATGTGATGAGAAAGAATGGGTTTGTGTGGTTGATGA
Source organism: Alisma plantago-aquatica (assembly GCA_963693085.1). Lineage (NCBI taxonomy): Eukaryota > Viridiplantae > Streptophyta > Magnoliopsida > Alismatales > Alismataceae > Alisma > Alisma plantago-aquatica. The sequence continues at coordinate 333,782,937 of OY856410.1, forward strand.
TTCCTATGGAGATTGATCATTCTTGAAATTATGATTAAATCAAGTAATACATTCCTGTAGATTTAATTTTTTCATAAAATCATAATGAATCATTATATATGATTTTATTTTTCGACTGTACTGCTAATACTTAATATCTCTTTATACATATGTTATATACTATTTCCTAATTTAGAGGATATTGAATGTTAGTAATCTAAGTTAATTGTCATGTTAAATTATATCCTTGTAAGCAGTAAATGTCACCCCTTCTTATATCAGTTGTTAGTACATGTGTCTCACCTGAATGTTATCCACATATATTTAGGATCACAATAGTTTGAACATGACTTGAGTGAAGAGGAGCCTTCCTTGAGTGTGCAGTGGCAGCATGGAGTTTGGTTGGGTTATTCTGGTGTTGTGTCTTAGAGTCGTCCTTCTACTCTTAGGTTTGGGAAGGGGTTATTGAATCAGTTGTATCATTGACTCATATTTTGTCGTCTATGCCATATGTAGATATGCTCATGCTGAAATTAGATTACATGTATTCCCTTTGTGTACAAGTTGTGACCGAGGTCACTTAACTATCGTGTAAATTTACCTATGGTTAATGAATGAAAGGTTAAGGACCTTTGTGCAATTCTTCCGAATATGGTCAAAAACATTTGTTTTGTGTTTTCTGTATGTTTCAGTTGTGACATTTTTTAGTGGTTGATCAATTTTTGTTCTGAGTGATCTCAATTTGTTTTATGCAATCTTCCTTCTTTGTAAGTTTCACTAGGAAGTAACTCATTATCTAGGTCAATCATTCGATACTTTCTAGTTGTCTTCCACATCAATTTGATTTTTTTCTTTTAGTAGCATGTAGATAATGTCCCTAAAGATCAATTTGACTACCAAATTGAACTTCCAAGCTCATATAAGTCCCACTAGGGAATTATATGTTAGATAAAAATGTGATATATCAACAACTCTGGTCACCATGATGCCATGCAACTTCAACAACATGTGATAGTTCTCTAGGTTTACAAAGTTTTCATTACTTTCGATGTGTATTCCCTTTTATACATCCTTATATGACCCATGATGGTGTTGAGTAGAATTTTCTTCATATGAAAACATTTTGTTCTCCATGGAAATGGAATTAGGTTCCACTCCCATCTTTGACTGTAAAACTTATGTTGTATTAGTAATCATTCACATCTTGATGTTGGTATATACATCCCAATATGGAAAAATTGTTTCCTTCACTTTTGTATGGCCTCCTATTTGTGTATGTTCTTTGAGGCCAAGACTAATGTCTTACAAATATTCCAATCTTTTTCATCCTCTTCTCTTGTAGTAGACCTTCATCCACAAGATTGTCATATATTTTCAACCATGATTACTTTCTGATCTTGATGCTCCATATCTTCCTCTCCGGGTCTGTAAGGCCCCTGACTTAGCTTAGTGCTTGAGTGTGCTTTCTTTGCTTAATAATATTATTAAACTTTAATAGAATGTTTTGAGGTTCTTTTATAACATGTGGCAACCTTATTTTTTTAGTTTGATCCTGTTTGGATGATGTTTGAGCTTGATATGCTTGATCTAGACCAAGTTGCAATTTACCCATGAGTGAGGGTTATCTTGCTATTTGGCACATGTAGATTGTGTTTCTTGTTCCTTAGCATCATTAGAGAGAGAGTAAGATGATATGGGGCACCTTGCTTGGCCATGGTTGATGATGTGGCATCACATGGTGAGATTAGGGTTTGCTTGAGTTGCCTTGTTGTTGAGTGTTGACCTTGCTAGGGTTTGTGTGTGTTGCGACCGCAACACCACTATTCGATGAATGTTGTTAATGCAAAACTTACCATAGGTGTTTCTTGCTTCCACCATGGTGACCTTGGTGAGGTTTGGTCGATGAGGTTTTTCCTTTAGTGATGTGTTTTGACCTTGTTTTCTTTGGTGATCTAGTATAGCGGTCGCTACATGGTGCCTAGTGGTGTTGCAACTGCAACAACAGTACTAGTGACCTAAGTGGTTTCTACCTACCTAGGTTATATCACCCTTAATGCATACAAGTGTTTATTGGTTACATGGCTATTTTCTTGCTAGACAAGTGTCCTTTTGGTGCTCTCTTGTGTTGACACCTCATACCCACCTTACCTCCCTCCAACCTTGTCTATATAACCCCTATCCTCTTCATGCAAGCATCCTTTTTGGTCCTCCTTCTTTCCTACTCTCTTTTGCTCATTCTTGAAGCTTTATGGAACAAAGAAGGACTAATCTAGGTGCTTTGGTGGCTGATCATCCTTGCATGTGGTGATCTTGAGCTTGATCATCTCCTTGGTGGTGGTTCTTGGTGATCTTCTTTCTTGGTACGTGGTTTTGAACACTTGATTTGATTTCCCCTTGAACCCTACCTCTCTGTCTCCTTCTTGGCCGTGAGACTATGGTGCAAACATGGTGGCTATCTTGAGGAACTTCTCCTCACAAAGGTCGGCGACAATGGTTTGACGATGGTGGTATCTATGTGAGAAGAAGCTCTCTTCTTTCTCCTTCTTGTCCAGCCTAGGGTTGATACCCTCTTTTCTTGAGACATCCTTTGACCATGTTGTTCTCTTTTGGAGGTGATGTTATGGCTGAGGTGTTGATCTTGGTTGGAGTTTCTTTCTCTCTCTTGGAGATTGTGGTCTTAGAGCTTGATCCTCTGCATAAGGTGGATTATATAACACTTTTCCATCTTCTATTGTTGCACCACAATCATGCTTGCATGTTACTAATATAATCTCTACAATGTGGTCTTAATACGATATATGATGCTATCATGATCTAGGGTTTATCATTTTGTATTATTCTCATATAGATTGCTCTCTTTCTTAAACCCTAATTTCATGTGCTCGATTTCTAAGTGATGTTGAGGTGATGTTCTTACATGCACCATGATCCTTGGTTTTATCACCATGGTATGTTTTTGGCCATCATGTTTTACTTCAGGTTTTGAATCAATTTCATATGTGTTGAGATTTGGTTTCTCTCTCTTAGCCTTGGTTTTCCTTGTTTATCTTTATGGTGATCATTTCTAGGGTTCGATGTCCATGCATCTATGAGTTTTAGACATGGTGACGCTTGGTTTTCTTGGTGCAAAACACCTAGCTTGTTAATGCTAAATTTTGTTAATTTCTTTCATTGTCGTTTAGTCAATTGCTTAGATTTGGATAATTAGTTCTTGCTTGAGTAGTTAGTGCTCTTTTAATGTTGTTAATGCTAATCTTGCTAGTTAGTAGTAATCTAGGTAATTAATTGCTCTAGTTCTTAACTTGTCTCTTTAGTGTTAACTTGCATTGCTAGTGTAACTTAGTTGTAGTTTCCAGCTCTTCCTTAGTTAGTTGCCTTATTTTGTTAACTCGACTTAACTTGCTTAGGGTTAACTTAGGGTTTCTTGTAGTCTAGTTTCACTTCTTGCTTTAATTGCTTGCTTCATTAGTGTAATCAAACCAAATCACCATCAAACCCTAAAAACCCTATACTCTGATTTAGGAACATAGTTGTGCTAACTTCGCTCTAGTACCCCCTCTCTCCCTATGGATCGACTCCTAACTTTCCATTCACCTATACTACAATACAATATTGTGCATTTACAGGTGATATATTGTGGTCTAAGTGTGTGTGTTAGTATAGGGACCCCTTTGTAAATTTAAAAGACCCGAGTGTGTTTCTGCTTAAGGTTGCATCTATTCATATCTCACTTGAGTAGTGTGTAGCCCAAGGTAGAAGAAACACACTAAGAAATCTGGCACTATTGTTGGGGACAGAAAGTGCCACAAATACCTAGTAGTTGTGGTGTTGAGTCTCCTCTTTGGCATTGTCTTTTGCTAGTTTATTTGGCTGCATTTGAGAAACACACCAAGCTTTCTAGTGCTCTTGCCAGGGATAGAGGCGTGTGTCATAGCTAGTTAGAGTATCTTAGATTTTTCTACTACCCTCACCATTGTTTTTCTTTATTCTTAGCTTACTTTTACATACTTGCCACAGATACCTAGTAGTTGTGGATGCTTTGCATACATTCGACTTCTACTGCCATGGTTCCCATTGACCCCAAGATAGGTAGAAGAAGATTTCAACACCACCACAAACAACACCAAGCAGCTAAGATGGCTAAGGAAGGTCCTCATCGGGATTCCCAACCACCACCCAACTACCCCCTCCATGAGTTCTTTACTCTAGGGAAACACACCTCACCCATTTCCACCCTTGTTGACCAAATCCCAGGTCAACAATTTTCCATCCCACTAGCACTTCTTGAACTCCTACCCACTTTCTATGGGATGGGCAACAAGAACTCATACCACCATATTGATGTTTTTTTGGAGATCTTCTCCACCTTGCGCACACCTACAGACACAGACGATTCCATAAGAAGAAACCTCTTCCCTTTATCCCTAAAAGAAAAGGCCAGGGAGTGGTACATGTCCAATCCTGAGCTAGTGACCTGGATGGCAGTGAAGAACGAGTTTTGGAAGAAGTTCTATCCAATGTGCAAGCTAACTCAGATGAGAAGATGCCTCACATACTTCATGAAAAGAGAAAATTAGACTTTTCATGAAGCATGAGCAAGTTTCCAAAAGCTCCTATGAGACTGCCCTCACCATGGAGTTCCTCTATGGAAGCTCATGCAATCTATCAACACTAGACTTGTTGAAATGAGCTAGAGTATAGTTGACTCTTCTTATAGTGGAACATTCATGGCTAGACCTCCAAAGGAATCTTAGCCACTCTTTGAGCACCTTGCTGAAAACTCACACCACCAAGCTTCTAGCAAGGGAGAGACCAGGGATAGGAACTAGGTTCCCCCTCCTCCTCCAGCTCTAGTTAGAGACGAGGCCAATCCTCAAATGATGAATATTTTGGTTGATATGATGAACTTGATGAAGAATCAAATTAGAAGCTCTTCTAACCACTCTACCAACACCATGGAGGCTATCTGTAAAGAAGTTCAAGCCTTACAATCCTTTGGAAACAGAAACAACCAAGGACCATGTCAAACTCCTACACTCTAGAATGGAGGAATAAACTAAATTTTTCTTGGAGGCAATAGGGTGATGAAGGACAAGGGCAAAAAAGGTAGTACCAAGGGTCAAAGTACAACTCTAAGTTTGAAGAGGAAGTTCTTGGAAGGCTAAGAAGCCTTGATGATGTGAACAAAGATGTGTCCTCCCATGGACAAACAATTAGTTACCTTGATCAAAGATTAGATCAAGTCTCTCTTTCACTTGCTCTCTGTGAGGAGGAAAGACTCCCTTCCAAACCCATGGCGAATCCAAACAATGCTATCCCACCACAAAGCCAGTTACCTATTCTTCAATAATACCAAGGACCTCTTAATCCTTATTCTCCTCCACCTCCACCACCCAAATACAATTATCAACACCTCCACCTCCACCACATTCCTATCAACAACTACCTTCACATAAACCTCCCCAACACCCTTCACAACAACCAACTTACATCCTCCAAATCCCTAACCACCTCACTAAAGACCACCACCAACATCATTTTCACAAGCTCCCCCTCATCCTCATGAGAATGTATATATGATGTATGTCATATGGGAAATGACTGTTTAGGAATCATGGAAAAGGAGGATAAGGTGATCAAGGTTTATGATGAAGGGCCATTTCCAGAAAAGCCTTTTGGAGATGCTAAGAGAATCAAAGATTCTACTGTCCCATTTTTTCTTGAGAGTGTCAAGTGAACCAAAGTTCTTCTCTCCCCCTTTTATAGTGATAAAACACCCCCAAGTGTCTTACCATTGATAGATAAGAGACAATATAAAGTGTTTCACCCCCATTGGAGGTCATGAGATTAGTTGTCCCACCCTTTCTTGGAAGTGCCAAAGGCACTAAAGATTCATTTTTATCCCCATCTTGTGATGAGATCATATCTGATGTCCCACAATTTGTTCAGTTGGCAACACCTGATGCACCACCCTTTAAGAAATGATGATGGCCCAAACCCCCCCTCATGAGATGAAGATGACCCACATGCTGCCCAAATACCCACAAGTTATTGTCAAAGGTGTTGATACAAGTAGGAGATTTTACTATGGTGCCTTAGGAGATCCATCCACCAAGGTCAAGTGCAGCTATACTAGGAGCTTTTTAGAGGACTTGAAAAAAAAGAACAACAAGCCTCCAAACATTCCTTTCCTTGGTTAAGGATGTCTGCAATGGGAAGAGGAAAATAATGCTACTACCACCCAAAGAAATCATTGCTACAAAACACGTGAATTTCATCATGGGAAGTCACTTACCATAGAAAAGGGAAGACGCAGGAACCCCTCTTATCACTTGCCACATCAATACGAAACTCATCAAGTGTGTTATTCTGGACTTAGGCTCATCCATGAGCATCATAATGGTTTACATATACTTACATCTTGTCTTAGAAAAAATGGAACCAATAGATTGTATCCTAATAGTGGGTGATGGATCTAGGAAAACTCCTATGGGCATGCTGACAAGTGAGACAGTGGCATTAGATAGAAGGATAAACATTTCTTTCCCAACTAATTTTTTGATCATGGACATTGACACAATGTAGGGGAAGGATTACATGATATTGGTAAGTCCTTTCTTGTCCACAATGGGTGCAGAGATCAATGTGCATGCATGCACTTTGACAGTCACACATAGAAGGAAGAATATAGGCTTCTTTATGTGTACTAAATAAGAAAGGAAAAAGTTGAGTGATGAGGATCTATGTACCAACTTGGACTACCCCGATTTATAAGAACAATGGTTGGAAAGCCCATATTTTTATCAATGTACATTCCATGGTATGAAGACAATGTCGTCAGAGCATTAGAAAGGGTTATTGTGGAAGAGGAAAGAGACACCTGGGTGTGAACACTTGATGAAGGAAGAGTAATAAGCCCAGCTAACGACTCTAAACTTAGCACTAGTAGAAGGCAACCCTTGTGCTTTGAGATTATCAAAACCTTCTTGTTTTGTTGCTCTTTTTGTTTTTACAAAAAATATAGAAACTCACCACACTTGATGGTTTTTCTATTTGTGAATCATGATTAGCACAGGAAAAATGGAGAAAAGATGACACATGAAGGATCTCACCAAAGTGAAGATCAGAATTGAAGAAAAGATTGCAAATCAGTAGAAGAGATATAAGAAGGAGTCCAGAACGGCCGTGCTACACAACACAACCATGTGGATGGCAAGTCAAAACATCCATGTTGTTCAACACAGCCATGGTGACCCTACCCTGCTCACCTAGTGCTATATTGATCACTCAATCTCTTGGCGGTTGTCTACCTGACTTGATACCCTCTACCCTACTATTATAAACTTCTATTTTATGTTGAGGACATCATGACTTGATAGTTTGGTTGGTAGGGCAGTAAGACCTTACTCTACTTCTATTTCCTCTATATTCCTTGTTCTACATTTTTGTCAAGATGATAAAATAGTTTGACTAACCTTTACACATGTCTATCATGACTTAGTGTGCTTGTTTTGCATCCATAAATACCATGTAGTTGATTCATGCATTTTTGAGTAATTTTTCAAAATTTTGCTCTTTTCATCATCCCATCTCATGCATTGTTTTGGTCATGCACTTTTCTCCTTGGTGTTGTTGGTTGACACATGTGGCTCATGTGTTAGGTTGTTTTCCTTGATCCTTTTTGCAGTCAATACATGTGATGATGGGTGAAGTGTAGCGGGTGCTACATACGCATTGCTTTGGTCTAGTCGCAACACCACGTTGTTTGATTGGTTGCTACACACAAGTTCTTTGTGGTCAACACACTGGATTTGGTTGGATGGTCGCTCCACATAGTTGTTCTTTGCTTCAGTCACAATAGGTTTAGTGTAGCGGGTCACTACACATAGTTGATGTTTTCTTTGGTCGTAACAATTCTCTTTGGTGATGTATAGCATTCGCTACCCTAACCTTTGCTAATGGTCACTACACCTAATGTTGAGGTCGCAACAAGGCGTTAGCCACCTATGGTTGCTACACTTGTCTTCTTGTATGGTCGAAGCATAGTGTTGTTTGGTTGCTTGACTAATCATATTGATAATAATGATGCTAAACTCTAATGTGTTCCAAGAAAGTGGGAGATGGTGTATCTAGGGTTCAATGATGACATTGTCTTAGAAACCCTAATTGGATATGTGTATGGAACCCTAACCATAATTCTAGGGTATGTTATACTTGTTGAGCTTGCTTGGTTAGCTAGCATGTTATTATGTTTTCTGTCTCTCCTACTTGTGTAACCATAACTTGGAAGGTGGAATGAATGTTATAGCTATGTCAATGCTATGGTGATCCTTATATAATAGATGGTGTTGATTATGTGCATTGTTGAGGCACAATGTGAAATTGAATGTGCATGAATTATGTGTTTGGGTCTTCTGACCTGACAAGTTCCTTGTACCTAGTTTGAGGTGAAATTCTCTAGAGATGTGATTGAGGGATTGAAATCCCATAATGATATGATCATGTTGATGGCCTTGAATTGGAAGTGGTATTAAGTGATGATGTGACGAGTTATACTTCAACTATTTTATATCTTCTAGAGTTATATTATCCCCTTATCATTGTAGAGTTTGTTTAGGGTTTATATGTTATAACTTAATTGATGCTAAAAGATGTTCAATTGGATTAACTAATCAAGTGAAACCTTAATCATGAATATGCTATGTGCCATAGTTCCTTCTTCAATGTCAGTACTTTGCTAGATGGTGAAATGGGTATTCCCAAGGGAAACCTAGAGTGCATATTGTTGAGTGTGTGAGGTGCAAGTGACTATGTGTCCTTGACATCTTGTTATCAAGTGTTTTGAGAACGATAATGGTCGGGTCTCGGTGATGAGCATGTGATATGATGTGATAGAGGACATTTGTAGTTGTACCTTTATGATTGGGTTATACCCTGGTTTCTAGCCCCATGACCTATACCAAGGTGGTTTAGGTGTTTTATAGGACCATAGCCTTGACTATGAGTTGTTGTCTCTACAAGACTATAGTTTTGAGTATAAGTTGTTGTCTTTGCAGTTTGAATATATGTCACTGCGGTGCAGACTTGAACTGATTGAGTAGTGTGGGAGAAGATCATGAAGTTTGACTCTTTCATGAATCTTGTATGGCACTAATTTTGAATTAGTAGTGGCCAGTTGGATTTGGGTGATACAACTCAAATTCTCAGGGCATTATAAAATATGTAATGCATCCATGTAGTATATTTGCTTAGGGTTTCACATTGCATGACTTGCCTTATCTTTTTTACTAATTTCTTAAATTATAATGTGGTAAGGGAAATCAATTGTTATAGTACATGTTCTTCGTATTCCATCTAAAAGTTTAAATTTTTCTAATATTCAGTGGTAGCTTCCTAATTTACTTAATCTATATTATTAGTTTAATATATACCATTAAATGAATCTTCTCAACCTTATAATAATGTTATCTATCTTCTTTAGTTTACCTATGCTTAGAATAGACATCGACGGAGAGTTATATCTCTCGCTGGGACATTTGGTCTCACTCGGTGGGTTTCCACATCATTTAGGTGGTCATGCACGATGAGGTATAAATTGTACGATTGAGGTTGAGAAGTAAGAGGAGCAATAGTTGTTGAAAGGTTGGACACACTGCTAGAGTTTTGTAGTAGAGTCTTATGTATCATCCCTGTATTCTCAGGCCCTTGGGGAGGTTTTTATGGTTTGTACATTGATATGAGGTTTTTTTCTATACAAATATGGCATGTATGTATATGAACTGGTTATCATATGTAACAAGGTGTGACCAGGGAGCCAGTGAACAATAACATGTAATAATATTTTGGCATTAGATATGTCATACAAGTGTCTTTTTTGTGGAATCAGATGCAAATGTTTCCAATTGAGGTGGATATGTGATATTGGTTTTAATTTACCCTATTTTATGGTAATTTAGTTGTTGGTGACAATTTCACACTTTGTTTTAAGTAATCTTGTTGTGTGGTGTGTTAGGGCATCACTGCTTGGTTGGTATTAGAGATCTAGATTTTCTGAGTCTATAGGTATATAGGACTAGGGTTTGTGTCTGTTCTAGTCGCCTCCAGTTTGTCTTATGGTAAATTTTGCTTATGCAGAAAAAGAAGAAGAAAAGAGAAGATGGCTGGAGAACATGAAGAACATGCTGTTGAGAGTACTGTTGCTGCACCAGGTGTGGTGCCAGGAGGCAAGATAGGGTTAATGTTGTGCTTGATATGCCCCAGTTTGACTTGGCAGTGGTGGCCGATCCTGCTTTCCAGTCCATGTTTGTACAGTTTATGGCCACAATGACACATATGGCGGACAATTTATAGCCCCAATTTGACCCAACAATGGTGGCCAATTCTGCTTTTTAGTCTATGTTTGGACAGTTTATTGCCACAATAACACATATGGTGGACAGAATGCCTCCACCCCAAGTGAGAGAATCAGTCCCCAATGTGGTATCTTTGGGTTTTGGGAAAACCTTTGAAAGGTTGAGGTGTGTAGGGGCAGTTGAGTATGCGGGTACGATAGACCCAATAGATGCAAATTTGTGGTTAACTAATCTGGTGAAGCCTTCAAGATCCTCAACATATCAGAAGAGGATAAAGTGAAACATGTAGTGTATATATTGAAGGGGAGTGTTGGCCATTGGTGTGACAATGAGGAGGAGAAAAGGCCTAGTTTCGTGATCACTTTGGAAAAGTTCTGACAGAAGTTTGTGAGTCGGTACTTTCTAGACACCTACCTGGACAAGAAGATCACATAGTTTGATAAGATTTGACAGGGATCTATGACAATCAATGAGTAAGAAGCTAAGTTCATGGACATTTTGAGGTTTTGTCCTCATATGGATGCTACTGATAAGGGGAGAATCTGGCATTTCGAGAAAGGTTTGAGTACAAATTTGATAACTCCAATGTCTTCTCTAGAGAATAGAGAGAAGTTTGCCACATTTGTGGAGTTAGTCAGAAGGGTAGAACGATCAGTGGTGGAGAAGCATGAGATGAAGGCCAAGAAGAAGCATGCACAGTATCAAGGAAAATTGTCTAGAGGATTTAAGAAGCCTAGGTTTTTAGCACCATTGTCATAGTTGTGGTCGACGAGTCAGTTTCAATGTTCACCGAGCAAAGGCTGAGGCCATAGCTTTCTACCTGTAGGAACCCATAGTGCTGCATCAGTATTAGTGACAGGTCTGTCCAGGCCATGATATGAGAGCAAGACTTTCTACAAGTGTGAATAGGTTGAGAATACAAAGTGGTTTCACCCAATGAGGGATGAAGAGGTCACCCAACAACTGATATAGATTCAGCAAGGGTCACATCAACAACAATATTGTAATAGTGGCAGTGGCAGAGGACATGGACATGCATCGTAGGCTGGTTCTTCTGGGCAAGCCAGGAGAGGAAGGGGGTGACAATAGGAAACTGCTCAATTCTACACGATGAGTCAGCTGGAAGGAGTGGTCAACCCACGAGTCATGACATGTCAAATGGATTTATTTCATTTTGATTTGTCTTCTTCTTGCTTTATATCTGTTTTGGTTGACTCGGGTGAAACACACTCTTTTATCACTAGAGAAGTGATTCCTATTTGTTCCTTTCTTATTAGTCATAGGCATGATAGTCTTCATTTAGAAACCTCTTTAGTTGGTTCCACCAAGCTGAGGGAAGTATGTCCTTCCTGTGTCCTTTATTTTTCAGGACACAACATTCATGTGGATCTCATACCACTTGAGGTGCATGGATTCGATGTGATCCTCAGAATAGATACTTTGGAGAAGTATCAGGTGGTCTTCGATTATAGTTCCGAGGTGGCGATGTTTGTCCATGGTGATGAGACATGGGTCTTCCAAGGAGGTAGGATGATTCTTCAAAACTATTTTGGTGTCAGCAATGGTGGTAGAGAAGCTGATGAGGGAAGGTTGTGATGCGTTCTTAGTGCACGTGGCCGATACCAAGACGAGGGGCCCAAGTATCCAGGAGGTGACAGTTGTCTATGAGTTTGAAGATGTGTTTCCAGACCAGTTTCCCGGTGTTCCCCAAGTTAGAGAGATTGATTTTGATATCAATCTCATTCCTAGTACCTAGATGATATCTTAGACACCATATAGAATGGCAACAACTGAGATGTTAGAGTTAAAGAAATATTTGCAAGAACTGCTTAAGAAAGATTTTTTTTAGGCTGAGTACATCATCATGGGGTGATCCCATTTTGATTGTCAAGAAGAAGGATGGATCCATGAGGATGTGCATCGCTTACAGATAGTTGAACAAAGTGACAATAAAGAACAAGTATCCTTTACCACAAATTGATGATCTGTTTGACCAGTTATGAGGTGTTGTAGTGTTTTTCAAAATAGACATGAGGTCTGGGTATCACCAGTTGTCAATCAAGGTAGATGACATACCTAAGTCAGCTTTCGGATGAGGTATGGTCACTGTGAGTTCATGGTTATGCTGTTTGGGCTAGCCAATGCACCAAAAACATTCATATACACTATGAATAGGGTGTTCAAACCTTATCTTGATCAATATGTGGTAGTATTCATAGATGACATCTTGATATACAGTCAAGATAGCCAGCAACACGTGCAACATTTGCGTCACGCATTAACTCTGTTGAGACAACACCAGTTGTATGTGAAGTTCAGCAAATGCGAGTTTTGGCTAAAGGGGGTGTCTTTTCTTAGACACATGATATCTTCTGAGGGTGTTCGTGTGGACCCTAAGAAGGTGGAGTTTGTGATAGTGTGGGAGCAACTGAAGATGATGACACAAGTCTACAGTTTTTTGGGTTTGGCAAGATGCTACCAGAAGTTCATCAAGAACATCAGTGTTGTGTCATTACCCCTAACAAAGTTAACAAGGAAAGGTGTGTCATTTGTCTAGGATGATAAGTGATAATGTGCTTTCCATATTTTGAAGGAGAAGCTGACCACTGCACTAGTGCTAGTGCTGCCAGATCAGGGAAAAGTCTACATTGTCTTTTGTGATACCTTGAAAAATGGTCTGGGTTGTGTGTTGATGCAAGATAAGAATGTGATCTCTTTCGCATCGTGATACTTGAAGAAGCATGAGGAAAAATATCCCACCCACGATCTGGAGCTAGACACAATTGTTCATGCTCTGAAGATCTGGAGACATTAAATGTACGGTGAGAAGTGTAGATCTTCATGGATCTCTGAAACCTACAATACATCTTCTCGAAGCCAGATCTGAACATGAAGAAGTGTCTCTAGATGGAGTTAATCAAGGATTATGATTACATTATAGATTACTATCAAGGGAAGACAAATATGGAGGTAGATGCTCTGAGCAGGAAGTCTTCGTCATCATCATTTGCTGACAAGGCGCAGTTATGTACCTTGGTGTTGCCACAAGAGAGACATGTTGGTGTCTTTGCATGAGATGAACATAAAGTTGGAAGTCTCCTTGTTGGTAGGCATGTTGGCTCAGTTAGAAGTAGAGCCCACGTTGCAGCAACAGATTAGGGATGCTCAACAGGATGATATTGTGATTCAACATATCTGAGTATAGTTTGGTAGTGAGAAGCTTGATGCTTTCCATGAGGAAGAGGATGGGACAATATGTTACCACGACAGAATGGTGGTACCTAACATTGATAATCTGAGGAAGTTTGTCTTGGAGGAGGCTCACTCCTCAATGTGTGCTATGCATCCAGGAAGCACCAAGATGCATCACAATCTAAAAGATTAGTATTGGAGGCCTACTTTGAAGTGTGACGTGGCTGAGTTTGTTGTCGTATGTCATGTGTGCCAATAGGTTATCACAGAACATCATAAGCCTACAGGAACCTTGCAACTATTGCCCACACCATAGTGGAAATGGAATCATGTCACGATGGACATTGCGGTTGGTCTTCTAAGGTATCCAAAGGTCATGAATCCATATGGGTGATTATTGACCAATTGACAAAGGCAATGTATTTTTTTGCCAATAAAGGCAACACACACAATAAGAAACTTGCTCAGATATTTGTTGATGAGATATTGTGGTTGCACGGTATCCCAACTACCATTGTATATGACAAAGTTCCTCATTTCACCAGTCATTTTTGGGAACGTCTGCACACAACGATGTGTACATTGTTGCGGTTTAGTACAACATTTCACCCGTAGATAGATGGATAGTTAGAAAGGATGATCCAGATTCTAGAAGATTTTTTGAGAGACTGTGTTTTGTAGTTTTTGGTAAGTTGTGATGTTCACCTCAGTTTGATAGAGTTTGCATATAATAACAACTATCAGAAGAACATTGATATGGCATCTTATGAAGCATTGTATGGGAGACATTGTAGATCTCCATTGTGTTGGTACAAAATCAGCGAATATCAGTTGTTGGGTCCTAAGCTTGTGCAACAGACAACATAGAAGATTAGAGTGATTTAGCAGCAGTTGAAGGCAACACAAGATTGGCAGAAGTCACATGTAGATAATCGAATTAGACCCTTAGAGTTTCAAATGGGAGACATAGTGTATCTCAAGGTCTCTCCTTGTAAGGGTGTTTTGAGGTTTAGGAAGAAGGGTAAGTTGACTTCTAGATACATGGGACCTTACCCGGTGGTGGCACATGTTGGAAAGGCAACCCACAAGTTGGAGTTTCCACCTGAGTTTCAAAGGATTACATCCAGTGTTCCATGTGTCTATGTTGAGGAAGTGCCACCCTGATACATAGTTGGTGTTGCAGCTAGAGGAAATTGATCTAGATGAGGATATTTCTTATGTGGAAGGTCATGTGTTGATCTTAGATAGGAGGATCAAGTTGTTGAAGAAGAAGGATATTGTCTTGATGAAGGTTTTTTGGCATCATCATGGCAAAGAGGAAGCCACATGGGAGCTTGCAGAGGAAATGTGTAGGAAGTATCCATCTCTTTTTGTATAGGATTTTGGGGGAGAAACCCTTGTTAGGGGTTTATGGTTGTAAGGCCCCTGTCCTAGATTAGTGCTTGAGTGTGCTTTATTTGCTTCATAAGATCTTTAAACCTTAACCTAATCTTTTGATGTGCTTTTATAACATGTGACAACCTTTTATTTCCAATTTGATCCTGTTTGGATGATGTTTGAGCTTAATATGCTTATTTTGGACCAAGTTGCAATTTACCCATGAGTGAGGGTTATCTTGCAATTTTTCACATGTTGAGTGTGTTTATTGTGCCTTATTATCATGAGAGAGAGTATGATGCTATGGGGCTCCTTGCTTGGACCATGGTTGATGATGTGGCATCACATGGTGAGATTAGGGTTTGCTTGAGTTTCCTTGTCATTGAGTGTCGACCTTGCTAGGGTTTGTGTGTGTTATGACTACAACACCACTCTTGGATGAGTGTTGTGATTGAAACACTTAACCTAGGTGTTTCTTGATTTGTCCATCATGACCTTGGTGAGGTTTGGTCGATGCAGTTTGCCCTTTAGTGATGTGTTTCGATCTTATTTTCTTTGGTGACCTTGTAGTGTAGCAATCATTTTCCCTTGAACCCTACCTCTCTTTCTCTTTCTTGGCCATGAGCCTATGGTGCAACCATGGTTTCTATCTTGAGGATCTTCTCTTCACAAAGCTCGAAGACTGTGGTTTGACCATGGTAGTACCTATAGGAGAAGAAGCTCTCTTCTTTCTTTTTCTTGTTCAGCCTAGGGTTGATACCCTATTTTCTTGAGCCATACTTTGACCATGCTGTTCTTATATTTTGTAGGTGATATTGTAGCTGAGATGTTGATCTTGGTTGGAGTATCTTTATCTCTCTTGGAGAGCGTAGTCTTGGAGCTTGATTCTCTACATAAGGCGGGTTATATAACTCTTTTCCCTCTTCTATCATTGCACCATAATCATGCTTGCATGCTACTGATATAATCTCTAAAACATGACCTTAATATGCCAGATGATGTTATCATGATCTAGGGTTTATGACTTTCTAGTATTCTCATATATATATTTCTCTCTTTCTTAAACCATAATTTCATGTGCCCAATTTCCAAGTGATGTTGAAGTGATGTTTGTATGCACCATGATCCTTGGTTTTATCACTATGCTATGTTTTTGGCCATCATGTTTTACTTGAGGTTTTGAATCAGTTTCATATCTGTTGAGATTTTTTTCTCTCTCTTAGCCTTAGTTTTCCTTGTTGATCTTCATGGAGACCATTTCTAGGGTTTGATGTCCATTCATCTATGAGTCTTGGACATGGTGACACTTGGTTTTCTTGGTACACAACACCTATTTCGGTCATGCACTTTTCCCCTTGGTTTTGTTGGTAGACACTCACATGTGGCTCATGCACTTGGTTATTTTCCTTGATCATTGTTGCAGTCGACACATGTGATGATGGGTGAAGTGTAGCAGGCGCTACATACGCCTTGCTTTAGTCTGGTCACAATGCAACGTTATTTGATTGGTCGCAACATACAAGTCCTTTGCGGTCAACACACCTGGTTTAGTTGGATGATCACCACACATAGTTGTTCTTTGCTTCGATCGCAACAGGTTTAGTGTATCAGGTCTCTATACATAGTTGATGTTTGCTACGGTCATAACAAGTCTCTTTGGTGATGTGTAGCGGTCGCTCCCCTGACCTTTGCTAATATTCTCTACACTTAATGTTGCGGTCACAACAAGGTGTAATCCACCTATGGTCGCTACACTTGTCTTCTTGTATGGTCAAATCATAGTGTTGTTTAGATGTTTGACTAATCATATTAATAATAATGATGCTAAACCCTAATGTGTTCCAAGAAAGTGGGAGATGGTGTATCTAGGGTCTAATGATGATATTGTCTTAGAAACCCTAATCGGCTATGTGTGTGGAACCCTAACTAGCCTAAATCTCACATCCAAAATGAAGTAGATCTAGAGTATTCATATTTTTAAGATTATAACCTGACACTCAAACCCTGACAACTATTATTCAGGGTTTGATGTAGTATCTGTGGTCGAACCACAGGGATAGGGTTGGTAAGTGTTAAGTACGTGGAATTTCACACTCTTACACTCCAAACGAAAAGGTGGATTAAAGGGGATGTTCCCAAAGGAACGATGATGCTCTAGACAAAACAAAGAAAGGAAAAAGAAAGAAAATAAAGCAAGAGAAAAATGTTAAGAAAGAGGTAAGATTACAATGGTACGGAAGGAAACTTGGATTGGGTTTCACCTACTAAGGTCTCTCGCCAACATGCAAAACTCATACCCCTCTATATACTACTATCAAGATAACAAGCAATCATCAAAAATGTCTATTCCCTCCTCTCTCCCGATTAGGATAGATCTAGGTTTTTAGGTAGTCTCTCTCTTGAGATGACAAACCAACAACCTCAAAGCAAACCATATGACTATTAGCTTTAGTATTCCAACACTTTCATGCATTCATACTACTCCATAACAGCCTCAAAGCAAACCATATGACTATTAGCTTTGGTATTCCAACACTTTCATGCATTCATACTACTCCATAACACTAGATAAGGTTGGTACTATTCTTTTGAGGTACCAATAATCAAACAAAACAAGATGGTAGCTAAGAATACAAGTGAATCATTAAAAATAAGAGTATGGAGATAATCTTGATAAGAGCAAGAATATACATGTTGGGAAAGCCTTAGTGGCTACTCCCAACCCAAGTTAGATGTTTAGCCACACATGTTGACGGGCAGCATAAGGGCATCACAGAAGGATAGATACATCAATAACCACAAAGTGGGGGGAGTACAACGTGATGGAGATGATAGATCTAGATAGATAAGGAAGAAGGCAATACACTAACTGTACTTCTTCAAGTCTAGATCTGGAGTAGGCATGGTTGTGAAAGCTTCTTCCTTCAAAGAAGAGGGTGATCAATCTTCTATCTCCTCTGACTTCTATCTTAAGAGATCCAAGACTGATGGGTATGAACGTGGATGACTCAGGAATTTGGCAACACTTCATGGTCCTTGATGATCTGATGATTTGACGGGTGGAGGTGGGGGTCTATTTATTGATATTTCCCACCGACTTAACCTCTGGGCCGCGGTCGTGAGGTATAGGTCAGTCACGACCTCCATCATAGTCATAGTGTGTTGGTTATCTGCCGCGGTCGAGGGGTGGCCTCAATCACGGTATGCTAGAGGGTGACCTCGGTCGAGGGGTGGCCTCGACCGCGGGACATTACTTCGGTGGGAGAGCCACGGTTGCGGTATGAAGAAGCGGGAATGGAGGCAGCGACTGCGACAGGGATGTTAGTGGGCTATACAGTCGAGGTCATGGCATTGACCGCAGTTGTGGTGTAGCGTGACCTTGCAAGAGTAAGAGATATATTAATTTAAGACTTTAACACTAAGGCACTAAAATACATAGAGAAATCCATAAAAGGTATGCTAGGGGAGGCATAAATCATACGCAAAAAGTACACAAAATGAGATGTTATCAACTCCCCTAAACTTAGGATCGAGCATGTCCTCAGGCTAATGGTAGGCCCAAAAATTAGAGAGACATTAGCTATGGGTAAATAAAAATTTCAAAAAGCCTACCGTTACAGAGTTATCTCATTCTTACAGAAAAACACTTGTAGTATGTCTATTTTAAATCCTCATATTCTATTTCCTCCCTTTTATATCCAGAGTTGCATGACTTTGAATCATTGCCAATGCCTTTTGGTAGTAAAGGGCTCTCCGTCTCAATAACTTCCCCCTTCCATGCACTAGGTTGCTAGCCATACTTGTACAACATCCCCTTGACGGGTAGCTTTCACACCCTTCCTTTATTTTAGCTGGCCCTATGCTATGTGCTCAGAAAGATTTCTTGCTTTAAGTATTTTCCTACACTCCTCAATTTCCCTCACCCACAAGTTGTAGTAAGGATAATGTTGCCCCAAGGGCTCCTGAAATTAAGTTAGGTGGTTGTGTGAGGGTTGCTTGGGAGTGTAGGTGGATATACTTGGCTTCATGATTCCACTTACGGGCACGACATATCTGCATTCATGAGTGCAACAATAAATCGACCATGTGGGATCCTTCGACATCTTTTAGGCACAACTCAATACTTTTTTTTTTCTTTTTGACTTTTCATATCTCCTCTCAGGTTTGAGTGAGGGGTTTTTGAATGATTTTCTAGGAGGCCAAGCCTCTTTTCATCCCAAAGCGGGGATAAATAAACCATGAAGGGGCAGTTGTTTCCTTCTCGAGGGAGGTGAGGATTTTCTAGCTAGAACCATTAGGTTAGGGTGATTGGTTGGGAGTATGGCTTAGTAAAGTCCTCTAGTTTCTAGGGATTCCATAGACTTAGGATTGTTCCACACACAATGTTTTTTCATAAGAATGAAATAAAATCATATTGCTGGGCTTCTTGTTTTTAATTTTATCTGTATTGGCAGCTCATCTGTGCCTCTCTAGAAACAATTGCACTACAACATATAGAAGACGAGTTGAAAAGTCTAAGAAGGGGCTAAGAAAAACTGCAACTTATAGAAAAATATTTGAAAATTCTATTTCTCATACTTAGTTGTAGTAGATGTTTGAAAATTTTATTTCTCATACTTAGTTATAGTAGAAGCAGGAATATGTACAAGAAGAATTTTTGAAAACTTTAGTGACAAAATTGTACCTCTCACGCCCTTTTATGAATCCTCCCCCAAACTTATCATTCACCCCGACACGAGGTGTCAAAATTGGACTTGGATGTATAAACGGGCTTTCTTCATTGCTGCTAGATGTTTGCTGTTGCCCATTTTGACTCGAGGATCATGCTAGCATATACTCTATGTAGTGGGTGGTATTGTTCATGTAGAATGCCCTCCGCCTTCATATTCATTGTATCTAGGGCAATCATCTCGGCTAGACAATAGAAGCCACAGTCATTTGACTGTGGTACTTCTTGAGGGCTTCTGTGACAGAACTGTGTTTTCTTGAAGTCTTTACCTTCTTTATGCCTGTACCCTTTTCTGTGATTTTTGAGCATTTCTACAGCCTCTTCGGCGCATGTGACCTCCTTCTCTTCTGTAGGTGTCTTTGTAGTAGTCATATTTGTACGTTTGTTGAGTGCAAAGGTTGCATCTGAGCTATTATATAGAACTACAGTCCTAGATATAATACTGACTACTAGCAGAGTCCAATGACTATCATGTAAGATAGGTAGGAATATATAGTCTAGGAGGGAGGTCTCCAGGTGTTGCAGTAGGCGGTATTTTTTTCCTGACATTTTATTCTTCAAAATATCATCGACTAGGAGAAAGTAGGCCATATGCACGTTTGGCATGTTGTCGCTCAACAATGACTGATAGGCTGACATAGTACTGACTGAAAGGTACCCTCCTATTTTCAAAGTATCTCTGAGGTCATACTTTAGTACACATATGCCATCCCTTTTGAAAATTGCCTCAGTCGTGGTGTCACCTTCCCTTAAGCATTTCATTATTAACTGTAAGGATTCTAATGACAAGCTTTCACAGTTACACCTATCAAAATCTTTGAAGGTTGGCACTATTTCTCCCACTGACCCATCTGGTTTTATCGCTGGCATATCATCTTCATCTATCTCCCCTTCTTCAGGCTCATGAACTGGAGATTGTTCTTTGTCTTTTTCTGCAAAAGGAGAGTGTTCTGGCTTGCTTTCAGGTTGTTTCTTTGCTTTGTCAGGAGTGTCTGCTGTCCATCCTTCCTTCCAAGAAGTTGCCCTAGTGGGTTCTTTCGGATCGACCCAAAGGGTTTTTAGCCTTTACCTCCAAATTTTCTTTTTAGGTAGATGTATTTTGTGGTAAAGACGGCATGGTATTGTGTCTGAAGGCATCATCAGGTTGCTGAAGAAGTGGCGATCATAGATAACTTCCATTGCACAGAAATCACGTAAGCCATGTAAGTCTTCAGTGCAGAGGTCTTCCAGTGGGATTCTCTTATTGATTGCTTCCATCATCCTCAATACTATGAAAGCACAATCCCCTATCTCAGCCTTTTCTTGAGAGACCTTTTAACAGATTGAGAAAAGTTTCCATATCCCTTGGTGTCAGTTGTCCTCTGTCTAAATAGCCTGCTGCAGATGTAGTGGCACCTCTAAAATATCTCTTGCTTCCTTGTTCTTGTAAACCAAGGACGTGTTGTCCAATTTAGCTGCACAACAATTGAACATTGTTTTACGTCTCACATATAGGTTGACGACAATAAGGGCCCTATGATTTACATTCCTTATAGGCATAACTACAAATTTTGTCTCTTCTCTACTCACTGCTTGTTGTAGTTCTTTCACATCTACAAATGTGTAATTTTTATGAAAACGTTGACCTGCTAGATGTGTGGTGCCATTAAAAATAGGTTGCATTTTCTCGGGATGTATAAATTCTTTCAACAGAGTTGAGAAGAGTACTTTGAACAACTTTTTTCTGTACTCGTGCTCTTTTTAGAAAGATCCCTCTAAAATGGTCCATGTTAAGCGACCTTCCTTTATTGTGGTAGATAATATCCGTGCCTGATAGGTTTTCATCGAGCATATCCACTAAAACCTGGATGTCTTTGCATGTGATTATGGATAAGGAGGTCATGTTAATGCCCACCATTTTTTAGGGTAGAGGAGGGCAACACCTAATGGTACAATGTCAATTTGTGCACTCCACTTTCCAACTGACTCATCTATGAAGAAAGAGGTGAGTCCCCCTTCGTCATCTTCTGAGGTTCCATCTACTGTTGTTTGCATTGTTGTGGGTCATACTTCCATCATGCGAAGCTATATCTTGGCATCCAACTATACTTGTTTTGCTGCTTAACTTGCATTATTTGCATATATCTCTAGTTAAATCTTCTATGGGTATGTCCTCCTCTGATGACTGCTCTAATTCTACTGAATTGAGTGCGTCCAACATCACAACCATCTTTCTATCATAGAGGGTGACATTGTGCTCGTAATGTGCCAGGTCTTGTAGAAAGTCATCATATATGTCCATTCCAAAAGTCATGTCATCTAAGAACTTGTTGAGATCCATCATTTCTCTTTATGTGAGATCTTCTATGGCAGTGCTTTCTTCCCTGACGATGACATTTGGTTGAGGTACCTCAACTACAGCTTTGTCCTCTTCTGGGACGTTGTTCAAATTGAACATTCTTGATAAGGCATTTGTCTTTTTTGTCTCGGCATATTGATGAGTTTCTAACTTTTGTGGTGCTTATTTTATAGAAGGTTCCACCCGTGGGTAGTCTTTACATTGGCACTTTCATCTTTTGAAGTTGTGCCCACACCTGTTCCTCCTATGTCATCGTCATCTTGATCTGGAATCGAGGGACATGAGGAGGCTTGTGGTGTTGAAGGATTGGTTAGACACTTTGACTTCTTTCTTAGCCGCCAACCATTCATCTCCTGGAATTCTATAGCTAGTTGTCGGTGTTCTTCATATAAGCAATGATGTTCCTTCTTTAAATCTTCTAACACTTCTTCATACCCCCTCTGCATCAATTCTTTATCTGCTCTCATGGCATCCCATTCTTTTATGATATATAACATTTCTTCTATTAGCGTCTTCAGAGCCCCCATCATCGGATTTTAGGTGTTGACGACCCCCTGCATGAACTAGAGGAGTGCCTCAGTTGTTGCACTCAAATTTTGTACTTTTGTTGTTAGTGTGCACTGGCTAGAAGTAATATTGAAATTAATCTCAAAATCATGATGCATGTACAACCACATGACATCAAAATTTTTCCCTAGTACATCACTTAATGTCTGTAGGAGTTAGTGTTGCTGCTCTTTAGGCGTTGTTGACGGTGTTGTTGACGTTACAAGCTCCTTAGGTTGCGGAGTTGACTTGTTCTACATTGGATCAGCATTGGTTGCTTGGACAGAGGTGCTCGCATTTGTTTGCTCATGTTCTTGAAGCACGACTTCTGGTATCATAGGGTTGCATGCAACTTTGGGGCATTCAGACTCTTTATGTGGTTCCATTTCACCCTCTAAGAGTTGTTCATCTTTGGTGGCCTCAACATATGCTGGGTCGCCTCCTTCGTTTACTTCCACTTTAGGATGGTCTTTGACCTTCGTTCACATGCATGGTGAGGGTAGACTTGGGGCGACATTTTTGTCTGATGTTTTCTTCTTACACTTCCTTATCGCCAACTTCTTTCTTTTTTCTGGCTTTTACATCTCTATTTCTGGTGTCTTATCTTTTTTACTCCTCTCGCCAGTGGGTGATACATGCCTTGTGATTATGGTGATGGTGCCAAAGTATATTTTTTCTACATCCTCCTATGTGGGTCGTAGCTTATGGGCATCATAGTATGCCATCTTTGGTAGGGGTAGTAGTACTTTAGAGCATCTTTGTTTGTATAAAGGTTTACAGCCTTTCTGTGCCAGGATGCCTGTGTTAATGAGGGACTTGATGTCTATCTTGGTATATCCCTTAGTCTTCTTGTATTTCATCATTAGGTTAGCATCCATAAAATGGTAAGCAATTCTAGTTATCTGGCTTCCCATGTAGAATTCTTTTGTCTACTTTTCTTCCTCTCCTACAACGACTGATATCCTCTTGATTAGCAGTCTCCCGATGTTCACTGGTTTCTTGTTGAGCATGGACCATATTAGAAATAGGTCTTCCCCAGTAACTCCTTTGATTTCTGATTTTTTTAAGATTGTGTTGGTGGTTATTTTCTATATTACTCTGATGAAGCAGGAGGTGATGAGAGTCACCTTTGAATTTTTTGAGTTGCACTCATGTTCTCTTGTCAGCTTCTCCCACATCTTGTGACAATTGTATCCTATGACTTCTTTTTCACCTGGCACAGTTGAGTAGGCTTGAGACTCTTCTGTCATCTTGGTGAATAAAGTATTAAGCATGGATTCAATAATTATATGAGCCTTGCCCCTTATTCTCGCTTCAAGCTTGAAGACTCTGCCACCCTTTTTGCGCTCGCTATCACTAACAAGAAGTTTTTCCAGTGATGACATGAAATCTGCCATCAATTGAGTGAGTGAGGGGGCTACTAATGTACACCAAGTGTGTAGGTTGGTGCCTTCTAAGAAGTTGATCACCCTATCATAAATTCCCATCTTCTTGAAGTCATCGACGTCTAGGTATCACGTCAGTTTGAAGCCTTTAGTCTTTAACACCCAGTCGAACTGTGATGGGTGTAGTTGATCTCTTGGTATGAATGCTGGAACCTACTGGTCAAGGGCCTCCTATTCATCCTCATTGACCTCTTCGGGGGCCGCTTCTTTCTCTTGGCCCTTTGATCCTCTTTTTCCGCATTTTGTATCCTTGGCTTTGGATTTGTGTTTCTCCATCTTCTTTAGTTCTGTTTCAAAAGGCTGGTACTCAGAGGTCTCTATTTGTGATGTCTCTGAAGATTCTTCAGACTCTTCTGGCATCTAAAGATAGTTTTGAACAGGTAGTGGGAGGTTGCAACTGAAGCTTCTTTGCTGGTGAGAGGTTAGAATTATCCTTAAATGCTTTGGTTATCTTCTCTAGGTTCTCTGCACCCCTCAATAAAGTTGCCCTCTTCATCAAAGTGTCATCAGTTGAGGTTAACATTCTAGAATGTTCCACATTCAAATTGTTTTCAGCAAGATTGTATTTTATATTTTATTCATGGCATTAGCATTTAATTCATTTTTAATTGTTGGTGCTTGAATATTGCATTTTCAAAAATCACATGAGATGCTACGAATGCGGTAGAAACAAAAACCAATACCACGGTCGAGAAGGGTGCCATGATCAAGACAGGTGATTTTCAAAGGAAAATAAACATCGTGACCACAGATGGTGCCACGACCACGGAGGGTACTTTGACCATCGGTCAATGTTAGACCCAATCAAGAGAAACTTCATACAGAGAAGAATGGTGACCGCGACCAATGCTAGGATCGGTGTTGTGGCTGCGGTGGTGAAGGGAACCACTCGACCATGATAATGATGATCATGTTGGGTATTCCCGCTCAAACTTTGACCGACCAGCAGCAATACAACCAGAAGCATACAAGCAAAATGCCTCCATAGGTCATACTTTGAGTGAAGAGAAAAAGGAGAACACCGGTGAAACTTCAGTTAAAGGGCAGAAATGTTCTCGGTGATTCTCGTGGTTGTTGCTCCATAGAGAAAACTAATTTCTAGTTTTGTAGACTCAGGGAAGGCGATGAACCCCCAAAAGGCAATGAACAGAGAAACGGTAACCCAAGGAAGTGTGTAATGGTACCTCGACTTAGAAGGGGTTTCAAAATAGGTGGTTAGGGAAGTAGCAGTAGAGGTGGTGCTATCATAGTGAGGTCATGATGATGGCATTTGGGTTCACTGTGAACATCGCTTAGTGATTCATTGTCATAGCAGTTTCTTGCGTCAAGTTTCACTTCAGTTAGGGCTCCTCCAACATTCGAGAATAAGAAAATGAGAAGAGAGAAAACTCTGGCATCGAGAGAACTTTGCTTATATACTTGGAGGGAGTCACGACCACGGTAGCGTAGGCTGCTGTAACCGTGGTCAAGTTGTGCTCTCGACCTTGCCGTGACCATGGCCTTAAGTCTTGTAAATCAGGTACCGCGACCGTGGTGCACACATAACTATGCTGATAGAGAAAATTAATCAAAACTAAAACACCTAATTTCTCATTAAAACTTATGTGAAAATAAGTCAATCTACATACTACATTTATACATTTTGTAGATTCAATAAACCAAAATACCTAGAAGGATAGAGGTACATAGCTCATAGACTAAAACACAAGATAAAGAAAAACCTAAATTATAAATGGAAGTAGGAAAAGCTTGGGGTTGTATCCCAAGAAGTTCGAGTCTAAAGTCTTTTAGCTTGACTCTCTCTCATTCTGGCTTCATCCTCCTTCAGTTGGTGTTTATACTTGCTCATATGTTTCATTTATTAGAGGACTAGGTTCCCCCAAACTTAGCTCACTTCTTCTCACAAAAGCCTCATCTTCATAATACCTTTTTACACTCTGCCCATTCTCCTTGAAAGTGCCTATCTTCTCTCTGGCTATTTCCATCATCCACAACAGGTATATTTTAACCACGGAAAAGTGCCCAAACCATCTTGTTCTCATCTTTCCAGGGAACAACCTGATACTTGAAATAAATAAAATAACTTTATCTCCTTCATGGACATCCTTTTTTTTTCAGGTGGGTGTCATTCCATACCGTAGTTCTTTGCTTTTAGATCCTTGCATTCTCATAAGAATGCAGTCTCCACTCTTCAAGTTCCTGAAGTTGGAGAAATCTTTTCTTTCCCGCTTTGTCATGATCAAAATTCATGAATTTGATAGCTCAAAGGGCTTTGTGCTCTAATTTGACAGGCAGATGACATTACCTTCAATAAATCAACATGTAGGGTGTCGTGCCTATAGGAATCTTATATGCTGTGTGGTAAGCCCATAGCGCATCATCAAGTTTCATAGACCAATCCTTTCTTGTACAACTTATAGTTTTCTCTAGGATCTATTTGATCTTCCTGTTAGACACTTCGACTTATCCTGATGTTTGGGGATGGTATGGTGTTGCAATTTTGTGTTTTAATCCATACTTCCTCTATATATCTTCGAATCACTTTTCTCCAAAGTGAGATCCCTTGTCGCTTATAACAGTACGTGGTACCCTGAACTGTGGGAAGATAGTTTTCTCGAACATCTTGATTACTGCCTTGGAATCACATGTTTGGGTAGTAACAACCTCTACCCATTTCAAGACGTAGTCCACAACAAGTATATTTTGGTTTCCTTTTTATGATGGGAAAGGTCCCATTTAATCAATCCCTCATATATTGAAAATTTCTACTTCTACCCAATCGGTCATCAGCATCTCGTTCCTTCGACTGATGTTTCCTGTGAGTTGACAATCTTTGTAGGTCTTGACAAACGACACAACATATTTAAAAAGAGTTGGCCAATAAAAACCTGAATGTAGGATTTTTGCAATAGATCTTTCTCCCCCGTGGTGGCCCCTATAAGGAGAGGAATGACATTCTTTGAGGATTAGGGGCACTTCTTATTCCAATATACAATGATAATATAAGTTGTCCGAGTATCTTTTGAACAGAAGTGGATCATCTCAATAGTAATTTTTTAGATCATAGAATAATTTCTTCTTCTGATTATATGTGATCCTTGGTGGAAGTGTCTCGCATGCTAGATAATTAAAAATGTCAGCAAACCAAGGTAGGCTTCATTCATCTGACTGAGCCATCAAGAGAACTTCATCATAATAGTTGTCATTTACAAGTAATTTATTTTCTTCTTCAAAAACAGTCCTTGACAGGTGGTCTGCAACCACATTCTCTTTTCCTTTTTTATCAATGATCTCATGGTCGAATTCTTGCAGTAATAAGGCCCATCACAGAAGTCTCGACTTTGTATCCTTTTTCTACATGAGATATTTTATAGCTCTGTGATCAATGTATACTTTTACTTTCGACCCCACTAAGTATGACCTAAACGTATCAAATGCAAATACGATATCCAAAATTTCTTTTTCAGTGGTGGTGTAGTTTACTTAGGCTTCGTCCAACATTCAGCTTGCATGGCAAATCACGTGGTGCCTCTTGTCCTTCTTCTATCCTAGGACAACACCAATGGTAAAATCACTGGCATCACACATACTTTCAAAAGGTAACTCCCAATCTAGAACTTGTAAAACCAGTTCTCTTGTTAACGCCCTTTTAAGGGTCTACAAGACATCTAAACATTCACTAGTGAATTCAAATTCAACATCTTTAATCAAGAGATTTGAAAGGGGTTTAGCAATCTTTGAGAAGTCTTTTATAAATAATCTATAATATCCTACATGCCCTAAGAAACTCCTTACTCTTGTAACAGATTTAGGTGGCAGAAGCTTGGATATGGCCTCGATCTTTCTTAGGTCCACTTCTATCGCTTTCTTGGAAACTTTATGCCCTAAGATGATACCGTCTTGGACCATAAAATAGCATTTTTCCCAGTTCAGGACTAGGTGTTTTTCCTCACAACATTGTAAGACTAAGGATAGGTTTCTTAGACATGCTTTGAAATCAATTCTATAGATAGAGAAGTCATCCATGAAGACCTCCACTATGTCTTCTAGAAAGACTGAAAACATAGATATCATGCAGCGTCGGAAAGTTTCTAGTGCATTGCACAACCCGAATGGCATCCTTATAAAAGTGTAAGTGCCATAGATGTAGGTGAAGGTTGTCTTTTCCTAACCATCGAGATGAATCGATACTTGATAGAATTCTAAATACCCATCCAAGAAAAAAAAAGTAATCATGATGAGATAATCTTTCTAGAACTTGATCGATAAATGGCAGAGGGAAATGATCTTTTCTGGTAGCAACATTAAACTTGTGATAGTCAATGCACATATGCCAACCTGTCACCATTCTCATTGCCACTTCATCTTTGTCTTCACCTCTTATCACTATCATTCCACCTTTCTTAGGCACCACATGAATAGGTAGGTCTTACCCAATTAGTATCACTTATGGGGTAAATGATCCTAGCATTCCACAACTTAATATCTTCATTCTTCACGACTTCCTTTAGCATTTGATTCAACTTCCTCTATGGTTGAGCTAAAGGTTTAGTAGTTTCTTCAGATGTATTATGTGCATGCATAAGGCAGGGTTGAGGCCTCTGATGTCTTCTACAGAATACCCTATAACCTTTTGGTGCAATCTGAGCTCCTTTAGCAACCTTTCTAGCTAATCATCTATCAAGTTAGCATTAATAATCACATGATTCTTGTCCTCCTTGTCCAAGAACTCATATTTCAGCCCTTCAAGAAGTGGTTTCAATTCTGGCTTTGGTTTTGGTGCTCTCTTTTCTTTAGGTGTTTGTTCAAGTGAGGCATACTTTGCGGTCTCGAAAGTTTCTTCATCCTCACTGAGCTCTTCTTCAGGTTGATTTAGGTAATCTAGGATTTCTACGACTTCTGGGACATCCAAAGTAGACTCAGGACTATTCAATGCTCACATAAGGGGATCAACAAATCCTTATCCTCTTGCACCTCTTCACAGTATTAATTGTAGCTATCCGTAAAGTAAGCTGACTCAAAGAGAGACGGTCCACTCATAGAGTCTTGTACTCAGAAATCGATGTGATCATTCCAAACACACAAGGTAATGATTCCTTCAGCTACATCTATTAGAGCCCTACCAGTTGCGAGGAAAGGCCTCCCAAGTATCATTGGACAGTTAGAGTCCTTGAGTGTTTCAATTAATACTATGTCACATGGTATGAAAAATTGCCCGAGCCGTATGGAGATATCCTCCAATATTTCCATGGGTCTCGTAAAGGTGTGATCAGCTAATTCGATTCTCATTCCCATCTTCACCATATCCATTAACCCAAGCCTTTTCTCTAGAGTCAAGGGCATAAGACTAATGTTGGCTCCTAAACTGGCTAATCCCTTCCTCTCCACATTGTCTCTGACACAGAAGGGTATGTTCAATGCCCCTGGATCTCTCTTTTTGGTTGGTAACTTAGATTGGACAAACATACTCGACATTTTTGCCAATTGCACGGTCTCAATATGGTCTCCTCTTCTTCTCTTTGTGATTAAGCCTTTAAAGAAGTTTGCATATGTTGGCATTTCTTCAATTGCATCAAGAAATGGGACATCTACGTGGAGTTTCTTTACTGCTTCAATAAATTTCTCGTACCTCTTCTTCAAATGTGCCTTGATCAGTTTGTAGGGAAAGGGGACTCTTAGTGCAAAGGATTTCTCTTCGTAAAAACTTCTCCTATAGGATTTGAGTTATTGACCTCTTCGTCCTTCTTCTTTTTGCCAATTTCTTCTTCTCAACTGTCTTCATCTTATCCTTGTCCCTCGAACGCTTATAGTATAATCACCTTGTTAGATTATTGCTCACCACAACTTCTTTCCTATTTGATGTTGTTTGTAACATGGTCTTTCTTCAACCTCCTTGATTGGAGAGTGGCCATTTTTGTAGTCTATGTATTTGATGGGATCTTCCTCAAAGAGATTTCATAAATTATGCTAATTGGGCAAGCTATTGATCAATCTACCTTTGATGACTTTGCATGTCTGCCATCTGAGTTTGCATTGTAGTTAGCACTCCTGAATTGGAGATGGCACATTGGGAAAGTTGGTCATTTATCGAAGCTTGCCTCTTTGCAAAGTCGAACAATTGAGTGATCATTTCATTTTGGTTGCTATCCTTGGCCTGGCTCGATCCTCGACCCTATCCTTGACCCTGTCAACTCATATTTTTATTTTGACTCTGATAGATATTTTTGTTTATCTGACAACTAGTATTTCTAGTATATTGAGTCGGTCCTCTTTTTTTCTTTAATCCCGAAGGTGGTCTAGGCAAATTACTTAGTTGATGAGCATTTTCAGTAGCTTCTTTGTTGTTGTAGTTAAATCTAGGATGTTCTGGTCATTTGAAATTGGCATAAGAGACATTTTTTATTTCTTCTTTGCTTTCACTTTCTTCACTCTCTTCTGGTCGTGTATAGATACAGTTGTCGACTCCATGCCTTCCTTCTCCGCATGTAACACATTTCATGACTTTCTCTATGTGTTTCTTGCCCTTGCCCCCAGTGTCTTTTAATTGTTTGACATCGGTAGTGATTTTTTCAGAATCTGAGATGTTATGGTTTCTACAGCCTTAACTTCGATCGAGGGTCCTTTAGAGCCCACCTTCTTGGCTGATCCTCTATCGTTCTATCATATTCCATGCTTGCTTGCAACACAACCATGTTATTGATGATCTTCATGGTTCTTCTTGGTTTCTTAACAAGAAAGTTGCTTCTGGCAGCTGCATTCAATGAAGTTCTTTCTGTGGGAATTAGCCCATTGTAAAATCTGGGCACTAGAATTCCTTTGTAGTAGTTATGGTGGGGGCAATCTCTCTGGTATTCTTGAAAACATTCCAATGCCTCATGAAGATTTTCTCCTGGTTTTTGCATGAAAGAAGTGATCATTTGCATATTACGAATAGTTCTTTCAGTGGTGTACAATTTAGTGACAAAAGTGTCTACAAGGGGTCTCCATCCATTTATGGTTTGGTGGGGTAAGTTAAGGTACCGGGAGAGAGCTTTATCTTCAAGAGAGAAATTGAATCCCTTGCAATATTTGACTTCTTGGGGTACACCTCTCATCTTGATGGTATCAAAAATATTTTTGAAGGCATCAAAATGATGGTACAGATTTTTGTTGCTTGAGTTGCCACAGAAGGGCTTGTTCTAGATCATTGAGATTACAATAGGTTTCAACTCAAAATTAGTTGCATTAAAGTGCGGGATGACAAATGGGCATCTTGACTCATTTTCTCTACTCACGGCTAGCTCTCTAAGAGTTTTCCCTACCTCGTCATCTTCACTCTCACTATTCTGGTAATCACATTTACATTCATTATCACATTCATATTCCTGGTGATTCCTATGGTGCCTTCTACAATGATGGTGATGGTGATGATGTCAATATTCCTCACGTCACTCTCCCTCGCGGTGGAAACCATCTGAGTGATGGTCTTCTATTTCTTCTTCCATCTCATGTGGTGGTTGATTGTATTGAATCCTTGTGTTTCGATTGTCCCCAGTAAGAGTGCCATCCACACGATGCGACATGATGACTTGGAAGTTAAAGTGAAGAATTTAATATATCTACTTCCCTCTAGGTTCCCTGAATAGACCGTACAGTTGAGTTAGAAAATTGGATGTGTTAAAACAAACTATTCTACGTAATTGTAGGGTAGTAGATTTAAAGTTTTGTGCAGTCAAGATTATGGCTAGGCTTGAGGCATGAGAGTATAGTGAGTTGACTCGTGTTCTTAACATTGATGTTTTTCCTTGTTCCCAGCAACGGTGCTAAAAAGTTGACCAGTCTAAATCGCACGTCTAAAATGGATCGGATCTAGAGTAGTCGGACTTTTAAGATTATAACCCGAAACTTAAGCCCCCACAACTATTATACGAGGTCTGATTTAGTACTCAGTGTTGAACCATAGGGACAAGGTTGGTAAGGGACAAGGTTGGTAAGTGTTAAGTATGTAGAGTCTCACACTCTTACACTCCAAATGAAAAGGTGGATTAAAGGGGGTGTTTCCTAAAGAACGATGATGCTCTAGACAAAACAATGAAAGGAAAAAAAAGAAGATAAAGCAAGAGAAAATGTTAAGAAAGAGGTAAGAAACAAAGGTACAGAAGGAAACTTGGTTCGGGATTCACCTACTAAGATCTCTTTCCAACATGCAAAACTCACACCCCTCCGTATACTCCTATTAAGATTACAACCAATCATAAAAAATGTCAATTCCCTCCTATCTCAAGATTAGGATAGATCTAGGTTTTAAGGTAGTCTCTCTCTCGAGATGATGACCCAACAACATCAACGCAAACAATATGAATGCTAGCTTTAGTATTACAACACTTTCATGCATTCATACTACTCCATAACACTAGATAAAGTTGGTACTATTCTTTTGAGGTACCATCAATCAAAAATCACAAGATGGTAGCTAAGCATACAAGTAAAGCATTAAAAATAAGAGTATGGAGATAATCTTGATAAGAGCATATATATATATATATATATATATTCAAAAGGGAGAAAGAATATACATGTTCGGAAAGCCTTAGTGGCTACTTCCAACCCAAGTTAGATGTTTAGCCACACATGCTGACGGGCAACGAAAGGGCATCACAGAAGGATAGATATATCAATGACCACAAAGAGGGGGGAGTACATCATGATGGAGATGATAGATCTAAATAGAGAAGAAAGAAGGTGATACACCAAATGTACTTCTTCAAGTCTAGATCTGGAGTAGGAACAATTGTGATAGCTTCATCCTTCAAAGAAGAGGGCAATCAATCTTCTCTCTCCTCTGACTTCTATCTTCAGAGATCTCAGACGGATGGGTATGAACGTGGATCACTTAGGAATTTGGTTGCACTTTGTGGTCCTTGATGATTCGATAGGTGGAGGTTGGGGTCTATTTATAGACACTGCCAACTGACTTAACCTCTGGGTCGTGGTCATGAGGTATAGATCAGTCACGACCTCCATCACGGTCGCAATGTGTTGGTTATCTGCTGTGGTCGAGCGGTGGCCTCAGTCGCGGTATGCTGGAGGGCAGCCTTGGTCTAGGGGTGGCCTTGACCGTAGGGCATTACTTCAATGGGAGAGTTGCGGTCGCGGTGTGAAGAAGTGGGAATGGAGGCAGCAACTGCGACAGGGATGTTAGTGGGCTATAAAGCTGTGGTCACAACATTGACCATGATTGTGGTGTAGCATGAACCTGTAAGAGTAAGAGATGTATGAATTTAAGAGTTTTACACTAAGGAACTAAATTAAGTAGAGAAATCTATAAAAGTTTTTCTAGGAGAGGCATAAATCATACACAAAATGAGATGTTATCAAACCCTAACCCTAATTCTAGGGTATGTTATACTTGTTGAGCTTGCTTGGATAACTAGCATGTGATTATGTTTTCTCTCTCTCCTACTCATGTTATCATAACCTAGAAGGTGTAATGAATATCATAGCTATGTGAATTCTATGGTGATCCTTGTATAGTACAGGGTGGTGATTATGTGCATTGTTGAGGCACACTATGAACTTGAATGTGTAGGAATTATGTGTTTGGGTCTACTGACCTGACAAGTGCCTTGTGCCTAGTTTGAGGTAAAATCCTCTAGAGATGTGATTGAGCGATTGATCCCATAGTGATGTGATAATGTTGATGGCCTTGACTTGGCAATCATATCAAGTGATGATGTGACAAGTTATACTTCAACCATTTTATATCTTATGGAGTTATATTATCCCCTTACATTTGTAGAGTTCTTTTAGGGTTTATACATTGTAACTTGATTGATGATAAAATATACTCAATTTTCATAACAAATCAAGTGAAACCCTAATCATGTAGCTGCCCTATGCCATAGATCCATCTTTAGCACCGTTACTTTGTTGGATGGTGAAACATGTATTCTGAAGGGAAGCACGGACCACATACTATTGAATATGTGAGGTGAAAGTGACTACGTGTCCTTGACATCTTGATCCCAAGTGTTTTGAGAATGAATATGGTTAGGTCTCGATGATGAGAATGTGATATGATGTGATAGAGGAAAACTACAGTCGTATCAGCTTTAGTTTATATTTTCTTATAATAGACATTGGCGCAGAGTTGCATTTCTCACTGGGACATTTCCACATCTTTTAGTTGGCCATGTACGACGAGGTAGAGATTATGTTGTTGAGGTTGAGAAGAAAGACAAGCACTAGTTGTTGAAAGGATGGACATGTTTCTAGTGTTTTGTAGTAGAGTTCTATGTGTCATCCCTATACTCTTAGGTACTTGGGGAGGCTTTTGTGGTTCGTATATCGATACAAGGTTTTTGGCTATATGCCATTGTTGTACATAAATGACATGTATTTATATGAATAGGTTATCATATGTGACAAGTTGTGGTCAATGAGCCAATTAATAATATCATGTAATAATCTTTTGGCATGAGATATGTAATACAAGTGGGTTTTATGTTGACTCGGATGCAAATGTTTCCACTCGATGTGGATATGCGATATGAATTTTAGTTTACCCTATTTGATTGTAATCTAGTTGTTGGTGATAATTATGTGCTTTGTTTTGAGTAATCTCATTGTGTGGTGCGTTGGGATGTCAAAAGGTCAGTTTCCTATAGGGGAAATTCCCACCATCTTTCGGTCTATTGTCAATCTCCTCAATTTCCAAAGATCTACAAGCCATACTTGTGCTTTTAAAGTTTTATATGTATACTAAGAAGAAAGTAAATTATTGTAGTCGAGACAAACTACATTTGTACAATGTTGGAATTATAATAAAATGGCATGAAATGGAGAAATAAAAATACTTTTCCTTAAAAAATGAAAGATCAAGAATGAATCACAATATACTTCACCCAATTAGGCAGGGCGAGGGGGGAGCAAGTGGTGCGTGTGTTGGTTTATAAAATATAATAATTGAAACATACCAAACAACCTTAAATTATATGCCCTAGAAAGGACCAAATGTCATACGTCTACACCTACACTGAAATGGATTCCTCTTTCCTTAAAAGCAAGTGGTATGAGACTAACCCTAATAGATAGAGGTCTAAACAAAGTATGGTTGGACCTTAACATTCACTACTACAGAAGTGCCTTTTAGTGTCGGTTGTTTAACCCCCTTTGGCGTCGGTTTCGGAACGACGCCTATGTGGGCGCCGCTAAAAGGGTGGACACTTCAGCGTCGGTTAAAAACCCGACGCCTATTTAACATAAAGGCGTCGGTGTTTTATAAAACACCGACGCCAAAAGGGTTCCCGCCACAGAAAACGGCGTCATCTAGGACGCTTTCTGCGTCGGTTATATACTACAAACACTACTACAGAAATAGCATTCAGTGTCGCTTTTCTGGGCGTCGGTTATTAAGAAAAACCGACGCCTATCATATAGGGCGTCGGCTGTTTAAGCAAACCGACGTCTATATTCGAAGACCAGCCAGACACGGGTACCGCTTTGTATTTAGCGTCGGTTGACAATAACACACCGACGCCTAAAAGCTCCTGCGAAATCCAATTTTCGAGCGAAAAGAAAAAATGTCACATACAGCGTCGGTTATTTAAATAGCCACCGACGCCTATATGTGATGAAAACTTTGCGCGCAAAGTGTCACTTATAGCGTCGGTTATCTGTTGATAACCGACGCCGAAAGTGGTTCCCGCCAAACAATTTCGTGAAAATATCGTCCATTTGAGCGTCGGTTGTTTCAAACAACCGACGCTAAATTATTTTAGGCGTCGGTTGTGACAAACAACCGACGCTATAGGTGAAATTTATATCCTGCGATCACCCGACTGTTCCCCTTTCTTCTGTTTCATCGCCTAAACAGCCGACTGCTGTCGCCCGACCCTCCAACTGCTGTCGCCCCTCCCCTCCACACCGCCGCCGCCGCAACTGCTGGACCCTCCAACTGCTGTCGCCCCACCCGACTGCTCCCGCCACGCCGCCGCCGCAACTGCTAGTGCCTCCACGCCGCCGCCGCCAGGACGACAGAGCTACTCTCCACCGCCGTCTCGCCGCCGCCGCCAGGACGACAGAGCTGCTCTCCACCGCCGTCGCGCCGCCACCAGGGTTTAGCTAGCTGCTTCTCCGCCGCGCCGCCACCACAGCTCCTCTTTACCGCCGTCTTCTCCAGACCTCCAAACCGGTATGCCCTCTTCTCTGTATTTTATTGATGTACATGTATTTTATTTGTGTGACAATGCTTGCGGGTGATTGGTGGGATTACGAGGGTAGTATTGCTGCAATAGAGATTACGATAGTAGGGGTGAGGCTTGGGGATGAATTTCTCTGCCATAGTTGAAATTTTCTTACTGAAATATGATGATGGGACAATTTTTTCTTACTGAAATATGATGATGGGACAATTTTTTCTCTGCCATTTACAAACATGAGGTATAATCAAGCTATAATAGATTATAATCAAGCTATAATATATGTTTTTTCTAGATCATTAGACCTATATACATTATTTTTGAAACTATTATGTCATAGTTCTCATGAGGTATAATCAAGCTATAATAGATTATAACCCATGTTTACCTTACTTGGCTATAATCATAAGTAATTCACGGTTACCACTAAATATTATTCTCATTCCATTTCAAG
This sequence comes from Alisma plantago-aquatica, assembly GCA_963693085.1. Taxonomy (NCBI): domain Eukaryota; kingdom Viridiplantae; phylum Streptophyta; class Magnoliopsida; order Alismatales; family Alismataceae; genus Alisma; species Alisma plantago-aquatica. Next base: position 333,819,528 of record OY856410.1, read on the forward strand.
TTACATTACCTTTTGTCATTAGGGTTAGGGTTGCTCTTTTGAACTTGACTAGGGTTTTTAGGGTTATGTTCAATCATCACCCCTATATCATAACTCCTCATTCTTAGGAGCTTATATTATTATCTTTACATTCAATTGTATCACAAATAATCTATCAATCAAGTCACAACCTTTCATAATTAGGGTTAGGACTTCTATTGTATCCGATTAAGGTCGTTAGGGTTTTATTCAACAGACAAACCCTAATTCATAACCCCGACATCTAGGATTTTAATTCATTACTTTAAGTATTCAATTATACTTGATTACTTTCATCAATTATCATTATAAGGTATTACCTTTCTCATACAATTAGTACAAGTTTCTTTCATCCTTACTAGAATATTAGATTCAACTTTAACTTGTTATATTGTCTGCTGCTTTTTAGGGTATACTAGCTAGCCTACACTTTTCAAAGTGTATCCTTCTCATTAATTTCAAGTGTATCCATTCATTATATTCAAGGTGTATCGGCCTACACTCATTAAGGTGTGTCAACCTAGGTATATCACCTACATGTTACACCTTGTGTCGGCCTAGAAACATGTGTTTGTAATGGTCAAAGTAATATGAAAAGGTCAACTTACCGAAAAGAATGCTCTTCTACCTTTTATGATATTCAAGAAAACCCTAGTTTGATGAACATGTTGTTAAACATGTTAATTATGTTTCTTCTATATATTCTGATGTCATTATATAATTGTGTGATCCCAACATATTAAATTGAGTTAGAATGATTTCATGAATTATAGGGTTTTAAAGTTGATAAACATGTACATGCGGAAATAGGGTTACTAAACCAATGGTTATAACATAGTATGATCTTAATCTGATCTGGATGTTCATAATAATGTAGTATGTTAAATATGATGATTAGGGATACATATAATGTCTAGTAAAGATTCCTAGACCTTTTGTTTAAAACTATTGATTTCTTGATTTATTATTTAATAATGACAACACATGTATTTGTTGGCCTAGAAACCCGTCCAAGATTTACTCATTAGGAGTAAATCTTGGATAGTCCCCGGTTTGGGACTGTTCTTGAACACCTAATCTCACTTAGGATGTAAGTGTATAATGTGTATTGGGTTTTCGAGAAGATTTCGGTAGCATATCCCCGTTTGTTCTCTAAGTACATATGTACTTAGAGAACATCGGGGAAATGCTGCCGAAATTTTCTTGAAAACCAAATACACATTATACACTTACTAGTGAGATTAGGTGTTCAAGGATGGGATAGGTGGTACACATTTATTATATATAAGAATGACATCAAATGTATTTGTTGGCCTAGAAACCCATCCAAGATTGACTCATTAGGAGTAAATCTTGGATAGTCCCCGGTTTGGGACTGTTCTTGAACACCTAATCTCACTTAGGATGTAAGTGTATAATGTGTATTGGGTTTTCGAGAAAATTTCGGTAGCATTTCCCCATTTGTTCTCTAAGTACATATGTACTTAGAGAACAGCGGGGAAATGCTGCCGAAATTTTCTTGAAAACCAAATGCACATTATACACTTACTAGTGAGATTAGGTGTTCAAGGATGGGATAGGTGGTACACATTTATTATATATAAGAATGACATCAAATGTATTTGTTGGCCTAGAAACCCATCCAAGATTGACTCATTAGGAGTAAATCTTGGATAGTCCCCGGTTTGGGACTGTTCTTGAACACCTAATCTCACTTAGGATGTAAGTGTATAATGTGTATTGGGTTTTCGAGAAAATTTCGGTAGCATTTCCCCATTTGTTCTCTAAGTACATATGTACTTAGAGAACAGCGGGGAAATGCTGCCGAAATTTTCTTGAAAACCAAATATACATTATACACTTACTAGTGAGATTAGGTGTTCAAGGATGGGATAGGTGGTACACATTTATTATATATAAGAATGACATCACATTATACGCTTAGGATGTAAGTGTATACCCTAATCTTTTCCTAATATATACATGTTTCCTAATATATACTTGTTTTCTCTGATCATAGAATGGATAGATCATGGATGTCCATTCGTAATCGTTGCACCCCAGAGTTTATATCTGGTCTTGATCAGTTTATTAGAGTTGCCGAGGAACATAGGAAAAAACCTACAGATAGGTTCTACTGTCCATGTAGGCATTGCGGTAACATCTTGAAAGTCAACACTGGTGAGGAAATCAAAAGTCATGTCATGTGCAACGGGATTGTACAAGGCTATACAGAATGGCACTGGCATGGAGAGATTTCAAAATCGAAACCAGTAGATGTCGATAGTAGTGCTTGGGTGGAAGAAGAAATTGCCTCCGATGACGTAAATGTGAACGAACCAGTTCCAGCAGACATCGTTGATGCGATGCTGGATAGTTGTAGGGTAGAGCACACCGATCCACCTCCTATCTTTACAAACATTGTGCATGATGCTGAGATACCGTTATACACAGGCTGTGCTAAGTTTACGAAGCTTAGCGCTGTTTTGAGATTGTATAAGTTGAAAGCTAACAATAGATGGAGCGACAAAAGCTTCACTTCATTGTTGACTTTGTTGAAAGAAATTCTTCCTGAAGGAAACGAGCTTCCAATCTCAACATACCAGGTAAAGAAAATGTTGTGTCCAATGGGAATGGAGGCCAAGAAGATACACGCATGCCCGAATGATTGTGTATTATTTCAAAAGGACTATGTAGATTTGAAAGATTGTCCAAAATGTGGTGCGTCACGGTATAAATTGACGACTTCGGGGGAGTCCAAAACTGGTTCTCCTGCCAAGGTGTTGTGGTATCTACCTATAATATCACGGTTTCAACGCTTGTTTGCAAATCCGAAAGATGCGAAGAATCTGAGGTGGCATGCAGATGTTAAGAAAAATAATGATGGGATCCTACGACATGCGTCTGATTCCCCACAGTGGAAGAAGATTGATCTACTGTACCCTAAATTTGGTGAAGAAGATAGGAATCTAAGACTTGGGCTTTGTACAGATGGGATGAATCCGTACGGGACATTGAGCAGCCAACATAGCACTTGGCCAGTCATGCTTGTTATATACAATCTTCCTCCCTGGATGTGTATGAAAAATAAGTACGTTATGTTGTCATTGTTGATATCGGGCCCTAAACAACCCGGAAATGATATCGATGTTTATCTTGAACCTTTGATTGATGACTTAAAGAAACTTTGGGCTGAAGGTGTGATGACCTATGATGCTTCAGCAAAAGAGACATTTCGTTTGCACGCTATGTTGTTTTGCACTATTAATGACTTTCCAGCATATGGGAATTTGTCTGGATATAGTGTCAAAGGAGCTAAAGCGTGTCCTATATGTGAAGAAAACACTGATTCAATAAGACTAAAACATGGCGGCAAGACTGTATATCTTGGTCATCGAAGGTTTCTTTCAAAATTCCATCCGTATCGTAGGAAGCGCAAAGCATTCAATGGATGGAATGATGAATGGAGTGCACCTAAACCTATACCAGGGGATGTTGTTTATGAAAGAGTAAAAGACATTGTCAATGAATTTGGTAAGAAATCACAATGTAGTATGGCCACACGGAGTGACAATTCTTCATTCAAGAAGAAGTCAATATTTTGGGATCTTCCTTATTGGAGTTCTTTGACAGTCAGGCATTGTATCGATGTAATGCACGTTGAGAAAAATGTCTGTGATAGCATCATTGGTACTCTATTAAATATACCAGGTAAGACTAAAGATGGGATAAAATCCAGACTGGACCTACGTGAAATGGGAATAAGGTCAGAATTAACAGAATTACGTGAAATGGGTAATAAAAGAACATACTTACCTCCCGCTTGTTACACGTTGTCTAGAAAGGAGAAGAAAACTTTTTGTGAATGCTTGGTAAATGTTAAGGTGCCACATGGTTACTCATCCAACATCCGTAGATTGGTATCAATGAAAGATCTGAAGTTGATAGGTCTTAAATCTCATGATTGTCACACTCTAATGCAACAAATATTGCCTGTGGCTATTCGATCTATATTGCCGAAGCATGTAAGGTTTGCAATTACCAGACTTTGTTTCTTTTTCAATAGTCTATGCAGCAAAGTTATTGACCCTGATACTCTCGATAATTTGCAAAGAGAAGTGGTTGTTACCCTATGTCAGCTTGAGATGTATTTCCCTCCTTCGTTCTTTGATATCATGGTACATCTTGTTGTCCACTTGACTAGGGAAGTGAAAATGTTGGGACCAGTTTTCTTGCATTGGATGTATCCTTTTGAACGATACATGAGCGTTTTTAAAGGTGATGTCCGAAACCGTTATCGGCCTGAAGGGAGTATTATTGAAGGTTATGTGGCGAGAGAGGTTATGGATTTTTGTAATGACTTTCTCAGTGGTAATGACACTCCTGATAATGACAAGAATATTGAGGAGGGCAAAGGAATTTTGGGATTACGGGTGAAAGTAATCAGCCGTGAGCAGTTGGAACAAGCTCACTTGTATATTTTACACAATATGGATGAAGTGAGTGTTTATATCGAGGAACATACCAATTTCATAAAGAGACAACATCCTCGAGCAAGTTCAATGTGGCTTGCTAGAGAGCATAATAAGACTTTTACTAAGTGGTTTGAAGATAAAGTCTTACATCAACTATCTCAAACACCAAATGATATTACAGAAACTATCAAATGCCTCACCTTTAAACCAAAACCGAATGTTATGTCTTATGAAGGGTTTGACATTAATGGATTCACATATTACACAAAGCGCCAAGATGATAAGAGTGTCGTCCAAAATAGTGGGGTCACTCTTCAAGCGTCGACTATGTACTTTGCAAGTGCAAAGGATAAGAGTCCACGTGAAGCTAAAATGTCATATTACGGTGTCATTGAGGACATTTGGGAGTTTGACTACATAGATTTCAAAATTCCGCTCTTTAAATGTAATTGGGTTGATAACACCAAAGGAGTTATAGTGGATGAATTGGGTTTCACTTTGGTGAACTTTGAAAAGATTGGCGAGAAGGCTGAACCATTCATATTGGCATCACAGGCGAAACAAATATTCTATATCGATGATCCTGCAAATGATAAATGGTCGGTTGTTCTTCATGGTAAAAGACAGTTCATTGAAGATCCTATAGATGAAGAAGAGTACTATGATAAGTATGATGACTCCAGTCCATTCTCAGTTGGGTTGCCAACTCCACAAAATATTGAAGCTAATGATGACTTATATGTGCGCGGAGATCACAATGAAGGATTGTTAATTGATAAAAGATCACAATTTTAGAGACATGTATGTTTATACAAATGCTAAATGTTTGCCTTTTTCTAGTTAATACAAATGCTAAATGTTTGCCTTTTTCTAGTTAATACAAATGCTAAATGTTTGCCTTTTTCTAGTTAATACAAATGCTAAATGTTTGCCTTTTTCTAGTTAATACAAATGCTAAATGTTTGCCTTTTTAATGACATTTTCAGATGGCTGACCATGATGAGCATGATGTCCATGATGAGCATGAAGTCCATGATGAGCATGGCGAGGATACTAATGTAAGTTCTAAAAACATATCCTGTATTTCTATAAAATTCATTATCTTCTAGTTATGTCATATATCCTATATTTCTATATTGGGCTAAGTTAGTGTGTTTTATTTTTGTCAAATTTTAGGTTGATGCACCTGTACCCACTGAAGCACTGGAGCAACTTGATGCGCAACACCAGACACTTAACAAGAAAAGGGGCATCACCCTGTTGAAGAAGTTATTAGCGCTAAGTGGTAGTGGATCTAAATTGGTGGTGGAGTTTGATAATGGAGGAAATCCAATTGGAGTGAACCGCAATAATTTTGTGAACTATCTTGGGTGTACCACTCGGGGCCATTGTGGTGTTAAGTATGACAATTGGCATAAAGTTCCTCAAGCGAAAAAAGACTCGATATGGAAGGATTTATGCGTGAGTTATTATTATTTGCAATTCTATTTTGTAGATTACAAATTCTATTATTTGCAATTCTATTTTGGATACTAGTTAATAACATTTCTATTTTACAGAATCTGTTTGCATTGGATGAGAAGTTGCATCGTAAAAATGTGATGCAACGCGCTGGAAAGATGCTTAGGAATTATAGGACAAATCTGAACAGAGAATACATAAAAGAGGGTGATAAGAAGAAGAAGTCAGCCCTTGAACAATGGAACTTCTTGGACAAAGAAGATTGGGACAATTTTGTTGCTTCAAGAAAATCTGAAGAATTCAAGGTATTAGGCGTCACTCCTAATTTAATTAATATACATTGTATTCACCTATTCAAGATTAGCATTTAGTGCTACTAACCAAATCATTAATGTGCATACTAACTAGGCCCTCAGTGACGCACAAAAAGCAAGGCGTGCACTGAATGTGCATGACCACACTATGGGTCCAAAAGGCTATGCAAGCGTTCGCCAAAGACTACAGGCGGAGTCTGCGGCTACTCAGGAGTCTGCTCCTACTCAGGAGTCTGCTCCTACTCAGGAGTCTGCCACACCCATTCCTCGCCATGATATCTAGATAGCTGGCAGGCAAAACAAGAAGGGTGAAATAAAGAAGCCTGTAACTGCTGAGGCGGCTGCAAAAATGGTAAAATACAACTCTTAGAGAAATCATTTGAATATTGATTATTTGTGGTGTTAACTTACCAATTTCTATTTATGGTGATTAGCGGGAGCTGCACGAGCAGAGGAAACAAGGCACGTTCATCCCTCAGGGCACAAGGGATGAATTGACAGTTGCTCTGGGTAACCCAGAGCATCCTGGACGTGTTAGAGGTGCCGGCGCTGGTGTTGGCATCAAAGCATTCTTTGGGCCATCCCAGCGCAAACCCAGAGCGGGACTTTCTCAAGAAGAGGTAACCTATTCTTTTTTTAGAATGTTACTGCAAAAGGAAATTCATTAATAAGAAGCTAATGTTTCTTTTATCCATGTATAGGAGAATAAGAGAGTTGAGGATTTAGTTGCTAAGAAGATCAACGATGTAGTTGCTGAGAAGGTCAAGGAAGAATTGCTGCGGTGGCAGGCATCTCAGGCTTCCAATACGCCTATGGCGACCCACTCTTCTCCTGATGCACAGACTGCGAGTAATCCTGGAGACCCATCGCCTAGCACGTCTGCTGTAAGTATTGTTTATGACATTGTAGTTAGTCTTTTCAAGTTGTTATGTTTTCAAGATGATATGTATATATGTATAATATTCTTTACGTAAATTTGTAGGCATTGAAGCCATGCCGCTTAAGAATGCAAGACTACGTTGTTGCAGAGGCGCAGGCTTACCCGTCCCTTCCTGGGGCAATGTTTCACGGGACTCCAATGCCACAGGGCTACGTTCGTGTGAGCCCGATACGTGTGTTACCTGATTGGAGAGAAGCTACATTGCCATATGCCCACCCGGATATTGATACACTTGGTGAGGCAGAAGGCGGGGTGATATTGTGGCCCAAAGCAGATGTCGTCTACACGACTGAAATTGTAAGATAAATTTACATTGATTTAGACTGTTAATGTGTATATATGATGTCAACTGATCTGAAATTATATGTACAGGTTAAAAAAAAGACACCAGGAGCACCTAGGCCTCCACTTCCACTTCCCGCATTACCCGATTGGGTTCCAACTGACCTAACATACCCGTTAGGTCCTGCTTGTAGGGGAATGGCATGTTGGCTACGGGCACATAATGTACATTGCCCTATAATTATTTCTTTAGATGCAGATTATGCAGGTCAATCATACGATAGCTCTTTATTTATACAAGATATTATTGAGCTGTTTAAGTATGATTGGCTGAATACATCAATGATAGAGACATGGATAAGGTGAGATCTTGTTTATACATCCATATACCTTGTGTAAGATCCGGTGATCTGGTTTCTTATATATTAATGCATACGCCTATATGTTTTGCAGCTACCTAGTCGAAGATCATTGCAAACAATTTGCATTTGATCATGTGGGATTTTTGATTCCATCATTGATTAGTTTGGTAGCTAAAGATCCTGATAATGTTCAACAATACTGTATAGATGCTTTTACAATTTTTGGTCAGCAAAATAAGACGATAATAATAGCTCCATTCAATGTCAAGTAAGTTTACTTTATTTATAATTTGGACTTAAGAAAATTCCATTTTTATTTTGCATTTTGAGTTATTAATTGTTAACTTCTTACTTCTAGCGGTAGACATTGGGAGTTACTAGTTATTGTCCCCGGGACATTCACTGTTTATTATCTAGATCCTGCGGGGAGTACATTGAACACTAAAATTGGACACGTAATGAGAATGCCATTATTCTGGTGAGAAATATTTCATTTTTATATCCGTTAACATCTTTTATTACATTACTATTTACTTATGCAATTTATTGTGTTATATTAACATGTAGGGGTTTAGATGCATTCAAAAAGGCTGGAGGAACGGTCCCAAGGAAAAAGAACCAGCCAATAAATTGGCAGAACGTACAAGTAAGTTCCCGACTCAAATATATATATTATTGATGTGAATTGTGCTTAGTTGTATTATTTTGTATGTTTCAATTTATAGTGTGCTACACAAGACAATGGATGGGCATGCGCATACTATGTGATGCGATTTATGCAGATGATTATCAAATATGCCGCATTGGACATCGATACCATACGTGAGGTATTATATATAGTCTCATTAGTTAGTATGCAATATATCAATCTTATATTATTTTTATATTATTACTTATATATATACATCATTCTCTTTGCAGGTGTTTAAAACTGACAACACTACAGGTAAACGTTTAAAAAATATACATGCTCCATATACGATGGAAGCATTAAATGAAGTAAGAGAAGAATGGGCAAAAGCCATACAAGCAGTGGCAACTGTAAGATATAATTGGGATGTTGATAGCGATAATGAATGATACTATGTAAATGAATATTTCTGAATGTTAATACATGTATTTGAATGTTTCTATATGTGTGTGAATGTGAGAATTGAATTGATGTCTGAATGTATGTACTTGTGTAGAATTTTGCTTGTGACTTTTGCAGGTTTGCGGCCTGTTTGTAGGCTGATATCAATGGATGTCGTAAACCTGCAGTTCAGAAAACTGAACTGCAGGTTCTCATCCTGCTGACCAGCCACAGCAGGCCTGCAAACTGATATGAAAAAAAAAAAATATAAATAGGCGTCGGTTTTTTCAATAAACCGACGCCTGATGTGGCCAAAGCAGTCCTGGAAATGGCGTCGGATATTCATATCAAACCGACGCCTATTTAACATATAGGCGTCGGTCGTTTAGTATATAACCGACGCCAAAAGTGTTCGCGCCACAAAAAATGGCGTCATCTAGGGCACTTTATGCGTCGGTCATCTACTAAAAGACCGACGCTATATTCCATAGTGGCGTCGGTTATTTACTAAAACACCGACGCAGAAAGTGCCCTAGATGATGCCGTTTTCTGTGGCGCGAACCCTTTTGGCGTCGGTTCTCTACTAAACGACCGACGCCTATAGATTAAATAGGCGTCGGTTAAAAAACCGACGCCGAAGTGTTCGACCTTTAGCGGCGCCCACATAGGCGTCGGTCGGAAACCGACGCCAAATGGGGTTAAACGACCGACGCCAAAGGCCGTTTCTGTAGTAGTGAAAACCGACGCAGAAAAGTGTCCTAGATGACTCCCATTTCCTGTAGCGCGAACACTTTTGGCGTCGGTGTTTTATAAAAAACCGACGCTGTAAGTCTGTACTGACGGTTATCGGTAAATAACCGACGCCTATATCTATTTTTTTTTTATAAATCTGTTTGCAGGCCTGCTGTGGCTGGTCAGCAGGATGAGAACCTGCAGTTCAGTTTTCTGAACTGCAGGTTTACGACATCCATTGATATCAGCCTACAAACAGGCCACAAACCTGCAAAATTAACATAAAAAGATTCACACAAGTAGATACATTCAGACATCAATTCAATTGTCACGTTCACACATATAGAATCATTCAAATACATGTTTTAACATTTAGAAATATTCATTTACAAAGTATCATTCATCATCACTATCAACATCCCAAGTATATCTTACAGTTGCCACTGTTTGTACAACTATTGCCCATTCTTCTCTTACTTCATCTAATGCTTCCCTCGTATATGGAGCATGTACATTTTTTAAGTGTTTGCCTATAGTGTGGTCAGTTTTAAACACCTGCAAAGAGAATGATGTATATAAGTAATAATATAAAAATAAGATTGATATATTTTATACTAACTAATGAGACTATATATAATACCTCATGTATGGTATCGATGTCTTTCTTCGCCTGTGTATGGTATAGAACTCTCCTCCAGTATCTCCCTCACAGACTCCTGTGCGGAGAGGGACATTCCAACTCGAGATATCATCTTCTGTTGCCTCCTCCGCAGCAATATCCTTATCTCTGAACGTTTCTCGTAGGATTCTGAACCCCTCCTTCCCTCTACTACATCGAAGCCATGCCACAGTTGAACCCTTTCACCGAGCCCTACCCGGCCAAACAGACGTCGCCTGAAGTACCACCGTCGTCGTCGTCTCCACCTCCATCGCAACTTGCTGTGCTAGTCCTGGCAGTTTATCACCCCACATGCTTTCCTCACCAGTTCCTGCCGCTAGACGACCACACAATGGAATCCAAGAGGATATGCAGGCGTTCGCCACAGACTATAGGATGAGTATACTCAGCTTATAGGCTTTGGCGAACTCCTGCATATCCTCTTGGATCCATTGTGTGGTCGTCTAGCGGCAGGAACTGGGGAGGAAGGCATGTGGGGTGATAAACTTCCAGGACTAGCACAGCAAGTTGCGATGGAGGTGGAGACGACGACGACAGTGGTGCTTCAGGCGAAGCCTACTTGGCCGGGTAGGGCTCGGCGAAAGGGTTCAACTGCAGCATGGCTTCGATGCAGTAGAGGGAAGGAAGGGGTTCAGAATCCTACGAGAAACGTTTAGAGATGAGGATATTACTGCGGAGGAGGAGGAAACGGTAGACGATATCTTGAGTTGGAATGTCCCTCTCCGCACATCAAGTTGCTCCGCGCATCTGAAAATGTCATTAAAAAGGCAAACATTTAGCATTTGTATTAACTAGAAAAAGGAAAACATTTAGCATTTGTATAAACTAGAAAAAGGAAAACATTTACCATTTGTATAAACATACATGTCTCTAAAATTGTGATCTTTTATCAATTAACAATCCTTCATTGTGATCTCCGCGCACATATAAGTCATCATTAGCTTCAATATTTTGTGGAGTTGGCAACCCAACTGAGAATGGACTGGAGTCATCATACTTATCATAGTACTCTTCTTCATCTATAGGATCTTCAATGAACTGTCTTTTACCATGAAGAACAACCGACCATTTATCATTTGCAGGATCATCGATATAGAATATTTGTTTTGCCTGTGATGCCAATATGAATGGTTCAGCCTTCTCGCCAATCATTTCAAAGTTCACCAAAGTGAAACCCAATTCATCCACTATAACTCCTTTGGTGTTATCAACCCAATTACATTTAAAGAGCGGAATATTGAAATCTATGTAGTCAAACTCCCAAATGTCTTCAATGACACCGTAATATGACATTTTAGCTTCACGTGGACTCTTATCCTTTGCACTTGCAAAGTACATAGTTGACGCTTGAAGAGTGACCCCACTATTTTGGACGACACTCTTATCATCTTGGCGCTTTGTGTAATATGTGAATCCATTAATGTCAAACCCTTCATAAGACATAACATTCGGTTTTGGTTTAAAGGAGAGACATTTGATAGGATCTGTAATATCATTTGGTGTTTGAGATAGTTGATGTAAGACTTTAACTTCAAACCACTTAGTAAAAGTCTTATTATGCTCTCTAGCAAGCCACATTGAACTTGCTCGAGGATGTTGTCTCTTTATGAAATTGGTATGTTCCTCGATATAAACACTCACTTCGTCCATATTATGTAAAATATACAAGTGAGCTTGTTCCAACTGCTCACGGCTGATTACTTTCACCCGTGATCCCAAAATTCCTTTGCCCTCCTCAATATTCGTGTCATTATCAGGAGTGTCATTACCACTGAGAAAGTCATTGCAGAAATCCATAACCTCTCTCGCCACATAACCTTCAATAATACTCCCTTCAGGACGATAATGGTTTCGAACATCACCTTTAAAAACGCTCATGTATCGTTCAAAGGGATACATCCAATGCAAGAAAACCGGTCCCAAGATTTTCACTTCCCTAGTCAAGTGGACAACAAGATGTACCATGATATCAAAGAACGAAGGAGGGAAATACATCTCAAGCTGACATAGGGTAACAACCACTTCTCTTTGCAAAATATCGAGAGTATCAGGGTCAATAACTTTGCTGCATAGACTGTTGAAAAAGAAACAAAGTCTGGTAATTGCAAACCTTACATGCTTCGGCAATATAGATCGAATTGCCACGGGCAATATTTGTTGCATTAGAGTGTGACAATCATGAGATTTAAGACCTATCAACTTCAGATCTTTCATTGATACCAATCTACGGATGTTGGATGAGTAACCATGTGGCACCTTAACATTTACCAAGCATTCACAAAAAGTTTTCTTCTCCTTTCTAGACAACGTGTAACAAGCGGGAGGTAAGTATGTTCTTTTATTACCCATTTCACGTAATTCTGTTAATTCTGACCTTATTCCCATTTCACGTAGGTCCAGTCTGGATTTTATCCCATCTTTAGTCTTACCTGGTATATTTAATAGAGTACCAATGATGCTATCACAGACATTTTTCTCAACGTGCATTACATCGATACAATGCCTGACTGACAAAGAACTCCAATAAGGAAGATCCCAAAATATTGACTTCTTTTTGAATGAAGAATTGTCACTCCGTGTGGCCATACTACATTGTGATTTCTTACCAAATTCATTGACAATGTCTTTTACTCTTTCATAAACAACATCCCCTGGTATAGGTTTAGGTGCACTCCGTTCATCATTCAATCCATTGAATGCTTTGCGCTTCCTACGATACGGATGGAATTTTGAAAGAAACCTTCGATGACCAAGATATACAGTCTTGCCGCCATATTTTAGTCTTATTGAATCAGTGTTTTCTTCACATATAGGACACGCTTTAGCACCTTTGACACTATATCCAGACAAATTCCCATATGCCGGAAAGTCATTAATAGTGCAAAACAACATAGCATGCAAACGAAATGTCTCTCTTGCAGAAGCATCATAGGTCATCACACCTTCAGCCCAAAGTTTCTTTAAGTCATCAATCAAAGGTTCAAGATAAACATCGATATCATTTCCGGGTTGTTTAGGGCCCGATATCAACAATGACAACATAACATACTTATTTTTCATACACAGCCAGGGAGGAAGATTGTATATAACAAGCATGACTGGCCAAGTGCTATGTTGGCTGCTCAATGTCCCGTACGGATTCATCCCGTCTGTACAAAGCCCAAGTCTTAGATTCCTGACTTCTTCACCAAATTCAGGGAACAATACATCAATCTTCTTCCACTGTGGGGAATCAGACGCATGTCGTAGGATCCCATCATTATTTTTCTTAACATCTGCATGCCACCTCAAATTCTTCGCATCTTTCGGATTTGCAAACAAGCGTTGAAACCGTGATGTTATAGGTAGATACCACAACACCTTGGCAGGAGAACCAGTTCTGGACTCCCCCGAAGTCGTCAATTTATATCGTGACGCACCACATTTTGGACAATCTTTCAAATCTACATAGTCCTTTTGAAATAATACACAATCATTCGGGCATGCGTGTATCTTTTTGGCCTCCATTCCCATTGGGCACAACATTTTCTTTACCTGGTATGTTGAGATTGGCAGCTCGTTTCCTTCAGGAAGAATTTCTTTCAACAAAGTCAACAATTCAGTGAAGCTTTTGTCGCTCCATCTATTGTTAGCTTTCAACTTATACAATCTCAGCACAGCGCTAAGCTTCGTAAACTTAGCACAGCCTGTGTATAACGGTATCTCAGCATCATGCACAATGTTTGTAAAGATAGGAGGTGGATCGGTGTGCTCTACCCTACAACTATCCAGCATCGCATCAACAATGTCTGCTGGAACTGGTTCGTTCACATTTACGTCATCGGAGGCAATTTCTTCTTCCACCCAAGCACTGCTATTGACATCTACTGGATTCGATTTTGAAATCTCTCCATGCCAGTGCCATTCTGTATAGCCTTGTACAATCCCGTTGCACATGACATGACTTTTGATTTCCTCACCAGTGTTGAGTTTCAAGTTGTTACCGCAATGCCTACATGGACAGTAGAACCTATCTGTAGGTTTTTTCCTATGTTCCTCGGCAAATCTAATAAACTGATCAAGACCAGATATAAACTCTGGGGTGCAACGATTACGAATGGACATCCATGATCTATCCATTCTATGATCAGAGAAAGCAAGTATATATTAGGAAAGCAAGTATATATTAGGAAACAAGTATATAAGCAAGTATGTCGTATTACAGTTCATCATTAAGAAAGATATAAGCAAGTATGTCGTATTAAAATAGACTAAACAATAAAAGAATTTTTTTTTAGGCAAGACAATATGAGAAAATAGTAGTGTAATCATGTAAATGGGAACATTCATGGGAACACACACTTCAGTTATAAGCATTCATGTAGCAACTTACATTTCCATTCATGGGAACAAACACTTTAGTTATAACAATAACTAAACAAAGGGGTTGGTGTACCCCTAAACATGCACATAATTAAAAAAACTATTACTACAGACAAGTCTAGATAGATAGACAACTAAATACTACACCAACATGGTCCCGCATGCATCAGTAACTTCTTTTTGATGATGAAGCTGTGTCACGAAGCTCCTCACTGTATTTAGACGAATCTGAACTGATAGGGGCCTCAGATTCTGATTTGTCTGAGCTGATATGCGACGCCGTGCGCTCATACCGCAGAAGATGATCGAGGGTGTCGCAGTTGTTGTTGGTTATCCAAACTTTGATGGAATTATCGCCAACTGGTCGGAGAAAAAGCCTATTCCAACGGACCAGATACAGCTCTCCAATCCAATCATGCCAACCGGATTTTGATACAAGATTTCCCGCCAAATCATACTCAACCTCGATTACATGTGAATAATTTCCAAAAGTTAGGGTCACTTTACCAGGCATGTAGTGTCTTCCTTTTAGAAAACGCCAATGTTTGGGTATGACCAATTGGTTTAAGGAACGATCATCTAGGATGATGTCCAATTGTTCTTCAATAGGGAACGTTAACATTGACATAGAGGCCCAATTCATAGTCATTGTTATGGGAAGACAGAGACTGCACAATATTAGTATTAACAAAGTGTAAGTACATATAACGATGTTATATATTTTCAAAAAAAGTTGTATAACATCAGTTAACCTTTTAAACAAGTATATATTAGGAAACAAGTATATATTAGTCAATCTTGGACGGGTTTCTAGGCCAACAAACACATTTGATGTCAATCTTATATATAATAAATGTGTACCACCTATCCCATCCTTGAACACCTAATCTCACTTAGGATGTAAGTGTATAATGTGTATTGGGTTTTCGAGAAAATTTCGGTAGCATTTCCCCGTTTGTTCTCTAAGTACATATGTACTTAGAGAACAAACGGGGAAATGCTACCGAAATTTTCTCGAAAACCCAATACACATTATACACTTACATCCTAAGTGAGATTAGGTGTTCAAGAACAGTCCCAAACTGGGGACTATCCAAGATTTACTCCTACTGAGTAAATCTTGGACGGGTTTCTAGGCCAACAAATACATGTGTTGTCATTCTTATATAAACCCTATAATTCATGAAATCATTCTAATTCAATTTAATATGTTGGGATCACATAATTATATAATGACATCAGAATATATAGAAGAATCATAATTAACATGATTAACAACATGCTCATCAAACTAGGGTTTTCTTGAATATCATCTAATAAATCAAGAATTTCATAGTTTCAAACATGCAATAATTCACAATGCAATGTTATAAACTATAGGCAACATGGATAGATGAAATAAATAAACATCCAGCATCTATCACTTATTCAATCTTCAAAAAACCTTGACAAACATCCAACATCTATCACTTATATAATTTGCATGTATATACACCCTAAAGTGCCACAAATCATATAATAAAACTATCATGTTATGATATTAGGACCACTTAAAGCAGATTAGGCACATTAAGCAAGCAGAGTAGGGAGCCAATTTCGTGCAAACAGATTAGGCAACAGATTAGGTCAGCACATAAAGAACCAATTTCGCGCCTGGGTAGGTCTGCAGGTACCTGGGCAAGAAGAGTAGGGTGAGGTCGAGCTGGTTGAGTACGTGGGTGGCGGCCGACGAGCTCCAGAACCAGCGGCAGTGACTCCGACGAGCAAGAGCGTCAGCCGCATCAGGCAGGCAGGCGGCCAGGCGGCGGCAGGCAGGCAGCGGCCAGGCGGAGGAGAAGGAGAAGGGGGTACGGCGGCGCCGGTTCTCAGGCGTGGCAGGCAGGTGGGCACCAGGCGTTGCGGCGGCGCCGGTTGTCAGGCGTGGCGGCGGCGCAGGCGGTTGGAGCAGGGGCGCCGGTTGTCAGGCGTGGCGGCGGCGCAGGGGTGCCAGAGAAGAAACGCGTCGGAGAGGGGCGCCGGAGAGGGGACGCCGGAGATGGGGCACCGGAGAGAAGAGCCGGAGAAAAATCGCCGGAGAAATCGCCGCAATAGGGAAATAGGGTAGCAATGAGGGGATGAGTCGGGCGATCGAAGGTTATGAAGTTCCCCAATAGCGTCGGTTGTTGACATCAACCGACGCCTAAACATATTTACCGTCGGTCGTTGGCAACATCCGACGTCCATTTGGACGATATTTTCGTGAAAATGTTTGGCGGGAACCCCATTCAGCGTCGGTTAGTAAAGGACGACCGACGCGGAAAAGGACACTTTTCGCGCAAATTTCCATCGCACATAAGCGTCGGTGTTTTAACTAAATAACCGACGCCGAAAGTGACATTATTTTTTCGCTCGAAAATTGGATGAAATAATGCGTCGGTTTTGCATAAACAACCGACGTTGTATACAAAGCGGTACCCGTGTTTGGCTGGTCTTTGAATATAGACGTCGGTTCTTCGAAATAACCGACGCCTTTAATATAAGGCGTCCGTGTTCCTTAAAAACCGACGCCCAGAAAAGCGACACTGAATGCTATTTCTGTAGTAGTGATTGCCCTGCATATTACATTAGACTTTAAATTTAACTGAAGGAAACATTGATGATTAAGCATTGTCTTTCAATATAGATATCTTGTAGCATCAAAACATGTTTTGTAATACATCATCTTCATCTATAGAGATGTGATGAAATATGTCAGTGAGACAAACTCCTTGGTATAGATTTTAATAAATCATGCGAACATAGAAAGGACATGTGCATTGGCTCATATCAGGTGTGTGTAGTACATTCTTAGTAAGAATATGTTTTGTTAGTATTTGGGTGAGAATACCAAACTCACATAAGCAACAACATAACAAATACATAGTTGGATTCTCATGAAGTTTAATGTTTGTTATTACAGCCCATAACATATGTCTAATGTCCATTTAGAGAAAGGTCCTTCCTCTAGGACAACACTAAAGAAGGGTATTCCTATGGAATGATCCAAAGTAGCAACTCCTAGTTTTTTCTTTTATCCATAGTCAAACATGACTTAGTCATATCTTTCAAATAAAACACATGGGAACTTCAAATCTTGAAATGGTAGGGTTACCATTGTGGCACTCAAATTATGAATAAATAGTGTCCCATTTGATGGATTGAGTACTATATTTCTAGCTTGACCCATATAAGAGGATCAATAATATCTCAGTAAATCTAAAAAATGAAAGAAATATTACTCATTATATAGTGGTTTCTCATTTCTTCATCCCTTGATCTCATGATGCGCTTACCTAGGTTGTATTATGATTGTTTATCTTTGTTTATTACAAATCTTAAATCAAAATGAACAAAAATGGAAGGAAACAATGAATTTCAAACTATAGGTAAATTAAAAAAAATGTTTCCATGGCAATCATCCTCATGAGAAGCTAAATCTAGATCTATAGAACTATCCTTCATTGTGGTCTAGAATGCCATGTTTTCTCGAAGTAATTCCAAAAAAATAACAACAAAACAAAGTTAAAACACTTAATCACTAGGACAATTTATTTAATTTAACTTTTCAATTTATTTTAAAAACATATCTGTGATACACTTCAAAATTTAGACTAATCAAGAGCACAAAACCAGTGCACTTCAGGTACCTAAGTCTCAAAACAAAGCCTTTTATGACATGAACACTATTGGGACAACTAGCGTGTCTTCTAAGCTGACTAAAAGTTTAGGAAATGTTAGATTGAGAATAGTTACCTATGTACATAATGATTCCAATAATCCGAGCATATCTAGTTGACGCTCATGAGTTCCTCTATATGTGTATAAGGGAATGGAGGGAGCATAAAGTTTAGTTATAGTTATATAATATTGCATATATCAAAGCTACATAATTTATTTTCTATAGATTTAATTTAAAAGAATGGAAAAAAGAAAAACTAATCAATTATATACTATGTATAACATCAAGGAATTCAAAAACAAATTCATATCAATATTCTTTGTAAGAAAATATTTGGTTTTAGACAATAATTTTAACAATAGATACAAATGATATAATGTCATCCACATACATGCATGCAATCACAAAAGAAATAGTTGCATATATAAGATTTGTTAGTTATACCCTTCATATAAGATAGTTTTATCACAATTTGTATTCCACTAATTAAGTACTTGTTTCAAACCATGCAAAGATTTAATTGATCTACATACTTTTTCTACTTGTCCATGAACCATAAATCCTGATATTGATACATACACATCTTTCTCTCTAGCAATCAATTAAGAAAATAGTCTTGACATCCATTTAGTAAATTTCAAGATTATGAAATGTACCAGATGCGAGAATGAAGCAGATTGAGGTAATATTGGTAACATAAGCATATGTATCAAGGTAATCAATAGTTTTTTCTTATCAGTAACATTTAGCTGCCAATATGCTCTTGAACTTGGAAATTTCCTACATATTCTTCTTGAAGACCCTTTACATTCAATATTCTTATATTCTAGGGAAAGTCCATCTAGAATTTAAGTGTATTTCATAATCAATTATGCTTCATGATCAATTTCTTCCTTCTAAAAGACATAATATATGGACTTCATAGCTTCATCATCGGTTTTCGCTACTAGAAATGTGTAGAAGTCAAAATAAACATTTTTAGAGACGTCATCTCTCTTACCATGACCAAGGTCATTAGGAAAAATCAACTATCTGAAGGTAAAAAGCCCAGGTACTTCAAGAGTAGGTGTTGGATACTAAGAGGATCCTAGTGGTTCAATGTTTTATGGACCATTCCCCACTTGTCTAGGAACACCAAGTTTAAGAAAAAGATTATCTCTTAGTAACTAACATTTAAAAGTCTGATGTCTAACATGGATTTAATCATAAGTGTCAGAATTATCTAACTTAATAATAAGAAATGTATTTGCATTGTCATTTCCTACATATTCTATGAAATTTGTGCCTACAATTTTAGGATCAAGGTTACCTTCTTGTTTTTATTGATGTTTACATTCTTAAAGAACCCCCAAATTTTCAGCTATATCATTGAATTGAGGATTGCACTGGTCAGTCGTCTATTGTATAAGGTCATTCATTACAAAACTGATTAATTCCATTTAAGGTATACTCACCTCCTTTATCAGATCTTATCCAAATAATGACATTTTCTATATTTTTTTTACTTGAATCTTATAGACTGCACACTTTTACATTTTCTCATCCCTAGATTTCAACAAAATAAATATAACATTATTTTGAAAAATTGCCTCAAAACTCATGCAATAACATATACCATCTCTAGTAAGAACATGATTAAGATCACAAACATTCATATGAGTAATATTAAGCAAGGAAGAAATTGTCTTACATATTTATATATTGTGTTAAGAAGTTTAGGTTGACCACAAATTTGACATTGATTATTATCCAAAAATAAAATTTAGGAATTAGTTCCATGTGGATCATATAGTTAGGGATGTTCCTTTTTGCAAGTCCCAAACGAGCATTCCAGACGTTATTGGTCCCCTTCATAGGAAGATGGATCATTCCAAAGTGCTTCCATTCAATATGTCCCCTCTCCATTCTTTGAGATAGTAGTAGAAGGAATACTCATGTAAGAATATTTAATATGAGATACCATCACATGAAACAACAATATATATAATCATATGACCATATATCTACCTTAAACCTATGAAATATAAAAATCTATCATAGTCTATGTAAAACACATCACTAAGAATTCACTAACAATGGTTTTCACTAAGAATCATATGATTTCCTTGGATGTGAGGTTTATCTAAACAAATGCAAATCATAAAATTTTCTTGATGGAGACATCAACATCCAATAAAAACACAAATGTTGTCTACTTGATAAGTGAAATAGTAAATGTTCATAAAAGATGTGAGATATGGTTCTAGAATACAACCATGAATCATCATGGGAATACGTGCTAACACAAAGTAAAAGAGAAATGATGCATAACCTTATCTAATAAGAAGCATTAACCCCCATGATGATCATATTCATTTTATTTTTCTAGGTTGGTTTCTTCTTTTATTTCTTCCAAACATCTAAAAATTGACTATGCTTGCTTGCGTAGGCATAGTAGCTATGTTGTCTTCAAACATTATTCTTCCTATTTTGATTAGGTTTCTCTCCATTCTTAATAGTATGTTTGTCCTTGGGTAGTACTTATTTGGGTAATTTAAGCTCTTATACCAACAAATGTGAAAGGAAAACCTTGAATTACCTTAAGACTTGTATGGTAAATCATGTAGTATTTTCTTTCATTTATATGGTACAATCCAAGTGAGTCAGGTACAAAGTTAAAAGTGAATCACGAACTAGTATTTAGAGTTGTATAATATTTTTTTATCAAATTATATTTGTATTTAATATGTTTGGTTCAGAGATCATGATATTGTTTGATGTGGTATTTTATGATTACTTGAACTTTACTTCTAGAATTACATGAACCTTTAAATTCATATCACTCTGCTTTGTTAAATATCATGCAGGACAAAATTGTTAACTCTATTTGATTATGTAAATTCAATGCCTTTAAGTGTTCCTTTGAATTACACATTCACTGGGAATGTATCTCATCACTCTACATTATGCATTTTTCATGTCATCACAAGGAATTAGAACCACCTTCAGACAAAGAAGTGAATCTTTACTATCCTTGAGAGGGGGTGTTTTTAGTAGTAGCAATAGAATTAATGGTATTAATAGAAGATAGAGTCACTCTCAGATTTACTGGGGGTTTTGGGTGTTTATGAAATGTGGTATTAATGTCGACTTGTCATAATATAAGTGAACTAGTTGTTATTTCTCTTATGTAACTGATAGCCTAGATTTTTATCTTTTGTTGTAATGTTTATTGTGTTTAATATCAAAAATACTTGTAGGATTTATTTTCATACTTTAATCAGGCTTGGATATGCTTAAATCTTACATGATTTAGATCTGATTTTAGTTTATGCAAAAAAAAATCCTGTGATTTTCTTCCTGTGTTTAGTATTAGTACCACATGTGATTAGTCTAACTTGAGGGTGTGGGAACCTCAAGATTTGGTTGTCAAAATTGTCAGTTTCTATGTCTACAATTACCCAAAAAGCATGATGTTGTGTTTGACTATGAGATGCTTCCACTATTCTTAGTTTGACAACATCTATCAAAATTGTCCTAAGGTTGGTTTTTCATATCTATTTCTTAAGGAATATATTTAGTCTAGAGGAATCTGACAAGACCAAACATAGTAATCTTTCCTTATACATGAATAAAGAGTTATCAATCGTATCCGATGTTTCATCTCAAATTCACAAGATACAACCTTAGGTATGAAATTTTGATATTTTATAACTTTGGAGTAATCAAACTTGTTATTCTCCATCTCTAGGTCAATCCATTCAATGTAAGCAAAGTTTTCCATATCCTAATCATACATAATGAAGTCATTGTCTCAGGATTTCCATAACTCAAGTGATGTAGGGAACTTATGATATATATCACATAGTTCACCAAATAAGATAGAAAAGATTCCACCATGACCAAGATAAACAATTTATTTTTATAGATTCATATGGGACAATAGCTATTTATCAGGTGACACAAGGCATAGGGATCAGGTTGGAAAGAAGTTTGTGCTTCTCCATTTTGAGTTAAATCTTCAACTTATCTTAAGGAGGTTGTCTAGAACTTCATTATTTATTTTTGCATATGGAAGTATAGAACAATTATTTTCTTAGGAATAAGGGGTCAATGTCCTTAGACTTCTAGGTTCCCAATATATACATATTAAAGATAGGAAACATCATAGTTTAAAAATAAGAAACTACTATATCAACTAGATGCCAGTCCACTTCTACACTATTGTTGGAAGAAAAGTATATTTTGGATATAATCTACTACAACAAATTTTTAAGAAGGAAATAATATCATAAATGATCAATAAAGAAGCAGAAATAATGAGTTAGAAAGTTGAGTATGGGGTGAGGGATCCCTTAAAGATTATTGACATGATTAAATATCACCACTCTAGTGTACAATCTTTCTCATGTCTTACCTCCTATATTTAAACACCTCCTAGATATCCTATCCTATCTAACAATATTGAACCATTGATTAGAACTTATAAGTCTCTCTCTCTCTCTCTCTATATATATATATATATATATATATATATATATATATATATATATATATATAGAAGTAGTGATTAATAAGAATATCATAATATTAGTTCACTCACAAAAATGTACTATCTCAATTTTTTAGACACATTTGTACAACTACCTATATGAACTAGGAGTTTGTCTCATTTTTAGAAAGGAAGATGTTAAAGAGTCTTACACAATGCAAGTTGTTGTTTTTTCTTTGAATAGATCATCGTCAGGTTTCAAGAATCATTCAATTATTGGATAAATGGACAATGGACAACTTTCATAGATGGTTATACATGTTGAAGGTGTACATTCATATATAGTTATATGTAGAGCGGGCCTAGAAGTCATTTAGTTGGATACCATTAACATACAAATTAAATACGCATATATAGGAATAATTTTTTTAAGTGCATCTAGTATAGTATCTCACATATCCTACATGAATCAAGTCAAACAATAGAAACATACCGATCAAATACATATTATGAATATGTAATTGACCAGATGTTTAACCAATGATGTATGCATGTAAAGACCAAAAACTAGGTTATCTCTAATCCTTATATTGTTGGCATGTTCAGTCTAGTCTCTTATCATAAGATTTTATCCAAAATATTAATCTAGATATCAAATTATATGATAATGATTTACCTTAGTTGTATGATTAGGAAGATTCAAATTCACTGGGTAATAGGAAAATTCTATGTTCGGTTATGAATGAATGAACTCATGTGTTGTGAAGGTAAACTTAAGGTTTTACATGTTAAGTAAATGGTTAATTATAATTTTCTTGAATGGATATGTTTAGTGTATGCCTTGAAGTTACATTGAAAGGATAAAAAATTAATATCCATGTTCATGTTGGAAAAGTTATCCAAACATAAATACTTAAGTATTTGATTATTTAATACATTACTATTTGGTGTTTTATTTAACTTTTTTGAATAAAATTAGAAAATGAATTACAAGAAGAATAGGTACAACTAGATTCAAATGAGCAGTCAGTTTCATAGAACAATAGATAGGGAGAAGGAAAAAGGTGGGTATTTAAAAATGTAGCAAACACAACAAAGTGGAAATAGAGGTGTATCTTCTGAAGCAAGTTCTGGTGCACTCAAAGCTTCATCATGGAGTGGTGCTAGTAGGGGTAAAGGAAAAGTAGTGACAACTGGTTGGTCTTGTCAGTGATTTGACAAGAGAGAATAGTGTCACCCAAGTAATGACAAGTCATATGCAATTCTTTAGTAATGTCATTACTCATGTTTCTATGTTTTAGATCCTAGAGACATACACTCTTTTGTGACTAAGGTTGTGATAGGAAAGGGTTGTATGGTAATGACACCATTACCACATGATTTTTTTCATGCAATTCCTTTAGTAGAATCTATAAATATAGCTAGTTTATTCCCTTGTGTGTTTTGTTTGATGGACCTTGTAGCATTGAAATGAAGCTAAGTCTAGTTAGGATGCACATATTTGATTATTATCCTGGAATTTCTTAGAGAAATATAAAGAATGGTTGTATTTCTTGACAAAAGGTGTGGAATTCATGATGATGATAGGAAATGGGCCTTTGTGGGAGATAGAAAGGTTTTTACCACATTTGTGATTTCTATTGTGACATTTTAAAGTATGTTGAGTAAAGGATTATATGGTTATTTAACACATGTGATTGTGGTACTCATTTAGAGGGTCTTATTTTAACAAATGTGTCAGAAGTTCAAAAGTTTCCTGAAGTGTTTCCCTAAGAGTTTCTAGGATTTTCTCCACATAGGGAGGTGACTTTGAGATCTACCAAGAACTTTGTACTTTTCCAGTATCTTTACTGATTTATCAAATGGATATCGCATAGCTTAGAGAGCTAAATACATAGTTACAAAATCTACTGGATGAGGGATATATACAACCAAGCACTTTTCCATGGGGAGCACCAGCTCTATTTGATAAGAAGAAGGATGATGCAGTGAGATTGTGCATTGACTAGACAACTTAGTAAGGTCACAATTAGGAATATGCATTCCTTTTTATGATTGATGACTTGTTCTCTCAACTCAAGAGATCATCAATCTTTTTGAGATAGACTTGTGGTCTAGATATAATTAGTTAAGGATTAAGACTAAGGATGTACATAACATAGCCATTAATACAAGGTATAGTCATTATCAATTAGTAGATATGTCTTTTTGACTAACCCCCTGATGCAATCATGGATTTGATACTTGGAGTGTTTAGACAACTCTTGAATCAATTTGTAGTTGTCTTCGTAGATGATATCATGATATATTCAGTAAATATTGAGCAACATGATCACCTTTCCATATAGCATTATAGTTTCCTTGTAAACATCACATGTATGGTAATTTAGTAAATGTGAGTTTTGGGTTTCCTATTTAGGCAATGTTATTTCTAGTTTGTGGATTTGTGTAGATCACAACAAACTAGAATATATGTTGTAGTGGGAGAAGCTAAAGATGACGACAGAATACATAATTTCCTTGTGTTACTAGGCTACTACAATCATTTATACAAGAGTTAAGTGTTATAAAAATACCATGTTAATGAGGAAAGAGACATTATTTGTGTAGACGAAGTAGTGGGATGAAAATTTCCAGATTTTGAAAGAAAGGTTGAGTACAAAACCATTCTTTTATTTATCGTAGAATGGTTAAGGTTTTATGGTTTAGTGGGATGCTTCCAGAGAAGGATTGGGTTGTGTTCTAGTGAGGGATGCTAATAAAATATCCTTTGCTTCTAGGTAAGAAAAGTATCATGAGGAGATTTCTACAGTTGTATTATCCTTTTAGCACTTGAGGATATTATCTCTATGGAGAATTGTATCCATTGTTTACAATCATAAGATTTTAAAATACATTTCCACTTGGAAGGATCTCAATCTGAGACAGTATCAATGGCTTGAGTTGACTAGGGTTATGATTGTACAATTGACTATCACCCTGTTAAGGCCAAATTGGTTGTAGATGCATCAAGTGATAAGTCATATTCTTCATCAATAATTGGAGTATATGATTTGAACAATAAATGATGAGACATCTTGTTGAACATATAAGATATGAATACTAAATTGAGTATTGAACAAGAGATAATGCTTTTAGCAGAGTTATAGATTCAAACAAAATTAGGATAATAGGTTTTGCAGAATAAAGGTGTGGACTCGTGGATTTATAAAATTAAGCAAGACATGTAGGAGGGTAAGAGAGAAGGTTTCCACTTGTCATATGAAAACCTCCAAAATTTTAAAGGAAGGTTTTGTATTCTAGATTAGGTAGATGTAAGAACAATTGTTATAAGAATCATATAATTCTATGTATGCTAGGAACCTAGGGAATACAAAGTTGATTAGAATTTGAAAGAGTATATTGGCGGCGGGGAAAAAAGAAGAATGTGACTATATTTATGGCATGTTGTGGAGTGTGTCAATAGTTTAAGGCAAAACATTGGAAATAAGCTAGTATCTTAGAACCCTTACCGATTCACAGTAGAAGTAGGATCATGTAACAATCGATTTTGTGGTTGGACTTCCATGTATGCCTAGAGATTTTGATTCTATATACGTTGTTGTTGATATATTGAGAAAGTATTCACATTGTTTGTAAGAACTACATACATAGACAATCTTAAGACAAATGTATATAGATGAAATAGTCAGACTACATCAATTTACTAGAACAATTGTATCAGGTAGACCTTTCAATCTGGGTAAAAATATGTGGGGCCCGTGGTTTGCCTTGTTTAAGTTGGGTTTGGGTCCTAGAATTTACCACATGCTGGAAAAATCCAAACCCGTACCCACTCATTTAACTAGAAGGTTTCATGGGAAATCCATAGGAACTAATGGGTGACCCGCTTAATTACATTAGTTTTATTAATAGACATAATCATATAATGTTTATCTATTAGTAAAAACATCTACACAGGGAGCATATATGAGCTTTCCGCTTTCATGCATGTGCTCCAATATATACCATGTATCCTTTGGATGCCCCCTTCATAACATACATTGTTCTATTAATGTTTGGTTGTTTGCTATATGTGGTTCTCTTTATTTAATAGATGTATGCTTCTGAATTAAGCATCTAAATTCTGTAGAATGTTTGTTGTTCCAGCATTTATGTAATCCAGATAATGAATTCATCTAGTTGACAACTTTTGTTTAATAGAGTGTAACATCTCTATCATGGGTGTATTGTTGTTTGATACTCTTCTTATAACAAACTTGTAGACAAATAAATAATGTTTACATGACAATGTAGAACTTGATTATTTTTGTGTCGTATATTATGTAAACAAACACTAACATCATATTTTGTTTACATTTATATGGAACCCATGGGCAACCCCCAACCTACTGGGCCGAGTTTGGATTTATCTTTGTTCCACCATTTTAGAACTGGATCTTTTTGAACCATACCCGCGAAACCCAAATCCACAACAAACCAACCCACCCACCCGTTTGAAAGGTCTAGTATCATGTCATGGTCCAAACTTTACCCCCAGATTTTGGGTTAGGTTGAATTCAACCATGTGAACAAATCTTAACTTTGGTACAAATTTCCACTCCCAAAATGATAGGTTGTCCTAAATAAAAAATTCATATTCTAGAATATTCTGAGGGTGTGTGGTTTACAATATCTAGCACTTGGGATGCACATGTAAGCTTGATCAAGTTCACCTACAACAATGACTATCAGTCCAACATAGTGACGGTAACATATGAGGAACATTATGGAAAACAATGTCGATCACTAATACAATGGTATAAGGTAGAAGAGAAACTTGTGATGGGTCCTAAGATAGTTCAATAGACAACTGATAATATCAAAATTATCATTCAACAGTTGATTGTTTCTTAGGATGGCACTACTACAGAAATATCATTCAACGTCGCTTTTAGAAGCATCGGTTTTTTACTAAAACCGACGCTGTTCACATTAAACGTTGGTTAATAAGGACATCCAACTTCTATATTTGAAGACCATCCAGACATTAGTATCACTTTTCATTCGGTGTCAGTTGAAGAAACAAAACCGACGCCTACAGTAGGCCACGAAATCCAATTTTTTCGAGAAAAAAAAATTGTGCCAAAGTATCATATACAACATCGGTGTTTTACCTAATAACTGACGCTGAATGGAGATAAAATTTGCACTAAAAGTCCCAATATGGGCATTGGTTTTCTTAGAATAACCGACGTGATAAGGGTGCACGCACCATCCCCGCAAAAAAAATTAGGGTAAAGAAATGTCCAATTGACGCCGGTTGTCTTTAGATAACTGATGCTTAATAATAAAGGTGTCGGTTGTTATGGATAACCGACACCTTTTAGTAACTTAATAGCCCCCCCCACACAACAAACTCTTCCCCATTCTTCTATTTCATCGATCATTTTTTCTCCGGTTCCCGACCCCTACTGCGTCACCACTGCCTGCTACTATTGTTGCTGCTGCGTCACCTGCCGCCTGCCTCCATGCCGCCGCCTGCTGCTGCTACAGCTGCTCGCCATCGCCGCCGCCTGCCTCTCCTTTTCTGCTCGCCATCAGAGCCTCTGCTACTTCTGCTCTCCTCGCCGACACTGCTGTTGCTACTGCTCTCCTCGCCGATGGTCTCCTGCTCCTCCTGGTCTTCCTGCTCCTCCTACTGACGGTTGCGTTGCTCTCCTCGCCAGTTGCCTGAAGGTACCTGCTCCCGCTCTTCTTCCTCTGCCCTCAAGCAGGTACCCTGCTCGGTGTGGGATTTCACCTCTTCTTCTTCCTCCTGCTCCCTCTTAGATGGCTGTTGGATTAAAGCATGGCCACGACCGTGTGTGGTGGCCATGGCCTTGCTTTTATCCATTTGGTAAGGAGGGAGTAGGGAGAAGAAGATACATTTGAAATTGAATACTAATGCTTGACCTAATTCTGTAAATTTTGATGCATGTTGAATTAAGGTATTAAAATCCTAATACACATTTCACCATAATCTTGAATTAACTATATTGCTGAAATCTTGTGATCAATCTATCTAAGATATTAAAACCCTAATGTTAAATCTCTGATTTTGTAGTGATGTGTCACCCTAACATCTACATGAATCCCTATTGTATGATGTAGATTGATGATAATGCATGAGCTAGTTTGAAATTTTGAAATCAATTATGAATCCCTCAATCTCTAGGTCATACTAATTTATGTGTAATCTTTATCTTGATGATGAACATGCATGGACACTCAAAATGTTGAAATCAATGTTATAGAATGACAACACATGTATTTGTTGGCCTAGAAACCCATCCAAGATTTACTCATTAGGAGTAAATCTTGGATAGTACCCAGTTTGGGACTGTTCTTGAACACCTAATCTCACTTAGGATGTAAGTGTATAATGTGTATTTGGTTTTCAAGAAAATTCTGGTAGCATTTCCCCATTTGTTCTCTAAGTACATATGTTCTTGGAGAACAGTGGGGAAATGCTGCCGAAATTTTCTTGAAAACCCAATACACATTATACACTTACTAGTGAGATTAGGTGTTCAAGAATGGGATAGGTGGTACACATTTATTATATATAAGAATGACAACACATGTATTTGTTGGCCTAGAAACCCGTCCAAGATTTACTGATTAGGAGTAAATCTTGGATAGTCCCCAGTTTGGGACTGTTCTTGAACACCTAATCTCACTTAGGATGTAAGTGTATAATGTGTATTGGGTTTTGTTGGCCTAAAGTTTTAACCATACAAAAACTCTAATTTGTTAACCCTAGACCCTAATCTTGTTGTAATATATACTTGTTTTCTCTTTGATCATAGAATCGATACATCATGGATGTCCATTCGCAATCACTGCACCCCAGAGTTTATTTCTGGTCTTGACCAGTTTATTATATTTTCCGAGGAACATAGGAAACAACCTGGAGATAGGTTATACTGTCCATGTAGGCTTTGCGATAACAACTTGAAAGTCAGCACTGGTGATGAAATCAAAAGTCATGTCATGTGCAATGGGATTATACAAGGCTATACAGAATGGCATGAAATCAAAAGTCATGTCATGTGCAATGGGATTATACAAGGCTATACAGAATGGCACTGGCATGGAGAGATTTCAAACCCAAAATTAGTGGATGTCGATAGCAGTGCTTGTGTGGAAGAAGAAATTACCTCTGATGACGTAGATGTGAATGAACCAGTTCCAGTAGACATCGTTGATGCAATGCTGGATAGTTGTGGGGTAGAGCACACCGATCCACCTCCCATTTTTAGAAACATTGTGCATGATACTGAGATATCAGTATACACATGTTGTACTAAGTTTACGAAGCTTAGCGCTGTGTTGAGATTGTATAAGCTGAAAGCTAACAATAGATGGAGCGACAAAAGCTTCACGTCATTGTTTTCTTTGTTGAAAGAAATGCTTCCTGAAGGAAACGAGCTGCCAATCTCAACATACCAGGTAAAGAAATTGTTGTGCCCAGTGGGAATGGATGCCAAGAAGATACATGCATGCCCGAATGATTGTGTATTATTTCAAAAGGACTATGTGGATTTGAAAGATTGTCCAAAATGTGGTGCGTCACGTTATAAATTGACGACTTCAGGGGAGTCCAAACTGGTTCTCCTGCCAAGGTGATGTGGTATCTACCTATAATATCATGGTTTCAATGCTTGTTTTCCAATCCAATAGATGCGAAGAATTTGAGGTGGCATGCAGATGTTAAGAAAAATAATGATGGGATCCTACGACATACGTCTGATTCCCCACAGTGGAAGAAGATTGATCTATTGTACCCTAAATTTGGTGAAGAAGTCAGGAATCTAAGACTTGGGCTTTGTACAGATGGGATGAATCCGTACAAGACATTGACCAGCCAACATAGCACTTGACCAGTCATGCTTGTTATATACAATCTTCCTCCCTGGCTGTGTATGAAAAATAAGTATGTAATGCTGTCGTTGTTGATATCGGGCCCTAAACAACCTGGAAATGATATCGATGTTTATCTTGAACCTCTGATTGATGACTTAAAGAAACTCTGGGGTGAAGGTGTGATGACCTATGATGCTTCACGAAGAGAGACATTTTGTTTGCATGCTATGTTGTTTTGCACTATTAATGACTTCCCAGCATATGGGAATTTGTCTAGATATAGTGTCAAAGGAGCTAAAGCATGTCCTATATGTGAAGAGAACACTGATTCAATAAGACTAAAACATGGCGGTAAGACTGTATATCTCGGTCATCAAAGGTTTCTTACAAAATTCCATCTGTTTCGTAGGAAGCGCAAAGCATTCAATTGGTTGAATGAGGAACGGAGTGCACCTAAACCTATACCAGGGGAGGTTGATTATGAAAGAGTAAAAGGCTTTGTCAATGAATTTGGTAAGAGATCACAATGTACTATGGCCACACGGAGTGACAAATCTTTATTCAAGAAGAAGTCAATATTTTGGGATCATCCTTATTGGAGTTCTTTGACAGTCAAGCATTGTATCGATGTCATGCACGTTGAGAAAAATGTTTGTGATAGTGTCATTGGTACTTTGTTGAATATACTAGGTAAGACTAAAGATGGGATAAAATCCAGACTGGACCTACGTGAAATGGGAATAAGGTCAGAATTAACAGAATTACGTGAAATGGGAAATCAGAGAACATACTTACCTCCCGCTTGTTACACATTGTCTAGAAAGGAGAAGAAAGCTTTTTGTGAATGTTTGGTAAATGTTAAGGTGTCACAGGGTTACTCATCCAACATCCGTAGATTGGTATCAATGAAAGATCTGAAGTTGATAGGTCTTAAATCTCATGATTGTCACACTCTAATGCAACAAATATTGCCTATGGCAATTCGATCTATATTGCCAAAGCATGTAAGGTTTGCAATCACCAGACTTTGTTTCTTTTTCAACAGTCTGTGCAGCAAAGTTATTGACCCTAATACTCTCGATAATTTGCAAAAAGAAGTGGTTGTTACCCTATGTCCGCTTGAGATGTATTTTCCTCCGTCTGCTGGATATTTGCAACAACTTGGTTCTATTTTGCAGAGTATATTTGAATTGGATGAAAAGTTGCATCGTAAATGCGTGATGCAATGCTGTGGGAGAGTCCTAAGGAACTATAGGACAAATCTCACCTGAGAATACATAAAAGAAGGTGACAAGAGGAAGAAGACAACCACTGAACAGTGGAACTTCCTAGACCAAGAAGAATGGGACGTGTTTGTTGCTTCAAGACAAACTGATGAATTCAAGGTATTAGGTGTCACTCCCAATCTAATTAATATACGTTGTATTCACCTATTCAAGATTAACATTTAGTGTTACTAACCAAATCATTAATGTGAATACTAACTAGGCCCTTAGTGAGGCGCAAAAATCAAGGCGTGCACTGAATGTGCATGACCACACAATGGGTCCAAAGGGGTATGCAGGCATTCGCCAAAGACTACAGGCTGAGTGTACTGCTCAGTCTACTACTACTCAGGAGTCCTCTACTATAGGTAACACACCTCTGCCTCACCATGATGTATGTATAGCTGGGAGGCAAAATAATAAGGGAGAAATAAGGAAGCCCGCAACTACTGAGGCGGTTGCAAAAATGGTAAAATACAACTCTTAGAGCAATCGTTCGAATATTCATTATTTGTGGTGTTTACTTAATTACAAATTTTTGTTTTGGCGATTAGTGGGAGCTACACGAGCTAAGGAAACAAGGCAAGTTCATCCCTGAGGGCACAAGGGATGAATTGACAGTTGCTATGGGTAACCCAAAGCATCCTGGACGTGTTAGGGCTGCAGGCGCTGGTGTGGGCATAAAGCGTTCTTTGGGCCATCCCAACACAAACATGTCCCAAAAGAGGGACTTTCACAAGAAGAGGTAACCTATTCTTTCTTTATAATGTTATTGTAAAAGGAAATTAAATAATCATAAGCTAACATTTCTTTTATCCATGTATAGGTAGATAAGATAGTTGATAGGAAACTCAAAGAAGCAATGAGCAAGTGGCAGGCATCTCAGACTACCACTCAGCAGACAGTACCTATGGCGTCCCGCTCTACTCCTACTGTAGAGGTTGGGAGTAATCTTGTAGACCCACCACCTAGCAAATCTGTTGTAAGTATTTTTATGACATAGTAACTTGTCTTTTCAAGATGATATGTATATATGTATATAACATTCTTTACACAAAAATTTGTAGGGGTTGAAGCCATGCCGTCTAAAAAGTAAAGAATTTGTCATTACAGAGGCATCGACTTACCCAACCCTACCAGGGGAAATGTTTCATGGGTCTCCATTACCAGCTGGTTGGTTTCATGTGAGCCTGGTACATATATTCCCCAATTGGATGGATCTTCCATTGCCATATGCCCACCAAGATTGTGAAACGCTTGGTGAGGCAGAAGGCAGAGTGATATTGTGGCCAAAAACGGATGTCCTCTATACTAAAACTGTATCGTAAATTTACATTATGTTAAATTTTTAGTGTGTGTATATGATGTCAATTGATATGAATATATATATATATATAGGTTTAAAAGAAGACACCCATAGCATCTAGGTCTCCACCTCCACCTCCTACATTACCAAGTTGGGTTCCACATGACCTACATGTCCCATTAGGTCCTAATTGTAGGGGTATGAAAATATGGTTAGGTGAACATGATATAAATTGCCCTATAACTGTTTCTATAGATGTGGATGCTGCAGGTCAATCATACGAAAGCAAACTATTTATACAAGATATTTTAGAGTTGTTTCGATATGATTGGCTGAATACATCTGTGATAGAACTATGGATAAGGTGAGATCTTCTTTATACATCCATATACCTTGTGTAGGATCTGGTGATCTGGTTTCTTATTTATTAATGCATACGTAATACATGTTTTGTAGCTACTTAGATAAGATATGTGCATATTTTTCATTCGAACATGTAGGATTTTTATACCATCTTTGATTAGTCTAGTAGCTAAAGACCCTCTGTCAGTTCAACAATACTGCTGTGATGTTTTTACAAATTTTGGTCAAAATAAGAAGACGGTGATAATATCTCCATTCAATGTGGAGTAAGTTTACTTTTCTTATAATTTGGACTTAAGAAAATTACATTTTTATTATGGATTTTGAGTTATTAGTTTTTAACTTTTTTACCTCTAGTGGTATGCATTGGGAGTTACTAGTTATTGTCCCTGAGACGTTCACTATCTATTATCTAGATCCTAAGCGGACTAAATTGAATTCAAAATATGGACATAAAATGAAAATGGCATTATTCCGGTGAGAAATATTTCATTTTCATATCCGTTAACATATGTTATTACATTACTATTTAATTATGCAATGTACTGTGTTACATTAACATGTAGGGGTTTAGATGAGTTCAAAAAGGATGCAGGAAAGGTCCCCAGGAAAAAGAACCAACCAATAATTTGGAAAAATGTGGAAGTAAGTTCCTGACTGCAATGTATATATTATTTATATGAACAATGCTTAATTAGTTGTATTTTTTAATATTTTGTATGTTTCAATTTATAGTGTGCTACACAAGACAAAAGATGGGTATGTGCATACTATGTGATGCAATTTATGCACATGATTATCAAATATGCCGCAGTGGACATCGATATCATTCCTGAGGTATTATATATAGTATCAATAGATAATATGAAATATATTAATCTTATTTATATATTATTAATTATATATATACATCATTCTCTTTGCAGTTGTTTAAAACTGACCACACTACAAGAAAGGCCTTACCAGATGTACATGCTCCCTATACGACGGAAGAATTAAATGATGTAAGAGAATAATGGTCAACAACCATACAAGTAGTGGGGGTTTTAACATATGATTGGGATTTTGATAGTGAATAATGACTAAAGAATGATATTTTGTAAATGGATTTCTAAATTATAATATGTGTGAATGTTTCTACATGTGTCTGAATGTTTATACATGTGTGAATGTGAAAATGAATGAAACTGTTGGCTGCTATATGAATGTTTCTACATGTGTGAATGTGAAAATGAATGGAACTGCAAATTGCTACATGAATGTTTCTACATGTGTGAAAATCGAATGGAACTGTAGGTTGCTAAATGTGTGTGAAAATTAATGTTTTTAATTTTGCAGGTTTGTGGCCTGTTGTTGGCTGATAGCAATGGATATCATAAAACATGTAGTTCATAACTGAACTGTAGGTTTCTCATCCTGCGACCAGCCACAACAGGCCTACAGACTGATAAGAAAAAAAATATGAAATAGGCGTCAGTTATTTGTTTAAAACCGATGACAAAGATTACATCGTCAGATAAATAATTATAACCGATGCCTAATGCATGTGATGTGGTGTCAGTTATCAATAATAAATTGACGTTGATGGTTCTGGTGTCG
The DNA here is from genome assembly GCA_963693085.1 of Alisma plantago-aquatica. Lineage (NCBI taxonomy): Eukaryota > Viridiplantae > Streptophyta > Magnoliopsida > Alismatales > Alismataceae > Alisma > Alisma plantago-aquatica. Next base: position 333,854,813 of record OY856410.1, read on the forward strand.
GTTTCCCTAATGAGGCCAAACACCATGGCCGTGCTGGCCAGCACGGTCGTGACAGTGGGCCAGACACCATGGTCGTGCTGGCCACCTCGGTCGTGGTAGTAGACCAGACACCACGGTCGTGACAGTGGGCCAAACAACGCGGCCGTGTTGTCCAGCACGACCGTGGAAGCGGGTGAGATGGCATCGGTTATCACTAATAAACCGACACTGATAGTGCCCCAGATGGCGCCCTTTTTGTGGCACGAAGGTTTATGGTGTCGGTTTCAAAGCTAATAACCGATGCCTATACCCCCTACTGGCGCATTTTTGATGGCGCGCGAAGGGTTGTGGTGTCGGTTTGAGAACCTACGCCGAACGGTTGGCCTTTTAGCGACACCCACATAGGTGTCACATTAAAACTGATACTAAAGGCCTTAAATAACTGACACTAAAGGTTAGTTATGTACTAGTGTGGGAAAAAGAGTGATGCTGACAAGAGGTGTAGACCCCTAAAGTTTAAGGTAGAAGAAAAGTCTCTCTTAAGGTTTCACTATGGAAAGGAGTTCTCAAGTTTAGTTAAAGGTTAAGTTAATAATGGGGTATGCATGGTCTTATCCTATTATATACAAGGTTGGGAACTCTCCTATAGGTTACCATTATTGTGAGAGTTGAAATAGTTGCATGATGTGTTCCACTAGTCAATGTTAAGGAAATGTCATCCAAAATGAGTCAGATTCTTCATATGATTGAGGGGAAAATTGACAAATGATTCCACCTATCAAGAATGGTTAGCACATATTTTGGGAAAAACGTATAGTACCTTAGGGACTACGAGATACCCACGGTAAAAGTATTATTAAAGCACCATGGAACCAAGGAGGCAACATGAATTCTTAAGAATGAGACAAAGATAACTCGTCTAAGTTGGTTTTCATTTCTAGGATGAAAAATTATAGGGGAGGGAGCATGTGTGATGGGCTAAATTCAAGTTATATTCAAACCTTGGATTAGTCACCATGTCTAATCTTATCACTTTTCATGTAAATTCATGTAATAGTACTTAAACCCTAGTTGTGTGATTAAGATTAGGAGAATTTAGTTGCAAAATACCAAGTTGCTTGATGAATAAATGATAGTATGTGATGTGAATAGTACACCCTTGATTTAAGCATGTTAAATAAGTAGTTAAGTATCACTTGACTAGATGGATACAATTTATAAAGAATATGTGCATGCATGTTGGAAGGGATTTCTTGAATAAAAATAAATTAGTTACTAATTAATTAGGAAATGATTATTTTGTGTTTCATCAAATTTAGTTGATAAATTCAGTTTTTGAGCTGAATCGACTCATGAGTACAACACAAAAATTATGTATGTCACATTTCTAATGAAAACACATTTGATCATGATGATGCGAGTAGTGAAGCTATGTGACTAGTGTTGGATGTGCCAACCTGACTGACTTATGAAAAATACAAATATTCTATTTTAGTTAGTGTATACCCTATTCATATTTATAGTTTGATTCGTGGTGGTTGTTGGGTTTTATCACATCTATTTTTAGTTGTTATCATGGCCATAAATAGTTCCATTGTGCATTATTATAAAGTGAAATGTCTTTGTAATTTTCCTAATCTTGATCATTTATACCATTGTATACTTTGAATGAAGAAACCATTTTTTGACCTAAATTTGATCACAATTTGGAACACTACGACCACACAACCAAAGTCTCTTTGCAAGCCTACTTGGTACATGAAATGCTCATGAATCTAGTGAAGAAGGCCCACTACTACCAAAGTGATTGCCATCTATTGTGCATGTTATTTCCCTAACTAGGATTCTCCACACTTGGATGCCAGAGGATGTACTCGACCACATTGATACATGCTAACTTTGAGTAATGGAAGACCAAGATACAAGCTCAAGTCTCTAAGTTCAATTTGACTACTCCATGTTCATCAGTTTAATACAAGGAGCAACTCCCAAATCCATCAATAATGTGATTAAGTGACTTCTTATTTGATCTTATCTAGAATGTACGAGATCAACATTTGACCAAAGATGATGTGAATAGCTTGGATACTAAATATATCCCATCTTGATTTGACCAATTATGTTTCAAAGTGCTTAGAAGCTACATATCACCATTCTTATACAACCTCCTCTCAATTGAACTCTACTCTAATATTGATGAAAGGTATCTTATACCATTCATCTATACCCTAAACCTAGAAATACAACACCTCCACCAAAATTACCAAGGTCTAAAACTCCACTACCCACCCAATTCTTACATGTCAGGACCTCATCATCCACCCTTGTGCTGATTACAACGTGCCATTTCAACAAACACCTTCCCTACAGTCATCAACAGACTATCATACCATGCCACAAACACAGTACCACCTCTTTTGAGATAGACTACTAGATATGATTGCAGTTACTTTATGATGTCTCATAAATTTGTGCACATGTAAGTGCTCTACTCTTAGAAGCCTATGAATCTGATTTCCCGAGTATACTATAGACAACGACGGAACATAGTTGCATCCTATAATCTGACTCAGACATGACCGACCTGTTTGTATCTCTTTCCATTTGGATTTCTCTATCAAAAATCTCTCTAGATTTTTTTTTAGAGAAGTCAGGCGGTCTTCTTATTCATCTTGCCCACCTCATGCAAGCGAAATTAAAATTGGCATTACAATTATTAGGAAACTGCAAGAATTGAAACATGGTAGTACTACTACCATTACATGGAGGTGCTAGTCCAGTGTCCAGCACGCATCTAGGGGGGGTTTTATAGTGGGTGTAACCAATACTCTGTTTAGAGTGGTACTTAGCGAGAGCGTCAGCCTGCCTGTTGTTCTGTCTTTCAGTGTATATGATCTCTGTAGTCTCCTTCTTAATCAATTGAATACCTCTAATGATGTTAGCAAAGTGAGGATAGTTCCAATACTCATCTCCCATCATAATGGAAGCTTGACGGCAGTCAGTTATAATCACATCATTTTGCGCAGCACTTCCCTCTATAATGCTAGCAGCCAACCCGATAGCCAAAAGCTCTGCCTCCAGAGGATTTCTTGCTGTAACAAGCTGACCTACACCACTAAGCCAATTGCCATTAGAGTCAGTAATAACAACTGAAATAGCACCCTTCTCCTTCTTCCAAGCAGTGTCTGTATTGAAACGGATGGAATCCGGCTTGAGTTTCTCAGGCCTACGTTTTCCAGCCTACTCCATACTGTTTCTGGCTGTGGTCCAAGCTCTACTGTTCATCATGATCTCATGATTGGTGAGGTTGATAATATGTTGAAGATTATGTTCTCTACCTTCGAAAATCTACAGATTGCGCTGCTTCTACATGCTCCAGCAGACGATGAAGAACAAATGTTTATGTGCGTCGGGTGCCTTGATGTTCATATTCATCCACTGATCCAGATTATCAACAGTCCAGAACCGATGAGTGTACTCAAGTTTCAGAATAGAGTACCACACACTCTTCACCTTAGGGCAGTCCCGGAGAGCGTGTAGGATGGTCTCATCATCTGCGTTACATCTAGTACAAATAGCAATGGTCGTCATCTTCTGACGTTTCCTATTGTGATTGGTAAGAAGAGCCCCATTAGCTGCAAGCCACATGAACATTTTTATGCGTGCTGCCAACTGTGCGTGCCAGATACAGTGCCAATGACCTTGCCTTTTAATTTCAGTTTCAGCTCTTATAGCTTGGTATGCCGTTTTGGCAGTGTAACTACCACCTTCATTGAGCGTCCACACCCTAACGTCTTTAGCCTCTGGATCAGTTGGTGGGTTTAAGGTATAAATAACCTTGGTGACTTCGGATGGTAACCACTGCTCCAAAAAGTTGCGATCCCATTGTCCCTCCATATTTACTAAGCTGCTAACTACTAAATCGTCCAGCTAAGTAGGAATAGGATGCAAAACATGGTTGCTTAACGGGCTTTCAATGGGTAACCACTTATCATGCTAAACATTAATGGAGCTGCCGCTCACAGGACTCATGTATGTGTTGGCTTCCATAAACGGTTTGGAGAGAACGACGTTGCGAGCCAGATGCGACATGTTCTGGGAAGGGCTTTGCGTGTCTTTTAGAATTTTCTTAGTCATGGCCTCACTCCAGATAGTCCCTCTTCTACTATAGATGTCCCAGCTATTCTTCATAAGGAGTGCTTGGTTCCACTCTCTCATAGATTTGATCCCAAGGCCACCATGAATCTTCCTGCTGGTAATACGGCTCCAAGATATGAGAGGAATACCCCTTTTACTTCTCCCCCCATTCCAAATGAATCTTCTTATTTCTCCATCAATCCTGTTGCATAGTTGTAGGGGAAGATTTGCCGTTTGCATAACATAAGTGGGTATTACAGTTAAGGTACTTTTAGCCAGGCTAACCCATCCCTCCATAGATAAACTCTTAGCCATCCAGGAGTTAATAGTTTTAGTAACCTTCTCCAAAACTTCATTGTAGGTATCCTTGCTAACCCGGTTATGAATAATAGGTAAGCCAAGATACTTTCCCAGGTCTTGAGTTCTCTGCAAGCCACTACTTCGACAGATAATATCAGCTTCCTGTCTCGAAACCCTCCGCGAAAAGAAAACTCTAGTTTTCTCAATCGAGATAGCTTGACCAGACACTTTTTCAAATAAATTGAAGCACTTCATGATGGTGTTTATGTTGGATTCATTCGCTTTGGCGAAAAGAATGATATCATCCACAAAGCATAAATGAGCAATCTTCAGACCTCCTCTTCCTAGTTGCATGGGCATCCATTTCTTATCTGCTACAAGCTGATCAATCAGTTGGCTCAACCTCTCAATGCACAACACAAAAATATAAGGACTTAGGGGATCTCCCTGGCGTAATGCTCTGGAAGGCTTAAACTGAGGTGTCGTTTCTCCATTCCAAGCAATTTGTGAGCTACCCAACCTGATAGAATTCATGATATAACTTTGTAAGTTGGTAGGAATGCCGGTTTTCTCAATAGTATCCTGGATGAAGCTCCATGACATTTTATCATAAGCTTTGGTGAGATCAACTTTGATGGCCATAGTTTTACTTGAGTTCCTCCTTTTCATCATATGGATGAGCTCCTGTACAACAGTAATATTATCAGAAATTTTCCTTCCAGGAACACACGCACTTTGTACCGGGCTGACCCATTTAGGAATCCACTGTTTCAGGCATTCCACAACCACCTTAGAGCAGAGTTTAAGAATAGTGTTGTTGAGAGAAATGGGCCTAAATTGGCTACGGCAGACTGGCTTCTTATCCTTTGGAATGAGCACAATGGTTGCATTACAGATCTTGTCGTCTAAAGTGTAAGAATTTATAGCTTCTTGGATCGTTTTAGTAACAGACTCCTTAACGTTTGACCAGTTGGATTGTAAGAATTGTGTGGTTGTTCCGTCTGGACCAGCAACCTTGAACGGGTTCATGGAGAAGAGAATGGTCTCTACTTCCTCCATTTGAACTACCCTTGTGAGAATCTGACTTTGAGCTTTGGGTATGGTTTCAAAAGAACCGGGGATCCGCCCCATAGCTGTACAGCTGACGCTGCTAGAAGTAGTGAACATCTTTATATAAAAGTCTATAACCAAGTTAAAAACTTCCATACTATCAGTTACCCAACCTCCGTCTGGATGTTTGATGGCTTCACACCTATTCATTCTTGCACATTGGTTGACATAAGCATGATAGAAATGAGAATTAGTAACACCATCCTTAAGCCAGTCTATATGACTTTTTTGTTTCCAATCCTCTTCCTCCTTCTTCAGTAAAGTATTCAGATCATCATGCATAGTGAAACACAGCTTATCGGTAGTATCATCATACCTGGAAGCCAGATTTTTCTGGAGAGTTTCAATATTATGAAGAAGCCTATCTTTGTTTGCCCGTTTAGATTTCTGCAGCTCCCCATCCCAAGATCGCAGATGTGGGCTAGCTATCTCTAGAGCATTCTGGAAATTCAAATACTTGCGCCTTACTTTATCGAGACAAGGTTTGAAAGTCGGCTCCTTCTGCCAAGACACTTTAGTCATGAAACGTCCAGGGCCAGTTTCACGCCTGGCCATATTGATCAGCAAGGGACAGTGGTCAGATTCGATCCTTGGTAGATGTAGCACAGAAACATTAGGGAACTTCATAACGAAAGCACTATTCGCTAAGACCCGGTCGAGTCTACTCTGTTTCAGACCATGGTGAAACGTAAACCGTTGACCAGAGAAGCCAATATCAGCTAAGCCTGCTTGCATCATAGTAGCAGTGAAGGTTTGCGCTTCCCTATGATTAAAAGTAAGATATCCAATCCTTTCAGCTGGGGTAATTATAGCGTTGAAATCTCCTGCAACCAACCAAGGTTCTTTGTATCTATCTCCTAGCTCTGCAATATGCTTCCAGATCAGGCTTCGAATCTGGATATGTGGATTCGCATAGATGAAAGTAGCAAAGTAGGATTTGTTAATTCTGCAAGTCACAAACTGGCGGTGGGTGTTTATAATTTCGACTGTACAAGAAGCTACACTCCATCATACCCAGATGCCCCCCCAAGAAACCGCGAGCTTCTGATCTATGAGAGTTTGAAAACCCCAATCTTTGAATAGTATCTACTGCCTTTTCAGCACTGATTCTAGGCTCGAGAATGACAGTAACCAAGGGCCTATGGATAGATATGTACTCTTTAAGGACTATGCACGTATCAGCTTTACCTATTCCTCGGATATTCCAGCAAAGGATCTTCATCATATACCAACCAGAACAGAAAGAGAAGAAGGAGGACTGCTTACAGGGTTGGCTCTACGTTTTCCTTGTTAACAACAGTCTTTAAGGCCTCCACTACTACTTCACTATCTTGAGCGACTCACTGCCGGGGACTTCTACGTATCCCTTCGACACTCGATTTAGTTATGCCCGACCTCTTCATCCTGGTGCCACTGCCTTTGAAAATTTTACCAATCTTGGTCTTTTGGGAGCCTTTGTGCTCCTTGGGAATGCGCTGCGCCATAGGTATAACATTTCTGTCATCATTCTTTGGTTCTGCAATATCAACGAACACTTCATCTTCGGCTGCTGAAAGGATCTCAACTACTTCATCTATTCTCGGGTCAGCCATGGTATGATCTTCCTTGTTCTTGTTGTTTCTGTCACTCGCCTGGGCTTTTCTTTGAGACGATGGGCCATTAGTTATGTCTTTAAGAGCCTCATCTTTTTGCGTTGTTGTAACTATAGTATTCGTCTTTGACTTCTTTTTCCACACTTTAGCTGCTCTAATGCCTCCGTCAGAATTTGATCCACCTGTAATCTGTTGGTGTCCGCTCAGCTCGACACCGTCGTCACCATGATCTTCTGGAAGGTCCCCGTACCTATTTTAATTAGCACTTGGTTTATCAAGAGGTTTACCAACTGGTTCTTTCCCCTGACGTCGACGCCTGCTGCGTTGAGTCTGCCACTGTGTGTTCTCAGGTTCTGCAGAACTGTCACTGTTTGTCTTGGCTTGCTCCTCCTTCTCAGTTTCTGCTATGTTCTGGGTTCTTATCGAATCATAGATTTGTGATGTGTGTCCCTCCTCCCCGCACTTGGCGCAGGCATAAGGCAATCCTTCATATTCGACCTCGTAGTCAATACCATTGATCTGTATGTACGGTGCGATTTGCTTCGTGGTGTCAATTTCTATAGCCAATCTAGCGAACTTACTCCTCGTCCGCTTAATGGTATGTTCATCTACTTTGACCAGTCGACCCAGCGCCTTTCCTATACATTCGAACATGGTCTGGACATACAGATGGAGAGGTAGATTGAGAATTTTCGTCCAGCAATCTATTCTCCTCGGAAGATCATTCGATGGGATGAAGGTTGGGTTCCAGTCCCATACTAGTAGGTTGCACCTAAAAACCTTCCAAGGCCCCCAGTCATGGCCATCTCATAGTCACGGCGACATGATAGCTGTATAACATAATGATTGAGGTCGAGTTCATATATGTTATAATTACCAACAAGACTCCACATGGCTCGCAGGCGATCACGCAAAGTCATGTATCCAATCTGGGTTCCCATGGCTTCCACTACGACGGCATATTGCCACGGCCTTATCAAGAAATCTTCCTCCATCGGGTCGACGATGATGTCAGGCTTGTCGTCGATGAACGTTAAACTAACCGCCTCCGGATTCAGATGCTCCTCAAATAGCTTATTCAGGAAAAGGTCAGAGGCACCTTGCTCGGTGGACTTACTCCCAGATCTCGAACTGTTCGATGCCCAAGCATTGCCGTTAGTCCATACCTCCTGTAGAACATCTTCTTGGTTATGCCCATGCAACGGCGGGAATAGAAAGTTAGGGGCGCTGCTTCCTTCCATCCTACATGCATCTTCACCTCGATCGAGGGTTTGTCTTAGCCGCTTTTGAGGTTCCATGGTGGTTTTTCTTAAGGGGCCCTTCATGCCGCTGAATCAGAACTCAAGCCTGACTTGTGGGAGACTGAGTTTATCTCCGTCCTTTTCCTTCGGGTCTGTAGAAATCCTAGGGTTTACTGAATGACCCTGTCCCTCCCCACCGTCTTGACTTCTCTGATCAAAGTTCCTCTGGTCGCCTGTTGCAGCAGCATCTTCCTTGGAACTACGAACGTCGACGTGGCCCCCTAGGCCGTCCGCCGGAGTCTCTTGCCCCCCGTCCCCTTGATCGCCCCCCGCCGCCACGCTCCCCTCATCCGCGTCCATCGATGTGTTATAAAAATCTCTCTAGATTGTTTGTGATGGTTGCATGCTATTGGTCAACCTAGGTTGACATAAGATATGCCATGCATCTAAGATAGGAGGGTCACATTTAGTGATTTGGTTGTCACACTATAACACATATGTATTGTCATTTAGACCTGATATATGTTGTCTCCATGATATGTACATGTTATGCTCAAATCCAAGAGAAGGCTGAGAAAAGCGACCTTGAGAGATGACTCAGTAGAATCTAATTTTGTTCATTGTAGTAGATAGTGCATAAGAATATTGATCAGGAATTTGAAAGGTCTAGTTTAAAAGTTTGACTTTAAATTATCATCAAATAATGTCCATTTTGAACATTATTATCTAGTTTAAATATTTATTTGTTCCTTATAATTTATATAGTCATAGTTCTCAATCAAAATCATTTTATCTATGTACTGAAGTAGGTATTAATAATATCATAGCATCTTATGATTCTTCATGAGTTCCTAAGACCGATCTTGACTCCACTACAATTGAACCTCATACACTTGTAAATATTAAGCATTGTTTGATCCATTTTTAAATTAAATTTGCACCTGTAGTTATTAGTAGCAAATGTACAAGATAATAAGCTTGTATTTGATCCGATACAAGCATTGGTTTTTTTATTTATAACACAAAACACATGCATCAAGTTTTTTGTACCATTTTTAGAGATCACTAAGAATATGAATCACTGTACTTCTGTTATCCTATTTCAAAAAAAAAATTACTACTTTCTAAGATTATATAAAACAATTCTTGTTGGATCCTAGATGGGTGATTAGATGCACTAGGGGGGTGAATAGAGTTGAATGCACTTAAACAAAATTCATTAGACCTTCAAGATATATCAAAAGATAAGGTTGCTAAATAGGAAGTTTGAGTGCAACTAAAACATGCATAGCAAGGGGGAGAGAGATTGAACATACACCAATTGACATTCTATTTAGAGTGGTTCCACATTTCAAACTAGAAGTGAGTCAGTCCACTACCTAGAGAGGTAAACCTCAAGGATTTATTAACCATTGCAAACTTATATTCATTCTTAAGATTTACAATACATGACCACCAAAGGACTTACCTATCCAATACAAAGAGTCTTTAACCTTACCAAGGACTTACCCACTTTGCAATGGGTCTTTGGCCTTCTCCAAGGACTTACCCACTCTTACACAAGTCTTCATCCTTGCAGGGACTACCCACTCTTCTTGGATCTTTAGCCTTTGACTTCACCTTCACTCGGAGAAGCTTCCACCAAGGACTTGCCCACTTGAGTAAGGAGTCTTCTGCCTTCACCAAGGGCTTACCCACTCTTGCTCCAAGTCTTCAGCCTTGATCTTCACCTAGGGATGCCTTCCCTTGTTCTTCTTCACCACTCTTAGCCAAGAGAGAGAACCTTCATCTTCATGGTTGAAATGAGAGATAGGGAGGTGGTGGAAGTGAGAGTCTCACAAGATATACATGTAGGACCAGCTCTCTTACAGATTTCCTACTCACTCTAACGAATGTAGAAAGTGATTAAGCTTAGAGAGAGAGAGGAGGTTGTAGGAAGCACTCAACTGTAGAATAGGAACCTCACATAGAGTTTTGCATTGAATGCTCAACCTTGGAATGAAGCCCAAGGGGTCCTGTTTCTAGCTGGGGATGCCCTTTAGCCTTTGGGAATACATAAGAATGAAAACTAGCCATTTTGTGGCTTGCAATAGATATATTTCCACTTGTTGCAAAGCCACAATGCCTAGAAAAATTTTTCTGTACTTTTTCGTACAGTGCAATCGGTCGAGTTTCTATAAAGGTAACTCGACCGTTCCCACTAAAAGACAAGACCAATTTAGACCATCATTCGATTTTGTCCTGGGGTAACTCAACCGATTCACTTAAATCAGTTTTGGTCAGTAGAGGGATCGGTCGAGTTCTGTGAAGTGCAAACTCAACCGATCAAAAGTCATTTTCAAGATCCAATCAGGATCGGTCAAGAGTGCAACTCAACCGATGAACAACCTGGTGTGAATTTTGGAAAATGGCTTTTGAGTGCTTAAATATTTGATCTAGGTGCTCCTATTTTTTTATAATCTTAATTACAAGTCATACAATCATTACAAGTGATTTACAACATGATTCTAATGGATTTACATCATATTCCAAAAATGTGCACTTATATTGACATTGACTTGTCTTTTCTCCAAGTTGAGATGTGCAAGTTAGGGCATTTGGAGTGCGTCTATGCATAATCTGAAATCACTCAAGTAGAGACATTAGACACAAATAAGTGGAATGGTTTAGTCATCATCAAAACAAGGGTTTAGTCTATTTAGACCTTGAGTCAACATTCTCCCCCTTTTTGAAGATGATAAACCATTCCATAAATGTATTGAGAGCATTTAAGTAAAGTCATACCTTTGGAGAAACCTAGGGGTTTCAATAGAATTTAATTTATATGCTCCCCCTCAATTGATGCTAGTGGAGTTCTAATACTCCCCCTCAATTGATGCCATTTCTCCTGCATTGTTAGCTTTCATAACATTTATAGAATGCTATGTCTTCTATTCATATATGTTCTACACATATATGTCTTCTCCCCTTTACATGAACATGCTTCTCCTCTTCATGTAAGACATACCTTCTCCCTCTTTTTCCAAAAGAAGACTTACCTTTCTCCCCCCTTTGTCATTTCAAAAATTAGGGGTATGAAGAAATACGAAACACCACTTGTTAAGAGAAAGGAGATAATAAAAAGTTATAAAAGGAGAGTAGAAGAGCACAACTAGGGACTTGTCCAAGCATATAATAAAAGTGAGTTTAAGCATGCACTTGAACAACCCAAAATGCAAGATAAAGTGCTGCAGAAAAACAATAAATCACAATTTTGGCCCTCCAGATGACGAAATTTGTCCAAAACATGTCAGGGTCCATGGCATAGTGATGAGCCTTTCTCAGAAGTTAGTTTCTTCATAAAAAACTCTAGCCTTGCACCAAAAACTAAAAATGGAGAAAAATCTGCATGAAAACCAAAACTACTCCTATTTCTACATACAATGTAGCTTTATGCATCCTGCATCACAATGTTATGTAAGAAACTCAAGATAATGGATATGCAATTCAAGGAACAAGCTTGAGCAAGTATGAAACAAGATACAAGCATAGCCCATAGTAGAATACCACTAGATGAGCAAAGATACCAATTATAAACAAGGCTAGAACTACGTGCATATGAACTACTAGTAGATGATTTCACAAGTTATGACTACTAGTAGGATCTATATCATAGAAAAATATGTACAAGTTTAAGAGCAAGCTATGAGTAGATGGCACTACAACAAACATTCACATTAGTGGCCTTTTAGAAATGCCACTAAAATAAATAAATGCCACTAAACATGTTTAGTGGCATTTGTTGACACTTAAAAAAAAGCCTCTAGTACCAATGCCACTAGAAAGATAGTGGCGTAAGTTGTAAACACCACTAAACGTTTGTCTTTAGTGGCATCCAATAAATGCCAAATAAAGGCCACTAAAACATCATTTGGCATTTATAAAAAAACCACTATCCATCAATTGGCTTTTATACAAATGCCACTATTTTGTATTATGTTGTTGTATGAAACAATTTTTTTTAGTGTAATGGTGTATAAAAAAAGCCACTAATGACATACTATTTCTGTATTACTACATTTTTATGGTTTTTAGCCATTAAATTTTTAGTTCATTATCAGGTTTTCTAATTGAATGCCATTGCAGCCGAACTCTATTTTCCAAAAGTATGAATTATTCATTTATAATCAAATGAAAATTACATGGGGAGGACATTTTACCTTGCCCCTTATATGGAATACAACACCAATGATATACTTTCATACAACATTTTTCTATTCAATACAATAACTTCTACATCATTGGATATGTCTCTTCCCTTATATGACTATCTACTTTTCAGCATGCTGACTTTAGAGCTCCTTCAGGAAATAGCTTTATGTGTAGGTAGAATCCCTGATCCACCTCCCAGAACCATTGGATAACAAGTGATGCATTGTTGTAGTTGGAGTATTCTATATTCTGAAGTAATCAGTAACCATGATAGAATTGAAATTTAAGTTTTTGAAAGATTATGCATTGTTTCAGCTGTTAAAACCTGCATCACTTAAAAATGATTCAAACTCATGTCAGGTGCACCTCAATTATAGCATGTATGCAATAAAATGAGTAATAGGGAAAAGTTAGTGTTTATTGTCTGGATTTAGCATGTATGCAATTAAACAAGTAATCTTAATAAGTAGTTGTACCTAAAGACTAGCATGAACAACAGATTCAAGACCATTGTGGAAACAATAATAGATAGCAACTTGCATGTGTTCTGATTGAAGGAACTTGTATTCAACCATACTTACAGCCTACAGGACATATTCTACATCTTCAAATGTCTCGTTCCAGTGGAACACATCTTCAACCATACTTGCACAACGCATAAGAGAGAGTTTCATCTCTTTTAACCTGGGTAGATACGTGCCACTAACTAGTTGGTTAGCTAAACACATGAACTTTTTATATAAAAACCCAACTATAACCGACTGTAGCAAAGATGGGAAAACACAGTATCTATGATTCTTTATTTGTATATAAAACCAAGCTCAGTTTTATGCAATTCAAATGGAACAGGAACATAATGAAAGCAACGGAAATAGAACAAGAATAATATAATATATGAAATAAAGAATAATACAGTGGAGTGGGTATTAATTATTAAGATCTTTTACTAGGTAATTGCTGAGGATCACATATTCTAGTTGCATTGGATACGGAAGGTGTATTCACTAGAGCTTACCAATTGAATTTTATTAGATTACTAAATAAGTACAATAGATTGAAAGGTGTATTCACTAGAGCCTACCAATTGAATTTTATTAGATTTTATTATACTTACCATACATAATAAACCCTATCTAATGCACTAAATACATTCATGAAATGCAAGTAACTAAAAGATCTAGCATTTGGATCAGAATATAGGCACCAATTATCATTTTACTTGAGTTTGCCTCATGAAAGAAACCCTTAGGAATCCATCTTGACCAGGACTCCATCATCGCATCATCCTGTTTAGAGACATGAAAAAAACATGTGATTTCAAAAGAATAGACAAATTCAACAACTACAAATAGCAACTAAAACCAAGTAGAAAGCTGGTAAGAAAAACTCCATTACAAAAAACCTTTTAGGAAATTACATCCTCAAAGGATCCATCAAGTCAAATAGCAGCTCCAACAGTAAACCCTTCCATCGAGGTCTCAAGTGAAACCTACTGGTTATGAGACTCGAGGTTGTGCATGACTTCTAACCAATTAAAGCAACATATTTTGTTGCAAGTCTTTACCTATATTCTTTATCTATACTCACCTTAGAAACTTAAATACCTCCACTCCATCCAACTAGTGGACATCATCTTGTAAGGGAAATTGAAATTGAAAACCTGTAAGAAGTGGTTTGCTAGTTGAAAAAAAGACCAAGAACGGGAACTCTTTTCGGAAATGTACAAACGTTAATCAAAGGAATTAAGTGATAAGTGCATATATTTGGAGTGCAAAGCATGGGCACGTGTTCAAAGCCTTGAGTCTTTTCTTGATGAGCATAATCTAGAGCTTCCTGTAAAAGCAGCTAATGAGACTAAAACTATGGCTCCGCAAAGACTAGTTGTTGTTGAAACACAGATTGTAGAAATGAGACAGAAGTTAGAATCTTCTAGCAGGGAGCTAGTCAAACTCTCACAAGTCTTACTGAAGATAAAATCCAGTTTTCCAAGACTTTCCAAAATTGGCGTATGATGTCAGAAAAACAAGACAGATTAAGGAGGAAGAACAAATATCAAAAGAAAAGCAAAAGAAGGTCCTAGAAAGATAAGAAGTAAAAATAAAATTTGATAATGTCTAATTGTCTATAATCCAGTAGGAACATTGGTGTTTCCTAGGCGGCCGCCCAACAACCTAATTAGGTTGAGTGTCCAGAGTCTAGAGAGTAGAGGCTAAGGTGTCCGCATAGGGGTGTGCCCGGACAACCATAGGTACACCTAGGGTGGCTTATTTTTTAGATCTCAGTTATAGATACCAGATTATGCAAACCATGTTGCAAGACTCCATTCATTCATTTAAATTAACTGTCAGACAATACCCCAGACAGGGGTATGTATAGGTAACACCCAAGTCGCCCTAATTGGCATATTTCCACTCATGACCCTCCTGAACTAAGGTTTATTGAAAAGTTTCAAACAAGTCTCCAATTAATACATGTAATTTCTAAGACTAAAATAATTGCAAATAGAACTCTAGATGGAAACCAATAAAAGATAACAAATTGTGAGTGTGACACATTCTAATAAGAGGTGCCAAAACCCTAGCCTACATTAATAATCCTGCTAACCTTTGTCCTTTACACTGTCCTTTATTTAATTATTCAAAACCACATAATAAACAACTCATTATCATTTCTATCTGATATTCTAGCCTCGTGAATGTCTATCCATTACCTATATTGGCATGCCTATCAAGAAACTTATTAGTTCCTAACATTGTTCCAGAAGAAGGATTCTGGAGGCTTACACATTTTGAAGGCCAATAGCACTTCATTGATTTGATGAATAATTATGATACACAAGATCCTGCATTATGTATCTTTGAAATGGAAAAAGTAACAAAATAAATAAGCATTGGTTGCCTGATAATCATCTATGCCCTTGCCCTAGATTGACTGCATTTACATATAAAGTTTGCTATTGTTCAATTCACTTGTCCTAGAAGGCCATAACAAGATGAAGCATATTAAGGAATTGAATTTGACAATTTATTTCATTTATATTAGAGGATGAACAATAATATACAATCTATTAACCACACTCGGTGTGGCTTTAAGAAAGGTTCCTTAGATAACTACTCGATATCATTGATATATACAAAAAATCACTAACAATTATTAAGGGGCGATATGCCATTTTCTCCTAAGGCTCTTTCCTAAACTTGCTTTCGTAAAAGATTTAGATGTTAGATTTCAGTGACCAAAATTGTTATGATAGACCCATTTACACTTATTCGAACAAATCAGAAGCAGTAAATTTTTATTATGAACCAACTCAAACTGATGACAAAAGTTTAAAAGAAACCTGGGCCTTTTGCAAACCATGAGAAGCTTCATCTAACATTTTATCAGCCAAGTTGCTACCATTAACTAAATTCAGGCACTTTCGAAATAATTTACTGCTTCCATAGCCTCTCCAAGTGCAAGATGACAACTGAAATTACTTTAGAACTTTAGCAAACACATCATGAAAAATGCAATTAAGGAGAACATCATAGACAACATGCAACAGAAATACTAGGTGATATAAGTTTATTTGAGATTATAGGGAGTATACATAGGTGAAGTGCACTTCAATAGAAGCAAAAACAATGAGGTAACTTCAAGCCTGAATTCTAATCTACAACGTATAGCAGATGTATTACATGATTTATTATTCATGTACAATGTTTGAGGAGGAAATGGAGCAGGTAAAATTATATAGTATGGGCTACTAGCGCGCACCCATACATTGGAGATTGGACACAATTAAATAATTAAATAAAACCAATTTGACTCTCTATTACTTTCCCTTCAAGTTAAAAATGCGGGAAGTTTAGTCTATTTAAGACATCCAAGAAGCAAACCAAAAGATATTTTGTTGATAACCTATCCTCTCTTCCTATGTGTGTGGAGAGTTGACTCCCCCCTCCAACTCCAAATATAAGGGAACGGTAGTTTAACCTCTCTCCTTCTGTGTGTGGTGCTCCACCCCCTCCAAATTTGATGGAACAGTAGTTCAGATGGGTGAATGACCAAATCCCAACACTCAAGGGTGACAAGCATAAAGGATGGATGGAGAGAAATAGAGAATATCAAGCATGAATTATTGTGATGAGAGTAGAAATCAGCTCCTCAATTGATAGTCGTGGGTAAGTATATGACATACAAAGAGTGTACAAAAACAAGAGAGAATTGAATGTCGTTAGATAAAAGTAAATTGGGCAGAAGAGTAAAAAAATAAAGAGTGATATGTGGAGGATGTGAAGTACTGTTGAGAGGTAAAAAAGAGGAGTTCAAATGTCAACTATGGATTGGGTATCCTGACTTAAGATATTCAATACCAAGAGGAGGAATCATGAAGAAATTGTTTAGAATGTGTCCTTTGATAAGAAATAATTGATTTCCAGAAGAGGTGTAGTGTTGCAATGAGAGCCAAAAGAGAAGGAATCATGAAAAAATTGTTCAAAATGTGGCTTCAGATACAAACCAATTGATTGATAGTCAGTTCAAGTGAAATAAGAAGAACAAACTGAATTTACATGGTTCAACGCAATAGGTAGTTGTTGTTAGTTAAATAAAGGAGCGGCCAAATGGTTTGAGTCTAGACTATAGACACATTACTGTCCCCATTATAACCCAGTCATCCAGAAGATAACTCTAAACTATAGACACATTAATTTCCCCATTCAGCCATAATTAAAAACATTCCACTAAAATATAATAATAAGAGAGGTGAGACAAGCATGTGATTAGCCCTATCATCAATAGGTGCATATGCAACATCAAAAGAAAAACTCTAGGCAATCCACATGGCAAGGGCGTCCACACTTAAGACCTGATCTTTATGGCAAACCTCAACACAAGATGGCCAAATACATCTTCAAAGCCACAAGAAACTAGCCTACCATGAGCAGTAATGACACCCCTCCACCCTCACATGGTGCCCTCTTCATATGTAATCTTCTCAACCGAACAGTTAAGAAAATGAAAGAATACCATTTACTGTTAGTTTTGGCTTGGAAATGTTGCACTGACAAACAATGAGAGACATTTACAACTTTTCCTTCACATTGATTGGCACCGGAGGAAGTTAAGATACATCAAGGTCTTTGAAATGCAGAGTATACCAAGGGTTCAAACCTACAATGTCATAAGTGCCAATGGTTTAGAAAATGAAAGAATACCATTTACCATTAGTTTTGGCTTGGAAGTGTTTTTCTGACAAACAATGAGAGACAAAATACCACTTTTTTCTTCTCATTGATTGGCACTGGAGGAAGCTAAGATACAACAAGGTATTTGAAATCTAGAGCATACTAAGGGGGTAAACCTGCAATGTCATAAGTGCCTTAGCAGCATGCCTCTACAATTGCCAAATCTTCAGAGTAGTTGATCATCCCAGGGGAATGTAGGACCAATGCCTCATGGGAATAGGAGGTCAAGAGTGCATAGATATAGATTTCACATTTTTGACCCAAACAAATCCTCACTCTGTAATCTCAATGTAAAAGTGGTAGAGGAAATAAAAGAAAACTTCTAGAAAAGATGAGGTAGGATACCTCATCTGTAATAACTAAATTGATAGTTCTTTCTATGGCAAAGTCATGGACACCTACAATACTAGATCTGGTTTCTAGATGATCAACATCAGGCTCAACCTCTATAATGATAGCCAATAGATAGTTTCAATTTTGGAATTATGTGTGTATGTGACAGTTGACATGGTCAAAGTTACATGAAACATTCACTAGTGCTTCAAATATGCTTTCCACTGAGCATTGAGTCACTTTGAAGAAGAGGAAAACTAGATTTTTTAAAGCATCTCATAAAGAGGTCAAATGAAAACCCAAGGGGTTGAGATATTCACCAACTTGGAACAGACATTGGCATCACAAAAAAAAGTGCAAACTTTCATTACTGCTGACCAGATGACCAAGGGAGTGACATAAAATGAATATTTCCAACTATATTCTTGAATTTATAAACTTGATTGTTTTCATTAAAGAGGTTGAGCTTTACAAAATAGTGTGTGACTCGATGTTTTCATAAGATTGAAAAAATAAATATGATTGTGTTTCATTAGCTTGATTATTGTCTACTGGTGATGTCAGTTATCTAAATGATCTCTTTTTAACATTTCATCACAAAATTTCATAGCATAGCATGCAACATACATGTAGGATAGGCATGAAGCATGGGATATGATTAGAATGAGATCCATCCCCACCTCCTAGGTACTAGGACAGTACACATTAATCTATGACTTCTGAAATGCTGCCTATCCCATAAAATCCATGATACTTTCAAACAACAGTCTCTACCGTACCACTCTTTCCCATGAACTTCTGCCCATAGTTAGCTAAACTTCCAAGAATAGCCACACCTATTGAAACATGAGAGCCCTTTAACTAGAGACTAATGTTTCTGGTTGTAAGGATGCCATCAAACACAGATCAATGACAAGTTAAAATTCTCAATAAATTGACAAAACATTTAGCAAATATGATGGACTATGTTTTTTTGTGATTACATCTAAGCACAGGAGTGTTGATCACCATCATGTCCTTCTCATCTACCATCCTATCATAGAATGTGATCCATCCCAACCAAGTCCTTTTCATCCAATCATATGTGACCTTAAGGCCATCAAACTTTAATAATAATGGCAACCAACAGTATTAACAGCTACACTTGACACCATAATACACAACATCTAAATCAGTTCATATAATACCATGTAACAGATTGTGTAATTGTGAGGACATGCAGGTATACAATTGGTTCTCAAGGCAGCAATATGGCCAGACACATGCATAATAAATGTTTGTTATATGCTTATTTCCAAATCAGTTACATTCATCTAAGTAAGATTTTGAAATAAGTTGACATATATCAAGATTTGCAAATTTACATGCGTGGTGGTTAGTTTGTATTCCTTTACCTATTTTTCAATCTCTAATTTATGAAGTTATTTAGGCATGTATTGAAAACTTCATATCTGTATCTTATATCAGTTTGTAATTCTTGTAAGATATTTTATAGGATGTAAAAATGTTATAAAATATCATTTAATTGACAATAACATCTCATTTTTTCATGCAGATTGATAAACATGTCTACCTGACTTGTAAACAAGCCTGTGGATTGGTGATGATAAAGAACTAAACAACTAGAAAAGAACTAGATAAACATAAATAGATTATGTTCCTAGAAAGGTTTATTGGGAATTCCCATACTTATCTGTCATGATGAAGGACTATTAGGGGATTTATTCATTAATCTTCTTACTAGGATATATGCTCAAATAAGTTTGTTTGATATACATAGTCTTGAAAAACAACCTCTGAAGTATATGAATACAGTTACTTTAAATATTAAATTTGTGATATCCGCACTACTGCTTTGAGATTGATGAATTGTACGTTCTTGGGACTATATCTCATGACACCTATGGTGAAGGAGTTTGAATTGCAGATCTATTTATTCTATTTCTTGTGATGGCTGTAATCATGAGTTCACATTATGACAAAAATAGTATTTTGACTGAGATTCTTTTACTCAAATGAAAAATGAATGATTATTTGAATGCTCTACCTCTTCATCATAAATATTGAGAATGTGATGATGTTATAAATATATGTTGGAAGATGTGAATAATGTGTGGTATGAGTATAAAGAAGCTGCTTTGAGATTCTAGCTATTGTTCATTCCTCTATTTTGTGGAGCAATATTATAATCCTATAAAATAACTGCAAATGGAAATTTTCTTCATTGAGCCACCAACAATTTTTAGATAATAGAAATCTTAATACCTTAACAATAGAAGTTTGTATTTGATGAACTCATTATTGTTTATGATTCCCTCAGTTCTCTCCTAAATGTATAACATCTGATCCTTGGCCCTAAATTTATTTCTTCTAAATGTCATCAAATTAAGTCAAACATATAACACCTAAAAATTTATCCTCAATTGGATTTATGATTTTGCAAATGTGTTGGTCATATCCTCTATCTATGTCTCATAAATTAGGCCTTAACATTGCACTACCTATTATGTTACCCGTGAATCACTGCTGTAAACTGTTGCTATAACTCTAGATCTTATCTTTTTGTAATTTATATATATATTTAAAGATAATGCAGTTAAAAAAAGACACTTTTTGAACTTGCATGAACCAAATTCAAGAAGACATTGATTCTCTATATTTTTCCCACAAACCCGTCAGGTTCATGTGAACTTGGTCAGGTTAAGCCCCAAACTTCTTGTAGTAGTAAACGTCAAGCGCTCCATCGACTCTTTTTTCTTCTCCTAAATTCATCGAGCATCGAGGTTGCAAAGACCTAGTAGTCACCACAGAAGACCCAATAATTGCTGAAGGTTAAGAGCTAGTGATCACCAAGGAAGAACCAGTGGGTGCCAAAGGTGAAGATCAAAAGATTGCTGAAGGTGAAGAATCAATTGTCATTGAGGAAAACCCTATGATCATTGAAGATCCAGACTGAATTGGTTCAATTTCACCGAGAAACATCACAAGAGTGGGGTCAGTGATAATCAAGACTCCACGTCCTCAACAACCACCAAGTCTCCACATCCTATGTGATTGCAGAATCTCCACATTCTCAGCAACTGGTGAGACTCCATGTCCTCTATAACATCTAAGACTCCATATCCTAAAAGACGAATGAGTTAACACCACCTACAATTTCTATAACCAATTCCTGAAGAATTAGACGTAGTCGGGTTAACCTAAACCAAGTAGGGTTCAACTTCACTTAAAATGTACATCCCACCTATCCCTATAAATACCCTCCCCTTGCTACCTAGTAAAGGGTTCCCTCCCTAAAGGTTTTTTCACACTTGTGTAGTGCCAACCATATTGTAATGTGCCTATCCTGTGGACGATCACATTTCCCTCGGAACCTCACAAGAATTAAATTAATATGATTGCACATTAGATCAATACAATAAGGCACCCGTGCATGGCATGGGTTCATGCCTAGTTATAGATGGAGAAAGCATATGAGAACTTCTGATTTTCAAAACTGAGATGTTGCTACTTTCTAGCACACAATGATGCATATGTGTTTTGTAATAATTTTTAAAAAGAAAATGTGAACACGTGTTAGAATAGGTTATGGGATATTACTCAACCTCTTAGTAATGCTTTGGGAAGTGTCACACATCCAAATTTGATCCTCATCTTCTAAGGGACCCCATCTTGTAATTTCAAGTACTCCGCCTCTAGAGATGACTAGGGGAAGCTCAGAAGATGCACAAGACCACTCAATGGCATCTGCTTCACCATTCGGGATATGAACCCATATTAAAATCACACAACTGCAAATTAATTATTCCCTAGAACTACAATATATTTGTATAACACAAAGCTTACTGTGAGTTTCACTTGTACCTCTGAAGGGTGGTCAACCCCTTCATATAAATTTCATGAGGTATAAGGAAATCCATCATGCACCTCCGTGGCATGCGTATGGAGGCACAACTGAGTCATGGACCCATCGAGCAACCTGCTCATCATCCTTCACAATCACATCTCCCCCTGATATCTCCAAGTTTCTATCATCCACGGCAGACTCAACATCTTGCGGTTCGTCAGCGAGCACCATGTCTTGTAGACCCATGCCCATTTGTAGAACCCCAAGAGAGGCATTCGTCTCCCCCAACACCACTTTAATAAAGATCAAAAACAAGAAAAACACATTTACAAAAAGGTTAAGCGCAAATAGATAAGCATACTAAAGGGAAAAACAATTAGAAATGGGAAAAATATATCGATAAAATATCTCTTTGATCACCCTTAAAAACTAACCATGTGAAAATGCATGATTTTTTCAGTATCCTTATCAATTGTTGGAATCCTAATAAGGATGCTTTAATTGAAATAGTTTGTACTAGTTGCAAGTTTACATAAAACAATAGTAGTTTGAAAAATATTTTTGAACCTTTCAGTTTCATAATGTTTATTTATAAATTGAAATTACGTCATTGTGAATGGTAACATATATGCCCCAACATAAAGAATTTTCAATATAGCATGCTTTTTTGTAAAAGCTAGGGAGTATATGTTGCATTCTGAAACTAGATATAGACTCATATAGCATATTAAGTATCTTAATTATGAAGGATTTCATCTATAGTATTTTATAGCATATTCAAAACTACAGTGCATAAAGGTGTTATACACGTACTACCTGGAAAAGAAGATATTTTAACATATTGAAAAGAATCACATAAGACAGAGTGAACTACAAGTGAACTATCTATTTCCTTCAACAATTTCCATTTAAAACAAATCCAGTTAAAATTGCACAAGGCATACAACAAATAGGTTAAAAGAAAAGATTACATCTTGCTCTGTTGCAATAGGGGGTATAGCACTGACAAAGAACTTCACAAATTTAGTCCCATAAAAGTTGTCTGACAATAACGAAGAAATTTTATTCGATGATATCACTAAATTATGTGTAGAAAATGTCATTAGCATTAGAGACGAGCAATATATATTGTTGAATTTAATTGAACAGCCAACATATAAAGGAATCAACTATGTTTTCTTACATGTACAATTGGAAACAAAAAAGCATGTTCAGTTTAACAAATATGTTTCTCAAGACAGAAAGAGATGGAACAGACCATAACACAGTATATGCATTGTTTAGAAAACATGTTCCACATAATGTTAATAGGTTGAAGTTTTGCAATCAAGTGCCTAGTTTTTGACCTATTGTGCAACACTTACACACAAGGTGTGACACAATAGGCACTATTGGTGCTTTGTCCTCTATCGAATGCATCCAAATTTGGCACGTCATAGTCATATATGCAGTTTAGGGAGTAATGTGTACATAAAGCTAGATTGATCATTATGCAAGCATGCTAATGTGGGTACGTGGTGGCATAATCTCAGCCCAAGTACTCCAATTATTATGCACAAATCATTTATAAAAGAGGCATGAAGCCCAAAGGTATATAGCATCACTTGAGAACATCTTTTTTTGCCAATGATGAAGAAATTTTATTATCTATTGTATCACTACATTATGTGCGGAAAACGTCATTAGCATTAGAGTGAGAAATATATATTGTTGAATTTAATTGAATAGCCAGCATATAAAGGAATCAACTATGTTTTCTTGTGTGCACAATTGGAGCCAAAAAAGCTTGTTCAGTTGAACAAAAATGTTTCTCGAGACAGAAAGAGATGGAACATACCATAACCTAGTATATGCATTATTCAGACAATCTATTCCACATAATGCTAATAGGCTGAAGTTATGCTATGAAGTGTCTACTTGTTGTGCAACACACTTACACACGAGGTGTGACACACTAGGCACTACTGGTGTTCTGGCCTCTGTGGGCCCGTCGTAGTCATATATGTATCTTAGGGAGTAGTGTGTACCTTGGTCTCCTACAGCAAGCCACACCCCAATCCCTTTTGAAGCAGCCTCTGGGATGGTGGCCTGCAAAGGGACACAGAGAGTCCCAACCCAGAAGGAGCCGCCAAGAATGCTACAAATGCCTCTGTCAAGACCCATGGTATCACAACCTAACATGGATTGAGAAGGACTTGGATCAGGTGTTTGAGGCATAACCTCAAGCACCTCGCTGGCAACGACCATCAGCGACAAGGTTATGAGAGACCTCTCACTACTGCTCCCTCGATTAGTAGTAGAAGAGGAAGAGGAGGGAAGGGAATCGCTAGCTCAAAAATCCCTCCGCCTGACAAGCCCTCCCTCACCGCCATAGTCACCTGGATCCTCCGCAACCTAATCCCCTGATGCTCCATCCTTGATCAGGTATCCACTCATCTCTACCAGTCTAGCCTGACCGCAGACATCACAACCACACCTGCATCTGGATTACCCAGGGGATGAGTTGCCGACAACCCGCCTTGGTTGGACTTCCAAGCGAGGAACTGCTCGTAGAAGTCCGAAATCGATGGCGAGCTATAGGGAGGCAGAGTCAAGAGGTGAAGGAGAAGGGGGCCATATCTCCAGGGAGGTTCCTTGCCTCACGTTGTGGTCGTCTCTGGAGATGGAGGCCAGGTTGTGGGTCACCGTCTTCTTCCACCGCTCCCTTATGAGTAGGTTCAGCATCTCTGCATTAGGTACCTGTGAGCGCGATCCAACCTCAATAGGCCAGCTTTAGGGATCACCCAATAATGGAGCCCCGAGGTGGCCCGCACGCCACCTCCAGCTTGAGATCCTCTCGCCGCGCACACAGGATCACACCGCTGAGATCGCGCCACTGATATCCCGCCGGGGGGGGGGGGGTCACGGGGGAGAACTCGGGGAAGAGGGATCGTGGGGTAGAATCATGGGTGGGGCAGTGGGGAAATAGCGGGAAGACTAATTGTAGGAAAGTGAGCTTCCCACTATCAAATTGGCCAATTGAAATATCAAATTGGCATTTTCTAATTGCCACAAACTATATATATAAATGCCTTTAAAATTTACTATTTTTGAGAAAGTAAATAGTAGGGGGATTAGAGGCATTTTATATAAAAATGCCTGTAAATTAAATAAATAGTGGCATTTTTTTATAAAAGCCACTAGAATAAATGCCACAAATGGGCATTTTTCCTGTAGTGTGTAGAGATATATCCAAACAAAGAGATATGCAATTTTAGAAGCATGAAAGGATATAACTCACTAACAAGTATGCATCATTACCAAAAGATGATCACCACTAAGAACCTCAAGGTTGTATCTAAACAAGACATACAACTAGATATATGTAGCAAGTTAGAGCACAATGGAAGCAATTTAAGACACAACCAAAAGATCCAAAGAGATCATCATTAAAACCTACAAAACAACTCAAGGCAAGTAATTGCAAGATATAGATATACCAATTTAGAGCAATTTGAAAGATAGAGTTGTAAGAAAGATAGGAAATTTAAAGCATGGCAATATACATATATAAAGGTACCATATGAGAGTGCCAAATAATAGGGTTATTGGTTGAGAAAATCTAGTTGAAAGGGAAATTCTCATTCAATAAGCCAAATGTATATTCTGTGCATAATGTTGTCAGTTGAGTTATGTGTATTGACAACTCGGCCGATGAAAGCTGTTGGAAACACCCATTTGTGATGGTCGGTCGAGTTTCTAAAAAGGTAACTCGACCGAAAAGGCTGCTGTCAAAAAGCACATATATTTCATAAAAACATATTTAAAGGCATGCTAAAAATACAAACCATATCCAAACATGTGTATGCAAGTTAGTAATGCACTATAAAAGCATTAGAAATAGTTTTTGAGCAAGAGTGTGAAGAGAAACACATAATACCACTTTTGACTCAAAAACCATATGTATAGTGCATACTATCTTGACAAAAACAATTTAGGATTGGTTATAAGCAAGAGAAACATTACCTTTGTGCTTACCATTGGTTTTCTACTTGTTTCCATCTCCTACACAACTCACCTTTCTTCTTTCATGTGGATTGGGAAGTCGATTTGCAAATCCATTTCTCACATGAATCAATTTGTAAGTACCTATAAGAAGAAAGATGAAATGGTCCCCAATCATGTTTTTGGGTCCGTAGGGGTTAGCTTAGCAATCTAAGTCCTAGTGCTCTTGGGTGCTTTCCTAAGAGGACAACAAGTAGAATAATGACCAATATCATTGCAATAGTTGCATGTGCCCATAGTCTTGGAACTAGAGGATTCTCCATGAAAGATTGGAGGTCCTTTACCCTTGTAGTTCCTTTGACTACTATCATATCCTAAACCATGTCTACCAAATTGTTTAGTAGTATAGTGTAGGATGTCATTAAGATTCTTTTTACCAACTAAGAATCTTTACAAAGAAGATCTCAAACTATCATTATCATGCATAAGAGAAGAAATAGTAGAAGACAAATTATTGATATTATCTCTAGCATGCAAAAGGTCATTTTCTAAGAAAAGAGCTTTAGTTAAATAAGAATCTCCATCAATATGAAGAGCAGCAACATTATTCTCTCTACTAGTAGAACTAGAATAAGATTCAATCACATTGATTTTAGCAAGCAAGGAGACATTTTCTATTTCAAGCAAAGCAATCTTAGAAAGGTAAACATCATTTTCAGATTCTAATCCTTGCAAAACAAAATCTTTTTCCTTGTTTTAGATTTAAGAACATCAATAGCATGCATGAGAGAATCAACAATTAAAGTATGCTCTTCATTAGAACTAGGCATAAGAGGTTGAGATTCTAGAAATCTAATCTTATAAAGTAAACTAGAATTTTCAAGTTTAAGAGAGTCTACTTGGATAAGAAAAGCAATTTTTATCATCAAGCAAGCAAGAGTTAGCATGTTCAAGATCATCTAATTCTATATGCATTTTATCAACAATTCTAGCAACATTTTTCCTTTTCTTTTTAGAAGAATTAAGAGAGGCACGAGTACCATTATTGATATCAATTAAAGGTTATATATATAAAAAGTTTAGATTTACCTCATTTGAGTCTTCTCTTGTAGAAGCCATAACAAAATGACATTATCCTTCTTCACTAGAGCTTGAGGTAGATCCTTCACTTGAATCTTCACTTGAGCTTGAGTTGGAGGAGTCACTTGAGCTTGAGTGCCATTTCTCCTTCATCTTGTACTTCTCTTCTCTTTCCTTGTGATGATGGGTCTTCTTTCCTTGTAGATAACCTATCTTGAAGTGACCCTTCTTTCCATACTTGAGGCACCAGATGGAGGAGGAATTCTTTCCTTTGTAGAATCTACCCTTGGAGTACATGGCATCTTCTTCAACATAAGAGGATGGAGAGGCTTGTCCCATAATAGCATCAATTTGAGCCTTCATTTCATCCTTCTTCATTCTCTTTATCTCTTTCTCCTCTTGTCTTTCAACTTCTTCTCTCTTGTCAAGTGTGACTTCATGGGCTTGTATATTTCCAATGATCTCTTTAATGGGGATATCATCAAGAGATGTTACTTATTCAATAGAAGTCACCTTGGGTTCCCATCTCTTGGGGAGAGTTCTAAGGCTCTTTGAGTTGATCTCTCCTCAACTCATAGGATGTCGTAGAATAGAAAGACCATTCACAATGGTGTTGAGCCTTGAGTACATGTTGGCTATATTCTCCTCCTTTCCCATCTTGAAGTTCTCAAGCAGCCCTTTGAGCATGTAGACTTTGCTTTCCTTCACTTATTGAGTCCCCTCATAAGTGATGCATAGCTTTCTCCATACCTCATAGGTAGTCTCACATGAAGAAATCTAGTTGAACTTGATGGAGGTCATGGTGGGATAGAGGATGTTGATTGCTCTTGCATTCAAGGTGGCTTTCTTCATGGTAGATTCATCCTATTATTCTATCTTTATCATTAGTAGCTTGTATGGATGGTCCACCATTTGCCATACCTGAAGACTTCATCCTTGTATGTAGAATTGTAGCCTTCTTTTCCAATAGAGGAAGTTACTCCCATCAAAGATTGGAAGGTTGATGAAGTATCTCCCACATTGTTAGTCACCCATCTTCTCCTACTTGTTGAAGTATGCTTGGATAAGTCTGCTCTGATACCAATTGTTGGATCCTAGATGTGTGATTAGATGCTCTAGAGGTGGGTGAATAGAGCTGAATGCACTTAAAAAAAATTCATTAGACCTTCAAGATATATCACAAGATAAGTTTGTTAAATAGGAAGTTTGAGTGCAACTAAAACATGCATAACAAGGGAGAGAGAGATTGAACATACACTAATTGACAAGCTATTTAGAGTGGTTCCACACTTCAAATTAGAAGTGAGTCAGTCCACTACCTAGACAGGTCAACCTCTACGATTTCTTAACCATTACACTCTTATATTCATTCATAGGATTTACAATACATGACCACAAAAGGACTTACCTATCCAATACAAAGAGTCTTCAACCTTACCAAGGACTTACCCACTTTTCATCGAGTCTTCGGCCTTCTCCAAGGACTTAGCCACTCTTGCACAAGTCTTTAACCTTGTAGGGATTACCCAATTTTCTTGGATCTTCAGCCTTTGACTTCACCTACACTCAGAGAAGCTTCCACCAAGGACTTACCCACTTGAGAAAGGAGTCTTCTACCTTCACCAAGGGCTTACCCACTCTGGCTCCAAGTCTTCAGCCTTGATCTTCACCAAGGGTCCCTTCCCTTGTTCTTCTTCACCTCTCTTAGCCAAGAGAGAGAACCTTCATATTCATGGTTGAAATGAGAGATAGGGAGGTTGTGGAAGTGAGAGCCTCATAAGATATACATGTAGGACTAGCTCTTTTATAGATTTCCTACTCACACTAATGAATGTAGCAAGTGATTATGCTTAGAGAGAGAGAGAGGAGGCCATCGAAAGCACTCAACTATAGAATAGGAACCTCACATAGAGTTTTGCATTGAATTCTCAACCTTGGAATGAAGCCCAAGGGGTCCTAACCTTTAGCCTTTGGGAACACTTAAGAATGAAAACTAGCCATTTTGTGGCTTGCAAAAATATATATTTCCACTTGTTGCAACTCCAAAACAGCTAGAAACACTTTTCTACACTTTTTCGTACAGTGCAATCAGTCGAGTTTCTATAAAGATAACTTGACCAATCCCACTAAAAGACAAGACCAATTTAGGCCAGTGTTCGAGTTTGTCTTGGGGTAACTCGACCGATTCAATTAAATTAGTTTTGGTCAGTAGAGGGATTGGTCGAGTTCTGTGAAGTGCAAACTTGACCAATCAAAAGTCATTTTCAAGATCCAATCAGGATCAGTTGAGTTTGCAACTCGACCGATGAACAACCTGATGTGAATTTTGGAAAATGGCTTTTGAGTGCTTAAATATTCGATCTAAGTGCTCCTAATTTTTTCTAAGCTTAATTACAAGTCATACAATGATTACAAGTGATTTACAACATGATTCTAATGGATTTACATCATATTCCAAAAATGTGCACTTGTATTGACTTTGACTTATCTTTTCTCCAAGTTGAGATGTGCAAGTTAGGGCATTTGGAGTGAGTCTATGCATAATCTGAAATCACTCAAGTAGAGAAATTAGACATAAATATGTGGAATGGTTTAGTCACCATCAAAACAAGGGTTTAGTCAATTTAGACCTTGAGTCAACAATTCTATCATGTGTAATTAGAATGATTATTCCAATCTCCTTAGGTAGATCTTAATGGTTGTTCTTATAAGAGATTCATCTCTAGTTTTATTGAGAAATTGTAACTTGGAGATCGAAAGAACATTCCACAGACTCATGCTATCTCAGAAGAGAGGTTCAAAAGAGTCAATATCACTAGAGATGAAAATTTTGGATGAAAACCATGAGGAGGAGGATTGAAAAATGATGATGCTACAATAGGTATTTCACTAATACAAAACTACTCTAGAATCAGTTAAAACATACCTATGACGTCAGTTCAAAAGTGACATCTAAGTGGGTGACACTAGAGATAATCCTAACACGTCAGTTCCTAGGGAATGCCAAAACCGACAACCAAGACACCCAACCTTGGTTTCTATAATAAACAAACTAACACATCAAGTATAATAACTGTCGGTTTTACAAAAGACCCAGACGTCATTTATCCATACAAGTCACAGTTGTAAGTACAAAAGGTCACTTTGTTGTTGGTTGTAAATAGAAACCGACACCTTTATTGCAACATAGTTGTCAATTACTTAAAGGGAAACCAATGATTAAGATGCGCAGTGACAGTTTGTTCAAAGAAAATTGAAGATTACAATAGTGTTGCCTAGAACAGTCATGTCGGGTAGCATGTCTATTCTGGTTAGTTCTATGATGTCCAGTTTTCTTCCTAAACTGACGTTGAAGACCATATTTTTTTGTTTATTTTGAACAACCACGAATAACCTTTTTATAAACGCAGTATACAGAGCTATTGTCTGGCTGGTCAGTAGGATGCAAAACCTATAGATGTAAGTCAACAACATCTACGAGTTCATCTAAACAACTAGCCAAAAAACAACCTGCAAAAACATTAATTATCCATCTTCATCACATGTTCAAACATAATTTATTCATTCATTTCAAGATTCATTCACACACATGATTCTTTATTCACACATGATATTTGATTCACACATGATACTTCATTTACATATGCACCAACCCATTCTCATGACATAAAGAAACACAATTATCATTGTATTCATGCATCTTTACATACACACATTATATATGCATACATACGCACCAATAATTTGCTCGCATCAAATTTAAAGTTACAAGAATTACTCATAACACATGTATATAGAAATAATGACATCAAATTTTAGAAAAGTCATTCTTTAATCCCAATCAAATTCAAGGTTAACATCCCTAATGAAGTCTTCTACCCATTGTTCTTGTATGCCATCTAGTTGTTCTTTCGTATAGGGAATTCGTATCTCATCTAGCTTGTCTCCTATTTCAAAGTTCATTATAAACACCTAAAAATATATAATGATGTATATGATTCAAAATTTTATTATTTTCATATTATATAAGGAAACTATATATACTTATGATGATCAAGAATATATATATAGATTACATTTTCTATGCAATTGATGTCTAGGGCCCCATATCTGACAATCATGTCCATATAATGCATCACATATTATCCCCATGTCCAACCATTTTCATGTACAAAACACTATAAGTTTCAACATACAAACTGTTATTAGTAAAAGTAAGCATAGCTGGCAAAATATGCATTTGTGTCAGAAAACTACCTCAACTTTATTCCAAAGTATCACTTTGCTTTTAGTGTCCAACTTTCCTCCAACCTTTTTGAAATCTTATATATACCTATACATTAATATAACATATTAAATTACATTAGTAAATAGTCATGTAATAATATATGTTAACATATAAAAGTGCAAAAACAAAGTTTTCTTGATACTTATCTGGGAACTCTCGCGCGACTCTCCAGAGGCAACTAGGGTTCGTGCGCACGACTCTCCCGCTCGAGGGAGGTGGTCGGCTGCCGGCGCATAGCCACCCTCTCCCCCTGGGCGTTCATCGGGTGACTGTCCTCTTCGCAGATCGTGCGGCGCTGGGGTTACGGTTGGCTGGCTCTCCTCTCCGTCTCCTTCGTCTTCCCCCTATCTAATCATCGATCGGGACTCCGTGCCTTTATATCGGGGCTTCAGGGTGGTGGGTCGGCAGTTTTCCTGGGTGGTGGCTTCGTCTCTGGCGAAGCTGGTCGCTTGGAGGAGACAACGAGGTGGCCGCCACGAAGCCTTTGGCATGGATCTGTTGGGGGGCGGGCGTTTCTTGCCTTGCTGCTTTCGCTCTATTTTTTAGTTCAGTCTATGGCGGCTCCCTGCCTTTTGTTTTGGTCCCGGGTCTAGGCAGTTTCTTGCCTTCTTTTCTCACCGTGTTCCTTCAGCATTTGTCTCTCCCTTCGGGGTTTGGGTGTCTCTCCTTTCGTGAGAGTGACGAGATCCCTGGTTGGTCTCATTTTTGCCTCATGTTCTTTGTTGCTCGAGCCGTGCCATGGATGGTAGAGACAACAATCAGACAGAATCTCGGTCGGGTTCATGCTTAATGTCTCTGCCTTATGCTCAAGTTGAAGGTATCTCTCACAATAGCTGCTTTGGTCAGCCACGAAGAAGAGAGTTCTATGCAGAAGCGTTTCAATCTCGTTCCAATATGAGTGGTAGTGGTGTTAGATCTATGTTCTTCACTGATCTAGGTTTCTTTTGGTTGTACTTCTCTACTTGTAGATGTCGTATGGCTTGAATAATGAATGGATCTATTTGCTGTCAAAAAAAATGTTAACATATATAAATACATTAATTCACTCACGTGAATAATTCCCTTTTCAATTGGTGTTCACCATTGTTTACTTCGTCACCCTTAGGATCTAGATAATACATAGTTAGCATCATGGGGACAATAACCAATAACGCCAAATGGTTATTCTTGAGTGAAAAGAAGGCAAACAAAATAAAGCTCAAAATCAACAATGAGATGTAGTTCTTAAGTTTAAATTATAAGTAGAGTAAGTAAACTTACCCAACATTATACAGATCTAACTTCAAGCTATTTTTCTTTTTACAAAAATATTTAAATTCAGAAGAGTAGGACTGGGAGACAAATGTAGGGTCTTTAATTACACAGATAATCAATAATGGAACTAGAAATTCCACACGGGGTAGTATAAACTCTGTACAGACCCGATGTCAGTGGTTGCAAAACATATATCATGTATGCATTAGTGTATAAGAAAATAGATCAACATATATAATGAGGTGTTTAGCTATATAATATCTCACCATATCTAAAGTTCTATCATAGATGTATTCAACCAAGCATAACTAAATATTTCCAACAAATCTTGCAGAAAAATACTAGTATTATGAGGTTGGCCTACATTGTCCTCCTTAATATGGACCATCATAGGTGACCCTTCTCCATGTTTGCCTATCCATTTTTTAATACCCCTAGACTGAGGACCTATTGAGTCAAATGCAT
Organism: Alisma plantago-aquatica; assembly: GCA_963693085.1. Taxonomy (NCBI): domain Eukaryota; kingdom Viridiplantae; phylum Streptophyta; class Magnoliopsida; order Alismatales; family Alismataceae; genus Alisma; species Alisma plantago-aquatica. Next base: position 333,887,845 of record OY856410.1, read on the forward strand.
CCTTTGTAACCCAAGCAGGAAATTGAGGTGGAGGTGGAGGTGGAGGATGAGCCGTAAGGGGTTTCTTAGGTGCTATGTCCTGAATATATATTATCTCATAGAAGTGGTATCATGTAGAAAAAGGTATAAACACAATGTAAATTTACCATACATTATTATAGATAACTCCAACTTTGGGCCACATGACCACACCACCTTCTACATCACCTATAATCTCATGCTCGGGATGGTCATATGGCAGTGCAATATGCTTCCAAGCATCGTAGATAAGCATCGACATCAAGTGAACTACATTGACAGACAATGGTGCAACATGAAACATGTCACCTTCAAGTCATGGGTAATCCTCACCCGGTGCAATGACATATTCTTTTAATCTAAGATGGCATGGATTCAACCCCCAAAAAATTACATAGAGCATTATATATATACCTCAACTCAAACATATTATACAAATCATTCTGAAAGGTTGTTATGTCGTAAAAATACTTACAACTGATGTGCTAGGTGGTGGGTCAATGGGATTACTCCCAACCACCTCTGTCATAGGAAGGTTCACCTCGTGGAAGAGTGGGGCACTAAAGGTACTATCTTAGAAGATTGATACTTTCCCATTGCTTCCTTCATGCCCTTTGCAATCCGATCTTGTACCTTTTATGAGAGTCCCCCTTTGCACATATGCTCTGATGGTCCAAAGAAGGCTCCTATACTGATATAAACGCCAATAATACTAAGACACACATGATGCTCTGGGTTACCTAGAGAAACATTCGATTCATCTCTTGTGCCCTCAGTGGTGAACTTGCCTTTTTTCCTTAGCTCCTAGAGCTCTTGCTAATCATCATCAATAGTAATTGGCAAGTAAAACATAACATAAATACTAATTTCTCTAAGATTTAAATATTACCATTTTTGCAGCCGCCTCAGTAGTTGTAAGGTTGGTTATATATCCAAATTTGCTTTGTGTCCCATCTATCCATAGATCGTGCTGAAGTAGAGATTCAGTAGTAGTAGAGGACTCAATGGTGTCAAGAGTATACTGCTAAGCAGAAGACGCCTACAGTAGCTTTTGGGGAAGATGTGCATAGCCATCTGGACCCATCATGTGGTTGTGCACATTCTTTTCTCACCTTTCTCTTTAAACATTGCATATAGACTGGTTAGTCCAAAACATATGTTACATATGGAATATAATGAATTTGTCTATTTGTCTCTTAGCAACAAACATCTCCCACTTTTTAGGGTCAAGATAGTTCCATTGTTTAGTGGTATACTTCCTCTTGTTATCACCTTTTTGTATGTTTTGTCTTGTGAAAGTTGTCCTATAATTCCTTAGTACCATTCCAAAGCGTTGCATAACCTTGTTATGATGCAGTTTCTCATCTAGTTCAAATATGCTCTACAAAAGACATTGTATACTTAATGGAATGTACTTAAAAACATAATGATAAATATCTTTAAAAAAATAATTGTAAATGATAACATCTCACACATAGTTCCTTCCATATACAATCTTTCTTATTTGGATTAAATCTATGCCAAGATTCTACATTTACATCCACCCTGCTATGAGTCAGAACCCTAGATATAATACAAAAGAATTATGATTCTTCCCAACAAGATTTCCTTGACTATCAAACTCAACGACCAGGTTCATCATGTTCCCCTTATCTCTATTAACTTATTCATCATGGTGATGCCTTGTATGGTTTACTCTTGTGATGTTGTGCATCAAGCTAAGCAAGATCCTCAAGGTGTACATCCTCATGCTAAAATTGACAAAAAAACACATATAAGTCAAAAAAGATATATTTTTTAAATTTGATAAAATAATACAACAAGATAGACATTTTAAAATGCACATCTTTGTAATAAAATATTACAACTTGCAGCAGTTCCAGGGTGCTCATCCTGATAGTAATAATCATCACAATAATCAAACTCATGGTCAAACGCCAAATGAAATATCAAAAATAATCAGACAATGAAATATAAGTGATGAAGAATGTAAAATGTTTATCTAACATTTAAAGAAATAAATAAAAATATGTCTCTAATATTTAGGTCATGTATCAATTAACATTCCCTATGTATGATCTCCAAGAATATATAAGTCAGTGTCAGCTTCAATATTTGGTGTTGGCAAGCCAACTGAGAGTGGACTAGAGTCATTATACTTGTCATAGTACTCTTCTTCATTTATAGGATATGCAATGAACTATCTTTTACCATGAAGAACAACCAACCATTTTTCATTTATAGGATCATTGATATAAAATACTTGCTTCGCCTGTGATGCCATTATGAATAATTCACCCTTCTTGCCAATCTTTTCAAAATTCGCTAGTCTGAAACGCAATTCATCCACTACAACTCTTTTGGTGTTATCAACCCAGTTACACCTAGAGATGAGAACTCTGAAATCTATGTAGTCAAACTCTCAAATGTCTTCAATGACACTGTAATATGACATTTTAGCTTCACATGGACTCTTAACCTTTGCACTAGAAAAAAATGATGAAGACGCCTGAAGGGTGACCCCACTATTTTGGATGACACTCTTATCATCTCGACTCTTTGTGTGATATGAAAATCCATTTATTTCAAACCTTTAATAAGGCAAACCATTCATTTTTGGTTGAAAGGTGAGGCATTTGATATTTTTAGCAACATTATTTGGTGTTTGAGATAGTTGAAGTAAAACTTTATCTTCAAACCACCTAATAAATGTCTTTTTATTCTCTCTAGCAAGCCAAGTTGAATTGTCTTGAGGATATTATGTCTTGATGAAATTGGTATGTTCATTGATGTAACTACTCACTTAGTTGATGTTGTGTAAAATATACAAGTGTGCTTATTCCCGCAGCTCACGACTGATTTGTTCCACTCATGATCCTGAAGTCCCTCTGCCAGAATAGTCCTCAATATTCTTGTCATTTACAAGTGCCTCATTACAGCTCAAAAAGTCATTGCAAAAGTCCATAAACTCATTTTCCATATATCCCTCAATAATACTTCCTTTAGGCTGATAACAGTTTCAAACATCACCTTTAAAATGATCATGTATCGTTCAAAAGGATACATCCAATGCAAGAAAACTGGCACAATCATTTTCACTTCCCTGGTCAGATATACAACAAGATGTATCATGATATCAAAGAATGAATGAGGAAAATACATCTCAAGCTGGCATAGGGTAACAACCACTTTCTCTGTAACTTATTGAAATTCTCAGGATCAATAACTTTGCAACATAGACTATTATAGAAGAAACAAAGCCTTGTGATTGCAAACCTTACATTCTTTGATAGTATAGATCAAATTTCTACAGGCAATATTTATTGCATTAAAGTGTGACAATAATGAGATTAAGACCTATTGGCTTCAGATCCTTCATTGATACCAGTCTACGGATATTGGAAGATTATCCATGTGGTACCTTAACACTAAGAAAACACTCACAAAAAGTTTTCTTCTCCTTTGTAGACAATGTGTAACAAGCAGGAGGTAAATATGTTTTTCGATCACTACTAACTTCTTTCATTAATTATTTCCTTATTCTGATTTCATGTAGGTCCATTCTGGATTCGATGCCATCTTTAGTCTTACTTGGTATATTCAACAGAGTGCCAATGACACTATCACAGAAGTTTTTCTCAACATGCATTAAATTGATATAGTGCATAACTACCAAACAATGAACAATAAGGAAGATCCTAGAATATTGACCTCTTTGTGTATAAAGATTTGTAACTCTATGTGGGAATGGTACATTGTGACCACTTACCAAATGCATTGACAAAGTCTTTTACTCTACCATAAAAAACCTCTCCTGATATAGGTTTAGGGGAACTTCGTTCCTCATTTGATCTATTGAACGCTTTGCACAACCTTTGATAAGGTTGAACTTTAGAAGAAACCTTCAGTGACCAAGATATATTGTCTTACCACCATATTTTAGTCATATTAAATCAGTGTTCTCTTCACATATAGGGCATGATTTGGATCCTTTTACACTGTATCCAAACAAATTCCCATATGCTGGAAATTCATTAATAGTGCAAAATAACATAGCATGCAAACAAAATGTTTCTCTACACTTAACATCATAGGTCATCACACCTTTTCCCCAGAGTTTCTTTAAATCATCAATCAGAGGTTCAAGATAAACATCAATATCATTTCTAGGTTTTTTAGGGCCAGATAACTACAATGACAACATAATGTACTTATCTTTCAAAGACAACCAGGGAGGAAGATTGCATATAATAATCTTAACATGCCAAGTTATATGTTGGCTACTCAATGTGCCATATGGATTCATCCCATCAGTAAAAAGCTCAAGTCTTAGAGTCTTGACTTCTTCACCAAATTTAAAGTACAATAAATCAATCTTCTTCCATAGTGGGGTATCAGATGCATCTCATAGGATCCCATCATTATTTTTCTTTACCTATCCATGCCACCATAAATTCTCTACATCCATGGGATTGGAAAACAAGTGTTGAAACCATGGTATTATAGGTAGATACCACATCACCTTGGTAGGAGAACTAGTTTTGGACTTCCCAAAGTCGTCATTTTATACCTTGATGCCCCACATTTGGACAATCTTTCAAACCGACATAGTCCTTTTAAAATAACACACAGTCATTCGGGCATGCATGTATCTTCTTAGCCTTCATTCCCATTAGCCATAACCTTTTCTTTAATTTGTATGTTGAGATTAGAAGTTCATTGCCTTCAGGAAGAAACTCTTTCAACAAAGACAACAATGATGTGAAGCCTTTGTCGCTCCATCTATTGTTAGCCTTCAGAGTATACAATCTCAACACATTTCTCAGCTTCATAAACTTAGTACAACCTATGCATAACAGTCTCTCAGCATCATGCACAATGTTCTACCCCACAAGTATCTAGCATCGTATCAACCATGTCAATTGAAATCAGTTCATTCACATCTACATCATCGACGATAATTTCTTCTTCAACACAAGTACTGCTATCAACATCTACTAATCTTATGGTTGGAATTTCTCCATGCCAGTACCATTCTGTACAACCACGTACATTCTTGATGGACATGACATGACTTTTGATTTTGTCAACAATGTTGACTTTCAAGTTGTTACAACAATGCCTACATGGACAATAGAACCTATCTCCAATTTGTTTCCTATGTACCTTCGCAAATCTTATAAACTAGTCAAGACCAGTAATAAATTATGGGGTGCAACAATTTGGAATGGACATCCACGATCTATCCATTCTATGATCAAAGAGAAAACAAGTATTAGGTTTAGGGTTTATAGATTAGGCTTAGGATTTACAGATAGACTAAGGTTTATTATTTTGGATTTAGGGATAAGGGTTTATAGGTTTGGGTTTTGGTAAATGTATAAATTAGGGTTTATAGTTTACATATTAGGATTTAGGGTTCAGTAATGAATGCGCATACCACCTATCCCATTCTTCAACATCTAATATCACTAGTAAGTGTATAATGTGTATTTGGTTTTCAAGAAAATTTTGGCAGCATTTCCTCCGAGTTCTCTAAGTACACCGATGTAGATGGGCAAATGTCAACTAACATATGTACTTATAGAACAAATGGGACAGTGCTAAGGAAACATCTTTAAAACCAAATATACATTATACACTTACATCCTAATTAAGTGAGATTAAGTGTTCAAGAACAATCGCAAACTGGGGACTATCCAAGATTTACTCCTAATGAGTAAATCTTAGATAGGATTCTAGGCCAATAAAATACATGTATGTTGTCATTCCTATACATAAGGCCATCATTTCATCATTCATATCCTAGATTTATGTAACATCATTTAATTCTATTCATTCTTCCATTCGGGTTAGTTAATTAAGAGAGAAAGCAAGCAATATTAATGAATTCAGATAAACTAGTAATTAAACTAATGAAATTAGTAAGAAATAAAGTAAGCAATTAACCAAAAAACCTAACTTAAGCAACTAAGAAAGATCTAATTACTTTAATAAGAACTAATTATCATGAATGAGGCAAGCAAGCTAATCGGAGAGTAGCATCCAAGCTAAGAAAGAGCACACCTAGTTAGCTCTCTTACTTAGGACTATGGGAAGTAGATATAGTGAGAGGCAAAGCACCATAGCTCCTTAGGAGGGTCAAGCAGAGAGCTTTGGCATTCAAGATCCTAGAGGCATCGAGGCGGAGATGACAGTGGCAATAAGAAGCAACAGTAGCGACGACGTGCACATCAAGCTTCAAGAGGCGTCCAAGCTCCAGCGGCGGTGGCGTCCAAGCTCCAGCGGTGGCGATGTCCAACAACATCGGTAGTGATGGTCAACACAATAGCTCCTCAGGAAGTAGCCACATCAAGCTCACTTGATGGAGAGCTCCAAAAGCGGTCATGACAGAGCATAGTAGTCGGACTACAGGACAACAGAGCACAGGAGTGATAGAGCACAATTTGTTAGAGCAAGGTATCAAGTGAGTAATGAAAGAGAGAAATGGGGGAAGGGCACAGAAATTTCATGGGTTGGATTTAAGTGAGACATAGTCGGCGGTTGCATAAAAAATTGGCAGCTCAGTCTTTAGTGATCAGTTCGATGAATAAAACTGATACAACACCTAGTGACTTATCTATCAGTTGTTTTTTTTAAACCGATGCAATACGCCTACCCGAATGAAAAAAGTTGGCCTCATTAATGGCGAAAGTCATCAGTTATGTTCATAAAGCTGACAACAAACAAAGTGACTTAAAGGTTAGTTTCAAATAAAAAAAAGATGCAAGAGGCCATAATCCAAATGAAGAAAATCGGCCTCAGTAATGGCGATAGTTGTCAACTGTATATGCAAAAACCGACACCAAACCTAGTGAAACGGATGTCGGCTCTACTTTAAAGAATTGATTCTATAGGCAATTATTCGAATGAAACAAAATCAGCTTCAGTAGGGATTGAGGCATTCGTTTCTCAAAATCAAACCAACACTAGAGTGCAATTAGAGGGGAACAATTTTTTATGGGGACGTGGCACAAACACTAAGCCAACACAGATTGTGCAAATGTTTGCGATTTTTCATATGAATTAATATCATTTTTGTGGATAAGAAATCGACGCCAGAAGTATTTCGGAGGCAAAAAAAATGTTGTGTGATAACTTCTGTCGTTGGTTCCATGTAAGCCGATATCCATTTTAAAATTTTTGGAGGCAAATATTTTTACTCAAAAAAATTTATTTCATAGGTTACTTTAGACGTTAGTTTTCTTGGAAGATAACCGATGTTAATGAAAAAGTAGTACCCGTGTCTTTTCTGAATCGGCTAGACTTCATCGATGGTGATGTTTTTACTAGATAACCAACGTTGTTTAGTGTCTAGTGTTAGTTTTTTAGTGTAATCGATGTTAGGAAAAGTGATATTAGAGGCCAGAAATGTACTTTCACTTAAAGATTATAATTCAAAAAAAGTTAATGCTCCATTACTAGGTGTATTGAAATCTCTACTTTCATATTGGCCTTATCAGTCTCATTTGGACATGAAAGTTTGGAGGTAGTATGTTGAAAAAACCCACACAACATAATTGAAAATTTTAAAACATTCTATTTACAGTGAAAACTAATGGAGTCTCACCATAATATCTTCACTTTGACATGTTGGACTTCTCTTTGTGCAACAAGGCTGAACCATGTACAACACTACTCCCATTGGTACTATTGATTCTTGGAAAGTGATCATTCCTACATGCATTAGGTTATATACATGTGAGAAGATCATTCATTATATATCTTAGCTCTATAATTTCAACCAAGGACCTAAACAATATCTTAGTGAAGCGTGGGAGATATTCAGACAGTATCATGTCCACATAATGTTCCACCCTATTTTCTACCTATCAATAATTTAAGTATAAGTCTAAACAATTATTTCAAACCTCTTTTTAATGCATCAACAAGAGTATCATTCATGAAGTGTGATTTAAGGAAATTGTAAAGGTGATTGATGATATGTCTACTAGTGATCTAGAATGGAAATAATCTCAAATTAATAAATCTTCTAGTATTACATAGGAACTAGAGCTTATATTTCTAAGAAGGGTGGGATTCAATAATGGAAGACGGTTGACATGTTTATTTCCAAGATAGACCAAATACCAAAATGATATCAAGAATCTTGCACAAAATTTGATGGACATGAAAACTAAAATCTAGGTTATGTCTCAAAACTCTTCGTTAGAGAATGTAAACTTTATAAAAGGTACTAATAACATGCATTAGGGTTTTCCTCTTGCAACATATAGACTATTGAGAATGGGAAACTACTTTCCAATCAAAATCAAAATATACTAAACAAGAAAACCAACTAGATAAGAAATACACCCCTCCCTTCAAATTTCTAACACTAAAACTCATATAACTTCAACAAGTCCTACTCTTATTTTAAGAGTAATGATCTTAACCTTAAGCATTTATTTTCTTTTTTTTTTGGAGTAAGGTAAATATATTAAACCAAAAGGGGTGTATAGTAAACTATACAACAGAGCAAGGCACCCTGAGACGGGCCCTAAGAGCTATATGTGGGGACTAACTACAAAACCCCAGTAGATGTGTGTGTTTACCTCAAGTATGCAAAATCTTTGGTTTACAAAAAATGCGCCATTTTAGTTCTTTAACCAAACGGTCAAGCAGATCTTCTGGCTTGTTCCCCTTACGCCCATGAACCATGTTGTTCCTTTCATACCAAATGAGGTAGCTGGTACCATTTATACATAGGTTGGAAAAGCTTCTTTTCGCCTTGGTCCAGTTGGTTTAAGCATTTATTTTCTCTCTAGGATCACAATTTATGAAAGTAAAAAGCCAAAAAGTTCAAAATCAAGATAGAACTTCTTTTGAAATCAATAAAAACTCATACAAAACAAACCTCAAGACAATGTATTTTCAATCCTAAGGGGAATGACCAACCAAATATGAAAACAAGATTCTTGAGCGAGGGTCAATCTAGACAAAAATGTGGCACTTTTTGGAGGCAACCCATTCAAAAAAAATCAATATTATTAGTTATAACTATGTTAATCTTTTATTCTTCTTATCATTACATGTAATGATAAAATAAAATGACTCTTAATACTTGTTTTTACTCAAATTAAAATATGCTTACATTTGTAAAAGAATACATTGATTAATTTCATGCAAATCTATAAATGTCCTTGTGAAAACAAAAAAGTACATACACATACTAACCAATGTATTATGATCCATCCTCACCTAATCAAGTTGTATATGAATGTTAGGATCACTTTGGGTTGTCTTCCTTACAACAATAATATATTAAGTCATCTCTAAATGGAACACCCCCAATTGGAGGGCCACTACATGTATTTGAGAGCTAAATGGAAGGGAGGAGAAACAATATCTTCATACCGATAGATGTGGATTTTAATTCTATTTTTCCAAATCCAATGGATGACGAGATTAAATCCACTTATGATCTTCTAGAACTCCATCAACCTTTGTCATCCCTTTGAAAAAATGAAGAGTAAAAATTGATATTCCAGTTTCCCTTTATTCTTACCAAAGACTTGGAATTACCAGAGTGAGGTTACACCAACACCATATAGAGGCACCCTTCTTTCACAATTTTTCAAAAATGTTAGTCATTCACTATTGGAAAATCCGAGTAGACGAGTCATAAGTAGTAGAGAGCACAATGAATCCTCTATAGCATGATTTTGAGAAAATAGACAACAACAAAATGAGTAAAAGAGGCTAAGTGTGGTCTTGAGGTAACAATTTCACCTCCATTCTCACACTTCAAAAGAGAAATTGACCAAAAGGACTCAAAGATGCACAATAAAGAGTCCAAAACATTTAGTGAGAAATCAATTTTCTCAACCTCTATGAGTGTTGATTTAATAAAAAGATGATATATGATCTTGTGCTTTAAATTTGCAATACAAAATGGCACCCTCTTATTTTACTAACATGTCTTTTGAAAGGAAACTAAATTATTTGTTTCCATATATTTAACATGAATTTTTTCATAAATATATCTATTGCAACCTCATTACTGGCTAGAGCATATACATCCTATTTTTAGTCTCTTTTTTGGCCTAGTATTGCATCTAAATTTCCTACTTATCCCTAAAAATAGATTAAAGATTTTATTTACATTTTATGTCAATTAGTAAGGATTTTGATACTTGTCTTGACTCTCATCATAGGTTAGGAGTTTTATCAAACCATACCAGCCATACTAATACAGTCGGGGGATGCCTTTAGCTAGGTGTGGGAAGTGCCCTGGACCTAATGGATTTTTAGCATGTTCACAAGGAGGATCTATCAAAAACTTTAACTCAAGTCTAGCAATTGACCTCTCAATCAATCATGTAATTGACTTACCAATCGAACTAACTGATCGATGACTTCCACTCGAGATAATGGTTGATGCATTTTGATCAAGCTCCAATTGATCAAGCTCTACTATCAATCTCCAATGATTACCTATAAAGGATCAAACTCCCAATCGACCACATGGTAATCAACCTCCAAATTGAACTCGAAAATTTGACCCACCAATTGAGCTTCAAGTTTTGGCATCTTCCTATTGATGCATTCTAATTGAGCTATACCAATGTAAATCCACTAGTCAATCACTTTATCTATTGACCATTGCCAATAGAGCTTAATGGATCAACCTTAATTGATTGACCAATGACCCTTTTCTTCTCTTCACTAATGCATCAAGTACAAAGTGCCACATTACATTCCTTAAAGGTGGATGGTATTCCTCTCCACCTCCTACAAATATAAGGCCATTTCTTTCACTTTAGGGAATCATCTAAAGAAACCTAGAGGCTTCTGAACCTTTCCCATAACCCCCGACCTTACATCCACTTTAAGTTACATTGATTGACCTCAAAAGATCTTGATAAATTGACTTTATTGTGGTCAGATCCATCAACCTTTGCCTAGTCAAAACAATTGACCCCAAAAGAGCTCGATTGATTGAACTACACCCAATCTGACTAATCAACCTTGAAAGTGCTCAACAAATTGACCTCCACTTTGGTCTGATCAATTGACTTTGAAAGAGTTTGATCGATCAACCTCTACTTAATCTTGATTGAACTGGACTATCTTGTCACCTCGATCGATTGACCTCAAAGTTAAGCTCGATGGACCATCATTCTAGAAGATCAATCAATCACTCCATTCAACAACTAGTTGAACTTCAATGTTGAAGTGATGTACTCAATATGTCCCTAAGAGAGAAGACAAACATATACATGCCATGGTTCCTTATCTGTTTGGTTCTCTGATTATTACATCTTGTTCTCTAGACATTGTTAATCTTATATCTGCCATGAGGAATGAGTAGTCCTATAATATCCTCAACATTATTATAGTTAGGGCTTTGATTTTGTAATTAAGTATATAAATAGACTTTTGGACTTGTGGAAAGCCAAGATATGGACCATGAGCCCAAGAACCCACAACAAGCCCAATTGGGCCAATTAGGGTTTACAAATGGGTCCCTATGATACGAAATTTAAAAATGAGTATTTCATAATCATGACATATTCTAAAGATAATTTCACTTGATAGATAATCATAACGTAATATGATAGGAGAAATTCTATAATTTTCTAAGATACTTAGTGATATAGGTAATTAATTATGTAATGATCTAGTGTTTTCTTAGAAGGCACGTTTAAGGAGATTATCTAATCTTTTTAGAACTCATCTCTAGATCATGAGAATATAATAATAAAATGAGGATTATCCTATAAATTGTGATTAAAAGGAGGATTGGTGTGGTTGGTATAATTATTGTATTGAAAAGGAGTTTTATCAAGAAAGGATATTTTTATGAGGATAGAGCGTCCCCTTCACCCACAGAAGTGAGGCTTTATCCATAGGAGCAGGAGTTCGACCCCCCTATAGCCCTCTCTCTCCCCTCCCCAAGTAGTCAGGTGTCCCTAAAACACCTGATTCCCTCTGATGGCACCAATATATCTAGACACAACCTCCTAACCTCTTAGCCATTATTGTAATGGTTGTTTGATGAGATCATGTCACAATTATCCAATTGATTTGGATTTCTCATCTTCCACCCTCTCTCATATCACTCCAATGTATATATGGCATCAAAGAGTCTTTGTCCAGAGGAGAGCATTAGGCCGAAGCAGGCTAGACTTCTCGATAGAACTCAACATCAGAGATAACCCAAAAACATGATTTGTGGCTTCTTCACCTTCACGACAAAACAAGAGCAAGAAGAACCCTTCGACCGGTCATAGAGAATTGGAGGAAGACCCCAAGCTGTGAGAGGGTGTTCCATCCTCAACTGTTGCACCTAGGTGCTGGGGCAACATCAATTGGATTCTCCTTGCATCTAGCAACAAGGAAAAGAAGGGAACAAGATTGTTGGATCAATGGGCTCTAGAGGGGGGATGAATAGAGCTACACACACTTCACAAAATCAATTCGACCACCAATTTAAACTTAGTGTAGAAACTAAACCAATCAGCAATTTGATGTCCTAATCTAGCATTCAAAGCAAGTATAAGAGTTAATGAATAACAAGCACTTGGACAGGTGGTTAGAGTGGTTCCACGTCCTAAACTTAGGAGCAATGTCAGTCCACTACCTATAGTTGGTTAGACTCTAGGATTTGCAACTTGGTTCTCTTATATATCACAAGTGATTACATGGATGTTCTAAGGTCATTTACATAGAAATCCCAAAACGCACACTTGTAGCCATTTTGACTTGAACTTGACCCATTCTAGGGATTTGGATTTTAGATCCTTTTCATGTACCTAATGCCTGCAAACAATCTTAAACGCACATATTAGATACATATGAGTGGAATGGTTAAGTCATTATCAAAATATAGGTAAGGTATAACCTCTAGGTTAACATTCTCCCCCTTTTTGACAATGATAAACCATTCCTCAAACATATTGAAAAGGATAATAAAGTTATACCTTTGCCTTGTGAATTAGGGGGATTCATGATAAGAACAATTTGAATTGCTCCCCCTCAAACTATGCTTCCTATCACCTGCATGTTAGTTTTTCTATACATAGCAATACCAATATCAGTGTGCTATGTAATCCTTTGCAAGTCACATGATCAACATAAAATTAACAAGAATAGGATCACCTAAGCAAGACAGCAATAGTATAACAACAAGAAACAATATGATTGAGTCTCAAACCACGAGATATTTCTCCTCCTTTTGACATTATCAAAAAGGTAGGGGGGGTAGAAGAGCAAAAAACTAGGTCTTCTCCAAGACTCAACCAAACATATATGTAAGGTAGGAAACAACATTGTAAAAGCATATGGCACACAACCACGGAGGAGAACACATAATCCAAGTCAAAATCAAAATATAGCTCAAAAAGCACCAAGCATAAGATAACACAGAATAAGTAGCCAAAGTGCATATCGATGATATTTCAACTCAAAAAGATGTCCCCATGAACAACAACTACAACCATAAAGTGAGAAAATAGAAATAAGAAAATAGTACATCTCAGAATAATGTGCCAGGATGTTGCTTATACAAAAGAGTCTAGAAAGATGTATATGATTGACATGCTAGACTATAAGCTAAGAAACCACCTAGACATCTAAGCTATCTATATCAACTGTATCCTCATCGTCCTCACCAGGGTGGTAGTCCTCATCTCCGTCTGAAGGCGGAGTAGCAATGCCAGCATCAGATCCAACACCATCATCACCATCTTCGCTAGAAGCATCCTCACCATCACCATCTTCAGCATCAGCATCCTCATCAGCATCCTCAGCCTGGTCGGGCATCTCCTCGTCATCAGGAGGACCAAAGGAGTGACCGGGCCAACAGGCATTCTGCTCGGCCCACGACATACCAAGAGCAAGAAGCTCCTTGGCCTGCGGAAAGGACAGAGCAGAGTCACCCAAGGAGGCGAGCAGAGTGGCCAGGGGGCCAGCAGGTAATGGCAAGAATGCAGGAGCAGAACTACCAGCAGCATACGGTGGCGGAGCGGCAGTGGAAGGCTCGGGAGAAGGGAAGTAATGCTCATATGCATAAGAAGCATAGGCACTACCGGGGTATGGTTGGTAGATGGGGTAGGGTGAAGCATAGGATAGGTTCGTGGTGGACATGATTGAACACAGATCCTGGTGCAGGTGTTGCTGAACCTGACAGTTGTAGGCATGTTCATGCATCATATATCCCAGAAGGGTTTCATTGGATGCACGGAAGGACACACGACTAGGTCAGGGATGTGGCTGCGGAGGTGGAGCACGGATGGAGGAGGGAGGGACAGCAAAGGAAGAGGCAGAGGAACTAGCGGCAGGGGAAAAGATAGGAACAACCTTCTGAAGGGTGGTTTCACTAATACAAACTCCTTTTCTAGCAATCGGGTAATGGAAGTCAGAAAAGAGGGATTTATCAGTGGCGAACTGGAAAAGGCCACAAATTAGAGCTGGGTAGGGGGGGTGGGTGCCCTTGGTGTTCTTGCCGATGTCGAAATAGGTCATGTGGTGCAAGATATATCTAGCCCATTTGACACCTATATTGTTTAGCAAACAATACATAATGATCGCGGTGTTTTCTGCAATGTCCGTTTGATTTCTCTTAGGATGGACATTACAGTTAATCACTAGTGCCAATATGCGCCTTTGAAGGTCAAGAGAGGATGAGGGCAGGGTTGACTACTTCTTGTAGGCCACGTCGGGTTTATTTAAAAACCGATGAATGTCTGGTAGCGTCAATTCATGGTGTTTATAAAAACCTTTCGGGTCAAGAAGATCGAAATACTCACCATAGTCCTTACGCCAAGTGTTGTTTTCCTTGTCTCCGGCAAGATAGAAGTTGAAAGTTTCCTTGGAGATTTGAAAACATCGACCAGCGATCATCGAGGTAAGAACTATTTCGGTATTCGGAGGGGGAACGAGCGTATCGTAGTTCCAATGCAGGTTTACGTAGAACTCGTGTACTGCCTTTGTGCCAGACAACTGATTGTTAAAGCAGTCATGTTCGATCGCAAGAGCGGACAAGTGGTGGCTGGCGAGAAGCCTCGAAACAGAGGTAATAACCGCTTGAAAATGATTGGCGTCAACCAAGGGGCAAAACGGAAAAGGAGATTGGGAAGAAGATCCTTATACCGATTTACCGCCTCAATAGACACAAATGAGGTGTTATCGAATGGAATCAAGTGATTTGTTGAGGAGGAGGCTGGAGCATTGCCGAGAGCAGCACGTTTTCGTCTATGGGAAGCCATGGAAACGAAAACAAGGAGAAAAATGTGCACACGAGCAAGATCAAACCTTAAACGCCGAAGAAAACCCACCACGAGCGCCCGGGAAGGTCAAGAACGGGTTGCTAGGTCGCCCTAGGGTTAGGAACGGGGGGGGGGGGGGGTTAGGGCTTGGGGTGAGAGCGCGGGGCTTAGAGACAAGGAATCGGTCAGCTATTTTCTAGTTGCAAGGGAAAATAGTCAGTCAATCCTAACTTTTAAGTTGGCGCAACCCGTCGATCGGTCGAGTTTTGAGGGTGGCAAACTCGCCCGAACGGTCCACTGAAGAACTGCTCTTGGTTCCTGATCGGCCGAGTTTTCCAGGGTGGAAACTCGACCGAAGGTCAACCTGACCTAACAGTCTCATTCTTAGATTCTAGCCATATACATGCCAATTAAATTCATTTTTCCATTCTATTATGTATAATTAACATACTTAGGCACATTTAGCTCATCATTGGGCACTATTTAGCGATAAAACACAAAATTCGATAAAACCCAAAAAATAAGCAAAACTAAGCATGTTGACAGGCAATTTAAGCACAAACAAGCATATATAGGCAAAGCAAGGTAAAGATAGACATGAGCAAGCATATAGGAAAGAGACAACTAGCTAGATCACATGGCAATATCATTTAAATCAACAATAAGCAGTTTAGATTGAATAAAATTAAATTGATCTCTAGCTAGAGGTTTTGTAAAGATGTCCGCCAACTGATTTTCCGTGTCCACATGTGTGATATAGATATCTTTCTTGGCAATGTGGTCACGAAGAAAATGATAGCGAACCTATATATGCTTGGCTCTACTATGCTAAATAGGATTGTAAGATAGATTAATTGCACTAGTATTGTCACGTTTTCGTCTATGGGAAGCCATGGAAATGAAAACAAGGAGAAAAACATGCACACGAGCAAGATCAAAACTTAAACACCGAAGAAAACCCACCACGAGTGCCCGAGAAGGTCAAGAACGGGTTGCTAGGTCGCCCTAGGGTTAGGAACGGGGGGGTTAGGGCTTGGGGTGAGAGCACGGGGCTTAGAGACAAGGAATCGGTCAGCTATTTTCTAGTTGCAAGGGAAAATAGTCAGCTGATCCTAACTTTTAAGTTGGCGCAGCCCGTCGATCGGTCGAGTTTTGAGGGTGGCAAACTCGCCCGAACGGTCCACTGAAGAACTGCTCTCGGTTCCTAATCGGCCGAGTTTTCTAGGGTGGAAACTCGACCGAAGGTCAACCTGACCTAACAGTCTCATTATTAGATTCTAGCCATATACATGCCAATTAAATTCATTTTTCCATTCTATTATGTATAATTAACATACTTAGGCACATTTAGCTCATCATTGGGCACTATTTAGCGATAAAACACAAAATTCGATAAAACCCAAAAAATAAGCAAAACTAAGCATGTTGACAGGAAATTTAAGCACAAACAAGCATATATAGGCAAAGCAAGGTAAAGATAGACATGAGCAAGCATATAGGAAAGAGACAACTTGCTAGATCACATGGCAATATCATTTAAATCAACAATAAGCAGTTTAGATCGAATAAAATTAAATTGATCTCTAGCTAGAGGTTTTGTAAAGATGTCCGCCAACTGATTTTCCGTGTCCACATGTGTGATATAGATATCTTTCTTGGCAATGTGGTCACAAAGAAAATGATAGCGAACCTCTATATGCTTGGCTCTACTATGCTAAATAGGATTGTAAGATAGATTAATTGCACTAGTATTGTCACAAAAGATAGGAGAAGCATAAAAAAATATGTTAAAGTCTTGGAGCATTTGCTTCATCCATAGGACCTGTGCACAACAACTCCCGACTGCAATGTATTCAGCTTTGGTAGTTGATAATGCCACTGTACTTTGTTTCTTGGAGAACCAAGACACTAAGCATTGTCCTAGAAGGAAGCAAGTGCCACTTGTGCACTTTCTATCAACCAAACACCCTACGTAATTTGCATCACTATATGCTCTAAGAGTAAAATCCCTCTATTTAGGATACCATAGTCTGAAATTTTGGGTTTTGGCTAAGTACCTCAAAATCCTCTTAACAACAGTGAGATGCGACTTCTTAGGGCTAGATTGAAAGCGAGCGCACAAGCCAACACTAAACATAATATCAGGTCTAGAGGAAATTAAATAAAGTAAACTTCCAATCATACCACTATAGAGCTTCTCATCTACCTTTTCACCTTCATCTTTGTCAAGTTTGGCGGTGTTTGACATGGGTGTATCCATCGGCTTCATGTTCTCCATCCCAAAGCGCTTGAGTAGTTCACTTGTGTATTTGCCTTGGTTGATGAAGTTTCCTTACTTTGTTTGCTTGATTTGAAATCTGAGGAAGAAGGTCAACTCACCCATCTTGCTCATTTCAAACTCACTCTGCATAAGAGAACTAAACTCCTTGCAAAGATCAAGATCAGTCCCGCCAAAAATGATATCATCAACATATATTTGAATTATAAGAAAATGGTTAGAAGTGTGTTTTAGAAACAAGGTAGAATCAACTTTGCCCATGACATACATGTTATCTAACAAAAAGTTCTTTAGTTTCTCATACCAAGCTCGAGGTTCTTGTTTGAGTCCATAGAGAGCTTTTTACAACAAATAAACATGATTGGGTAACTTGTCATTTTCAAAGCCCGGAGGTTGAGCAACAAATACTTCCTCCTCGATTGTACCATTCAAAAACGTGCTTTTAACATCCATTTGATATAACAAGAAATTTTTGTAACTAGAAAAGGCAAGTAGCATACGAATAGATTCTAATCTAGCAACAGGAGCATAAGTTTCATCAAAATCAATACCTTCCTGTTGGTTGTAACCTTGTGCCACTAACCTTGCTTTGTTTCTTACCACTTTTCCTTGCTCATCTAGCTTGTTGCGGTAGACCCATTTGGTGCCAATGATTTTTCTATCACTTGGTCTTGGCACTAGGGTCCACACACGATTCTTTTCGAATTGCTCTAGCTCTTCTTGCATGGAAAGGATCCACTCATCATCACCAAGGGCTTCTCTGATGTTCTTTGGCTCTAGTTGGGAGATGAAGGCACTATCTGCTTATTCTTTGTTGTGAGAAGCTCGTGTCCTCACTCTCTCAAATGGGTTGCCAATGATCAACTCCTTGGGTGATTCTTTGCAAAACGGGGAGTGGGATCCTTCTTTTCTTCTTCTTCTTCATCTATCACCTGCTTACCTTTGTTTTTGATGTTGAGGTCTTTTAAGATGGGAATTAATTCATCTGCAACATCATCATCACCAATATTCTTGCCAACAACAGGGTTAGTTTCAATAAACTTAACATTGATAGATTCTTCAATTTTAGATAATTCAATGTTGAATACTCTATATGCCCTGCTAGTAGTTCTATAGCCTAGGAAGAAAGCCTTGTAGGATTTTGGCTCAAACTTGTCGAGAGAATCCTTCGTGTTTAAAACAAAACAAAGACATCCAAAAACATGAAATAAATCAATAGACGGCTTCCTACCACGCCATAGTTCATAGGGGGTTTCCTGAAAGAAGGATGTGTGAAAACTCAGTTTTGCACAAACCATGACGTGCTAACAGCTTTAGCCCAAAACTTCTTAGGAGTGTCGTACTCAAGAAGCATGGTCCTAGCCATCTCTTGTAGTGACCTATTTTTCCTCTCAACAACCCCATTTTGTTGAGGCGTGCGAGGAGAAGAGAAATTGTGCGAATAACCAAAATTTTCACAAAAATGCTCAAAAAGATCATTTTCAAACTCTCCCCCATGATCACTGTGGATAGAAACAATTTAGCAAGAAGCTTCATTTTCAACCCGTTTACAAAAGCTCGAGAATACATCAAGAGTATCGCTTTTATAAACGAGAAAGAAGGTCCAAGTATATCGAGAGAAATCATCAACAATAACAAGACAATACTTGGAACCACGAAGCGCTTGTGTTCTCATTGGTCCGAATAGATCAATATGAAGAAGTTCAAGAATTCTCTTGTTACTCATGACTCCTTTGGATTTGAAGGAGGATTTGGTTTGTTTCCCTTGTGTACAAGGTTGGCATTCCTCATCCTTATCAAAATCCAATTTAGGAAGTCCTCGAACCAAGTCACTTTTGTTCAACTTCTTCATTTGATGCAAATTCACATGACCCAAATGACGATGCCAAAGAGAAAGATCGTTTTTATCCACAACCAAGCATATATTTAGTATGGGCTTAATAGAATCAAGAACAATAACATAAAGATTACCATTTCTAGTTCCCTTATATATAACATTGTAGGAGAGGGAATCTAGAAGCAAGCATTCTAAAGTAGTAAATAATACAAGATATCCATTATCACATAGTTGACTAACACTAATTAAGTTGTGATGTAGGCCATCAACAAGCAACACATTTTTAATACATAGCTCATTGCCTACATCACCCTCACCTATAACCTTACCCTTCTTGTTGTCCCCGAAGGTTACCGATCCTCCTTTCTTTTTCACAAATTTGTTAAAATGGCTGATTTCTCCAGTCATATGCTTAGAGAAGCCACTATCAACAATCCATTTCTTTTTAACCTACAAGAAAAGAGGATGTCGGAACCCAACTCAAACTTTGGGATCCGGAGTTAGCTTGGGGACCCATTTCATCTTTGGGTTGGTCCCCTTGGGCTTGTAAGGACAATATGTGGAGTAATGGTCATCACATTTGCAATGAATACAAACCATAGGGTTCTTAGAGCCAGAAGTCTCTCCATGGAAAATGGGAGGTCCCACACTCTTCTTCTTACCTTTGGGAGCAGTCCCATCATATCCCAAATCACTAGTACCAACATGTTTGGTAGAGTGCTCTAGGACATCATTGAGGGATTTCTTTCCCGAGAGAAACCTTTGCAAAGTAGATCTTAACTTAGCATTATCATCACTAAGATTTATAACAGTAGTAGAAAGACTAGTAAGATCTTCTCTAGCATGCAAAAGGTCGGCCTCAAGACAGAGGGCTTTAGTAAAAAGGGAATCCTTTTCTAGAGTTAAGCTAGCAACTTCATTTCTTGGCAAAATATGCCTAGAGGATAAATCATTAACTTGAGCAAGCAACTTTGCATTTTTAGATTTAAGCACAACAATCTCTCTTTGATAAGCATAGAATTCATCTCTCCTAGCATCATCAATTAGCTTGAGTTCTACATTTTCAGTTTTAAGAGTATCAAGCTCATCTAGGCACTTTTGGTTTTCTATCTTAAGATTTTCAATATTTTTAAGATAAACACCATTCTCAACCTCTACTCCATTGTATTGAAGTTCAAGGTCAAGAAATTGCCCTTGAAAGGAATCTATGCTCTCAAGATGTAATTTTTCATTATTATCAAGAATATCAATTTTTGCATAAAGATCATCAACTATCTTGCCTAATCTTTTTCTCTTAGATTTACATTTAGCAAAAGATTATTGGCATTCATTAAGCATATCAATAAGAGTTTCCTTAGATAGCTCATGCAAATTAACATTGCTTACCTCGATGACCTCACTTACCTCAATTACATCTTCACTAGTGGAGGCCATGAGGGCAAGATGGCATTCTCCATCTTCGGAGCTTGAGGATCTTGAAGAAGAATCCTCCCACGCTGCATGAGCTGCATCTTTGGATCTTCTCTCCTTCTTGTCTTTCCTCTTGTACTTAGCTTCTCTTTTGTACTTGTCATCTTTCTTGTGGTTGCTTTTGTGATGGCTCTTCTTGCCCTTTGCGCAGTCACTCTTGTAGTGGCCTTTTTGACCACACTCATAGCATCTAGGAGTTGAGGAGGAGGGCTTGCTCTTGAAGTGTTTCCCCTTTGAGTAGTTTGCTTCATGAGCATTGAAACATTCATCTTCACTTGAGGAAGGGCTGGGAGAGTTCAAGGCAAGTTGTTGTTGCCGAACCATTTCTTCAACTTGAGCTTTGAAGGTTGTGTTCTTTATCTTCTTTGACTCTTTTTCTTCTCTTTTCTCTTCCTCTTCTTGCTTGTCAAGCCTAGGTTCATGGGCTTGGAGGTTACCAACCAGCTCCTCGGTTGACAACTCGCTTAGCTTATAAACTTCTTCAATTGAACTAACCTTAGGCACCCATCTATTAGGAAGAGATCTCAAGATCTTGGCATTGATAATACCTCTATCCATTACACTCCCAAGGGTTGCCAAGATATTCAAGATGACATTTAGCCTCATGTACATATCCGCCACTCTCTTGTTCTTACCCATCTTGAAGTTCTCTAGAAGACCACCAAGCATGTAGACTTTGGCCTCCTTCACTTGCTTGATTCCTTCATAGGTGACACACAATTTGTGCCATATCTCATGTGCCGTGTCCCAAGAAGAAATTCAGTTGAACTCATATGGAGTAAGAGCTACGTAGATGATGCTCACTGCTTTGGCATTGAGTTGAGCCCGCTTCATCTTAGCTTCAGTCCATGTGGTGATGTCCCCTTTTGGATCTTCATATTTGAGGTGGACAATCTTCCACATTTCGTAGCTCACACCTTGGAGGTAGAATTGCATTCTCCTCTTCCAATATAGAAAGTTTGTGTCGTCGAAGACTGGAGGTCTCATGGAGAAGCTTCCTTCAAGGTTGAGTGACCCAAGAGCCGAATCACCCATCTTCTCCTATTTGTTGAGTAGCTTGGAGAAGACCTTCTCTGATACCACTTGTTGGATCAATGGGCTCTAGAGGGGGGGTGAATAGAGCTACACACACTTTACAAAATCAATTAGACCACCAATTTAAACTTAGTGAAGAAACTAAAACAAGCAGTAATTTGATGTCCTAATCTAGCATTCAAAGCATGGATAAGAGACAATGAATAACAAGCACTTGGACAGGTGGTTAGAGTGGTTCCATGTCCTAAACTTAGGAGTGATGTCAGTTCACTACCTAGAGTTGGTTAGACTCTAAGATTTGCAACTTGGTTCTCTTATATATCACAATAAGATTACAAGATACATAAACCACACAACCAAGCACTTAATTTCTCAAGCTAAGATCTTCTACCTTTCCAAGGACTTACCCATGAAGCAAGATTCTTCAGCCTTCTTCAAAGGACTTACCCAATCTTAACTTAGTCTTCAGCCTTGCAGGATTTACCTATCTCACTTGAGCTTTGCCTTGCACCTCTCCTTCTCTTGGAGAGCTTCTCCACGTTTCACCTTCACCAAGGGATCTGGAGCAGAAAGATATCTTCACTCTTGAAGATTAGCCATTATCTTCACCTTCACTCAGAGAAGAATAGCACAAACCTCTCTTTCACTTGGAGAAGCAGCTTCAATCAATCTTGAAAGTAAATAGGAGGTAGGAAGAGATAAAGGAGAGTTGTACATCATATAAGTGATAGATCTCATACACAGGGACCTAACTCACTCATAACTCACAAATTTATCTTGAAGGTAGAGAGAGAAAGGGGCTCAAGGGCTTGTACCACTCTCAACTAGGCTATAACCAAGTTTGCAATGGAAGAGTAGCTTGGAATGAACTCCAAGGAGTTTTATTTATAGTTGAGGGTGGCCCTTTAAGTTGTGGGACACTTAGATGCAAAAATAGTCATTTTTTGTTCAAGAAAACGACTCTATTTTTGCCCAAAACACTTCACCAACGGTCACATTACTTTTTCTACAAATTCTGTACAATGCAATCAGTCGAGTTTCAATGGGGGTAACTCGACCGATCAAGTAAGAGACAAAACCAATATTCAAATGATCGGTCGAGTTTGTCCTGACAAAACTCGACTGACCATTTAACTGGAAATGACCTATTACCTGATCGGTCGAGTTCTGTGAGTGCACAACTCGACCGATGCAATCTTCAGAAAATTGACCAAGGATGATCGGTCGAGTTTCAAGCCAGGGAAACTCGACCGACCAAGTGCATGTAATCCATTTTCTAATTTGCATTTAAAGTGATTAGCACTTGGTGAATTTTGTCCCAAACATTTTTCTCTTCTAAGTTACAAGTCAATTCATCATTACAAGTGATTACATGGATGTTCTAAGGTCGTTTACATAGAAATCCCAAAACGCACACTTGTAGCCATTTTGACTTGAACTTGACCCATTCTAGGGCTTTGGATTTTAGATCCTTTTCATGTACCTAATGCCTGCAAATAATCTTAAACGCACATATTAGATACATATGAGTGGAATGGTTAAGTCATTATCAAAATATAGGTAATGTATAACCTCTAGGTCAACAGAGATGACATCCCTATGTTCACAAATAACACAATAAGGATTGAGACTTCTCACTGATCCTCTACCTTCAACGAATCACTCAAGTTTCTTAGGTATAATCTTTCAACCTCTTGAATCTCAGTTTCATAGCTTGTTTCTAAACCTATAAAGTTAGGGCCTAGTTTCTCATCTCCATCCACCATCAGTGGTCGACTGAGTCCAATGAGGGTCCACCAAGGTGATCGAGACCTCTCAGGGCTCGTGGAGCCTAGGAGCGAGATTTGCACCTTGGGGTTAACCACCCATCGTGGATACAAGTTAGATCGCGAGGTTGAAGAAGGCTGGAAACCTTTTTGACCAAAACACCCCTTAGTGTGTGGTAACTGAAACCATGACACCCAGGGAAGTATGGTTCTTTTCATTGATCCTGACCTGGCTTGGGTATTTATATAAATAAGAGTATGATTTCTGACCCATTAACACTTGATTGGTTAAAATGTGGTTATTTTGTAATTAATCTAGTAATTTATTAGTAGCTCGTATGATAATGAACCTATATATGAAATTGCTCAGAAAAACATGTAGTACCTGAATAAAATGAATTCAAATTCTGAATATGATTGTGGTACCATAAAAATAATGGGGATATGTCAATCTAATGTAATTAGTGCACTATAACCCAAGATTCATTTAGTATATTGCTCATACCAATAAATCTATCTATTTCGTGCTATAAACCCTTGATGATGATGATAATGAGGATAAATATCTAGAGGTTATAGGTCAATAATTATATCCATATGCAAATAGGGTTTAGAACCTATTTTTATAGCTTAATTGATGTTAACCCACACAATCGACTCTATGTGTTCATAACTACATGTTGTGATTTATTTAGGACTCAGAGTTACAATGATATACTTGATTATGTTTCTAAGTGGATAAATGTCTTCAATAGATGTTAGTAATGAGAATATCATATGAAAATCCTAGATCTTATGTTGATATCATAATTAATTGATGTAGTATGATATAATAAGATGTGATGATGATATAATGATAAATACACAAATTAGGGTACACCTAATGGACAATTAGGGTTCATAACCCTTATGACACATGATAAAGTAATATTAGAGTGTCAAATTAAACCCTAATATACAATGCTAACATACCCTAAACCCTAGTCTACGACCTAGGTTAGTTTTATTATCATGTTATGAATACATGGTAACACAAATGAAGTGTTCATCATGCAGATAATGTTGTTTCATTTAGTTGGTTGGTTGGATGTACCTCTGCTTGCTATGATGGTTGGATAGCATAAAGCATTTGAAAATTTTAATATATGGTTCTTCAATAAGGTATGTGGGAATGCCTATGATTACATATATCGACTTCTAATGTTTACCGAGGTTTCTCGAAGATTGAATGAATGATATATGTTGGATGTTTACTTATGTCATGCAAATCATAAAGCCCTTAATTGTATCACATAAAGTAAATAATGATATTTTGAACCCTAGGTTACACTGATCAAAGGATAATGCACATAAGTCCTATGATGGACTATGGTTACACCTAAGATAGTAGACCAAGTATGGATTAGAATATGAAAGTAAATACAAGTTCTTATGTGCAAGTAAATGATGATTGAATATATGTATGTGTGATTATTGGATGAAGCCGCGTACCGGTATAGAAATATGTTGATCGCATTTTGTTTTTCAGTTTTTTAGGTAGTTGATACACAAGATACAAACATGAAGATAAAGATGAAATTTGTGGAAGGCATTAAAGCTATGCAGGAGGATTTGATAGTTTAATATTTCTTCTCTCATGTATAAGGTAGTTTCTTCTATAAAAAAAATCATGTAACTCCTTAGAGGAGACCATTATGCAGTCATGTAAAGATTTTTTCAAATTAATGGAAATTATTTACTATATTTAATATTTGTAAAATGTGATCCTAGAAAAGTTAGATAATGATCCTTGACTTTAAAGTCCTCAGGACACTGAAAAGTGGAGATCATTACATTTGGTATCGGATCTCATATTTAGCAATTAATACGTAAGAGTTTATAATTTCAAATAATATTTAGAAATATAATAAAACAAATTAGGGCATAATCCGACCTCTAGGTTCTCATCTCTAAATTTTGTCCACTTCTCATCTCTTTGCTCAATAAACCCTAAAAAATGCATTTCTCTCCCTATCGTAAGTTAGGATTATGAGAAGTAGGATTAAGGCATCCTCCGCCAACTAAATAAAAAGTATTGTTAATTAGAGAAATAAATGTGAAAGATGTGACATGTAGTGTAGGCCCCCTAGTGATGGAAAACACTAGAAAGATATAAATATGGGTAAACTCATTCGTCCATGAAGGACTTGGGTTGGGATAACCCAATATGGTATAGAAACTATTTTGAGTCCAGTGACATCTAAAACATTAAGATACATGGTGTAGTCCCTAACCCTAATCCTGGGTAATTGGATTAGTATTGGTGAAATAATAACCTAGCCAACCAAACCCTAAGTAGGGCTGGAGGAAAAAGGAAAACCCAAACGGGGTTGAGTAATTCAATTCAGATCCCCTAGTTTCCCATTCATGCAAGTATGTGGAGTAATGCAAGCATGATGAACAAAAAGGGTTTTGAATATCAACGAAACATATGAAATCAGTAATGACATAATGAAATCTAGGACCCTCAATTCACTTTTACGGTTTGTGTCTCGACCCGGGGTGGGTCAAGCCAATATTCAGAAAAGGGACCTATGGGGGAGACAACTCTTAACCTATGAGGTCTGGTGGTGTCTAGAAAGCCTAATCTCCTCCTAGAGGTCAAGACACCCTAGGTTAGGATCTTCCCTATAAGGTGAGTTGACCAATCTCATGTTACGAATTAAAGAAATTTTGGATGTCCTCTAAGGACCTAACCCTAAATAGGTGGAATGTGATGGGATGGTATGGGCATAAGGCATAGAAGCCTCTACCCCTACATAATAAAAATATGTCATCAAATATGAAATTAATTTCAATGCATGTAAGTGTGAAACCTCAGTCAAAGAAATCCCAGGGTAAATATGTAGTGGCAAGTAATTCACATTGAAGGAAATCTTGCATCTAAATATATAAGCCCTACGACCACCAAGTCTGCAAAAGAAGGGTGTCCATTGGGATTAGTGCCTAGGATGCAAAACTATGTATGATTGAGAATGAAAATTTGGTTTGAGAAATATCAAGTAAAATATGAAAAGTTAACGTACTGGAAACAAGTCAATGAAGGAAATCTAATTTAGAGACTCTCATGGGGAAGGATGAGCCATGGTGTAACTAAGGAAGAAACAAGGCGTAAGTAAGGAAGAAACAAAATATAGTGATAACTTCTCAATGAACCCTAGGCAGAGTCTTGAGTAAACCCTAAGGTCAAGTAGGGATGCTTAAAGGTACAGGAAACCCATAGGGTTAAGAGTTGATTGTTTCCTAAGTAAATAAGACCCAAAGGGTTGTAGATTTTCATCCATGTGCATACAAGATCCAAGGGGTCAGGAGTTGGGCATTCCATGTGCACGTAAGGCCCAAGGGGTCAAGTGGAAATAGAACTTCATAAATGCATATGGCCCAAGGGATCAAGCATGTACATGAAGGTACCTATACCCCTAGAGATCTTAAGGGAAGTACTAAGTCTAATGAGATGTGAACACAAGGAATACAATAACATATCTACTGGTTGAAATAGAATCTAGAGCAAGTTGTGCTTAAACTCAAGGGTGAGAAAGGTACTATCCTTGAGTCCAAGTTATTTGAGGAAAATTCATCAAAATTTGAATGTATTCATGGTTATTAATCATTGTTGAGAGTGACTCATCCTAATGTTTGAAATTATACGATGATGTATGGGTTCACTATCTCTGCATGTGGTATGGGTGAGCATTGTATTTGGACTACAACCAAATGCTCATTTCATCTTGTTAAGGGTGTAGAGGTTGGACAAACACATATGATACATGAAATTGACACATGAGAATATACACATTATATTGATCTTGATGGTATAATCTAGGGTTTTGAGGTGCCTCACACTTGCATGAAAATAGATGAGTAATAGGCTTGAAACATAGTTGAAAATAAAATCATCACGTGATAATGTGATGTCAAGAATAAGTATGTGAAAGAATACCCTTGTATTGAATTAGGATTCCAACCTCACTAATGTGAGAAATTATCATACAAATAGAAGTTATTAAAGATAATATAGCTAAAACCATCTAAGAAAGGTTACTATACCTAATGTCTGAGGTTCATATCATTCACTTTAACCTAATTAGGTTTGAATTTTGGGGAAACAATTCCTTTCAAGGAGGGGTGAATGTAATATCCTCTCAATTTGGATTCATATGATACAAGGTGAAAATCAAAGTAGAGTAAGAAAAAGGATATGAGCCAATGATTAATGAATGTATGTCCTAGACCTACATAGATCTTGAATTCAAGTAAATAATATAAGGTTGAGAAAATATATCAATATGAGGATCCACGTCATATGGTATGATAGACATGGCATTTATTTTGTAATTAAGTATACAAATAGTCTTTTGGACTTGTGGAAAGCCAAGATATGGACCATGGGCCCAAGAACTCACAAAAAGCGCAATTAGGCTAGTTTGGGTTCATAGATGGGTCCCTGTGATACAAAATTAAGAAATGAGTATTTTGTGACCATGATATATTCTCAAAATAATTTCACTTAATAGATAATCTTAATGTAAGATGATTGGAGAAATTCTAGAAATTTTTAACATACTTAGTGAAATAGGTAATTAATTATGTAATTATCTAGCGTTTTCTTAGAAGGCAAGTTTGAGGAGATTATCTGATCTTTTTAGAGATGATTTCTAGATTATGGGAAGATAAAAGAAAAATGAGGATTATTCCAGAAATTGGGATTAAAAGGAGCATTGGTGTGGTTGGTATAATTATTTTATTGAAAATGAGTTTTATCAAAGAAAGGATATTTTTATGAGGATAGAGTGTCCCCTTCACCCACAGAAGTGAGGATTTTTCTTTAGGAGTAGGAGTTCGACCCCTCTATAGTCCTCTCTCCCCCCTCCTCAGGTAGTCAAGTGTTCCTAATACACCAGATTCCCTTTGATGGCACCAATATATCTAGACACAACCACCTAACCTCTTGGCCATTATCACAACTATTGTTTGATGAGCTCATGCTGTGATTATCTAATTGATTAGGGTTTCTAATATTCAACCCACTCTCCTGGAACTCCAGTGTATATATGGCATGGAGGAGCCTTCGAACAGAGGAGAGCATTAGCCGAAGCAGGCTAGACTTATCAATAGAACTCAACATCAGAGATAACCCAAAAACTTGATTCACGGCTTCTTCACCTTCACGAAGAAATGAGAGAAAGAATTGCCCCTCGATCGATTGTAGAGAATGGTAGGAAGACCCTTGGTTGTAAGGAGGCACTCCATTATCAACTGTTGCTACTAGATGTTGGGGCAGGGTCAACAGGATTCTACTTGCATCCAATAGAAAGGAAAAGAAGGGAACGAGATGACATCCATGTGTGTTAAATGAGTATGCAATGAGGATCGAGACTTCTTGTTGATACTCTACCTTCAACTAGTCACCCAAGGTTCTTGGGTACAATCTTTGAACCTCTTTCATCTCAGTTGCATAGCTTGTTTCTAAACCTAGAAAGTTAGGACCTAGTACCTCATCTCCATCCACCGCAAGCCACCACCAGTGGACGATTGAGTCCCATGAGGGTCCACAGAGGTGACCAAGACCTCTCGAGGCTCGTGGATCCCTAGAGCGATATTGGCATCCCTGGGGTTGATCGCTCATCGTGGATACAATTTAGATCATGAGATTGAAGAAGGTTGGATGCTTTTTTTACCAAAACACCCCTGAGTGTGTGGTAATCCAAACCATGGCACCTGGGGAAGTACGGTATTTTTGTTGATCCTGACTTGGCTTCGGTCTTAATATAAATAAGAGTATGATTGCTAACACATCAACAACTGATTGGTCAAAATATAGTTATTCTATAATTAATCTAGTAATTTATTGGAAGCTCATATGATTATGAACATATATATGAAATTGCTTTGAAAAACATGTAGATTTAGAATAAAATGAATTCAAAGCCTAAATATGATCATGGATCTATAAAAATATAGGGGATATATTAATCTAATGATATTACTTCACTATAACCCTAGATTCGATTAATATATATCTCATACCAATAATTCCATCTATTTTGTACTATAAATTGATATTTCTAAATATAATGAGAACCCATGATGATAATAATTGTGATGAATATCTAGATGTTATAGGTCAATAATCATATACGTGCACAAATAGAGTTTAGAATCTATTTTTATAGCTTAATATGATGTTGAGAGTTCACGAGTCCGCTTAGGTTTCCCGTAGCTCTGGCGATTTTGCAATTGCCTAGGTCTTCACTGGGGTGACGACCGATGGCTTGGGGGGAGGGGGCTTCCGGTTGCCGGTGTGTGTCGGCCCTTCCCCCTAGGCTTTTTCCTCACCCATCGTGCTTGGATCATCCTTGGAGGAGCCGTTGCCTGATCTCTTGTGGGGTTCCGAACCCTGGCAGCGCCGTTGGTCGCAGTCCGCGAGATCTGGCTCTTCAGCGGTGTTGGTTGGGGCTCTCTGGCGTCTGGGTGTGCTCTGCTTCCCCGTCGCTGGCCTATGTGAAGCTCAGGTGTGGTCTTCCCCCTCTCATCCTGGTTGCGGCGGGTTCCTCCCCTTCCCTGCCTGTTTCGTTTTTTTTCTATTTAGTTGTAGGTTGTTTTTGTTGGGTTAGTCATTGTTTCTCAACCTTGGTAGTCATCTTCCTCTTAGGCGTAGGTAGTTGTTTCTTTCTGTCTTTCCTTGCGTTTGAGTGGTCTTTTTTGCTTCTAGTCTGACTAGAGCACGTTTTGTTAAGCGTCTCCTCGGGTTCCTTCTTGGGCGGACGGTGGGATCGGGCTCCCCTTGGTGCTCCAGGCAAAGGAGGAGGAAGTTGGGTTTTGGGCTTCGTGTGGGTCTTCCACCCCCTGTTCGTAGTGGTGGTTGGGAGTGGCGGTGGAGTTCCTGGAACTCTCTACTCCCCGCCCTTATATCCGCATGAGCCATCCTTCCTCTGTATCTGCATCGCTGGGGTTTGGCCTCCTTCCTGGGTCTGCTGGTTGGCAACCTTAGTGAGTCGCTGGTTTTAGTGTTTCTCGTCCTGTTTGGTGGGGCGTTGTGTCTGTGTTGTTAGTTTTGTGTCGTTGCTTTGGGGTCAAGCTCTTTATCTTGTAACCTTTCGTTGTATACATGATGGTAATATTTTTCAGTGGCTTTGCATACTCCTTTCAAGATGTACTCACAGGTTCTGGTAGATTGATGAATTCCATCCGGGATAACTATTTTAGACAGCCACGACAAGAGGTGGACGGTGCAGAAGTGTACCTATCGCATCCCAATCTGAGCCTTGTGCTATGTCTTTCCGCAAAAGGAGTTTCTGCTTGGTTATTTGATGAGAGATGTCTATCTTGTAGATGCCGTATGGCTTTCTTTTAATGATATTGAGCTATTTTCAAAAAGCTTAATATGATGTTAACCCACACAATTGACTGCATGTCATAAGTACATGTTGTGATCAATCTAAGACTTGGGGTTACATTGATATACTTGATTATGTTTTTAAGTGGGAAAGTGTGTTTAATAGATGTTAGTAATGCTAATATCTTATGAAAACCCTACAAATTATGTTCATATCATAATTAATCAATGTAATCAGATCTATTCAAATATGATGATGATATAATGGTCAATACACGAATTAGGGTACACCTAATGTATAGTTAGGCTTTATAACCCTTATGACACATGGTAAAGTTATATTAGGGTGTCAAGTCAAACCCTAATATATAATGCGAAGATACCCTAAACCCTAGTCTAAGACCTAGGTTAGGTTTTATTATATTGTTATGAATATATGGTAACACATATGCAGTGTACATACATGCAGATAATGTTGTTTGATTGGATGTACCTTTGCTTGCTATGATGGTTGGATAGCATAAATCATTTGAAGATTTTAATACATGTTCCTTCAATAAGGTATGTGGATATGCTTATGATTACATGAATCGACTTTTGATGTTTGTTGAGGTTTCTTGAAGATTCAATGAATTATATTTTTTGGATGTTTGATTATTTCATGTAAATTATAAAGTCCTTATGAGTATCACATAAAGTAAATAATGATATTCTGAACCTTAGGTTACACTAATCAAAGGGTAATGCACATAATTCCAATGATGGATAGTGTTTACACCATAGATAGTAGACCAAGTATGGGTTAGAATATGAAAGCAAATACAAGTTATTATGTGCATGTAAATGATGATTGAATATATGTATGTGTGATCATTGGATGAAGCCAGGTACAAGTATAAAAAATATTTTGAACAAGTTTTTTTATCAGCATTTTAGGTAGTCGACACACAAGACACAAACATGAAGATAAAGATGAAATCCAAGGAAGGTATTGAAACTATCAAGGAGGATATGATAGTTTATTATTCCTACTCTCATGTATAAGTTAGTTTCTTATGTAATAATTCATGTAACTCCTTCGAGGACCCCATTATGCAATCATGTAAAGATTTGTTCAAATTAATGGAAATCATTTACTATTCTTTATTATTTGTTAAATCTGATATGGAAAAGGTAGGTAATGCTCCTTGACTTTAAGGTCCTCAATATACTAAAAAGTGGGGGTCATTACATTTGGTATTAGAGCTTGGATTTAGCAGTTAATATTGAATAGTTTATAATTTCAAATAATATTTATAAATATAACAAAAAAATTGGGCATAATGTATCCTCTAGGTTCTCATCTCTAAATTTCATCCACTTCTGATTTATTTTCTTAATAAACCCTAAAAAATGCATTTCCCTCCTTATCTTAAGTTAGGATTATGAGAAGTAGGATTAAGGCATCCTCTTCCAACTAAATAAAAGTAATGTTAATTAGAGAAATAAATGTGAAAGATGTGACATGTAGTGTAGGTCCACCTAGTGAGGGAAAACACTAGAAAGATATAAATATGGGTAAACCCATTCGTCCAAGAAGGACTTTGGTTGGGATAACCCAATAGGGTATAAAAACCGAGTGATATGTAAAACGTTAAAATACATGGTGTAGTACCTAACCCTAATATTGGGTAATTGGATTAGTATCAGTGAAATAATAACCCTAACCAACCAAACCCTAAGTAGGGGTAGAGGAAAGAGGAAAACCCAAATGAGGTAGAGTAATTCAATTTGGAAATTGTAGTTTCCCATGCATGCAAGTATTTGGGTAATGCATGCATGTTTCACAAAAAGGATTTTGAATATCAATGAAACATATGATATTAGAAATGACATAATGAAAATCTAGGACCCTCAATTCACCTTTAGGGTAGGTGTCTCGACCCGGGGTGGGTCAACCCAAGATTGGGAAAAGGGACCTATGAGTCTAAACCTATGAGGTCGGGTGTTCTGTAGAAAGCCTAATCTCCTCCTATAGGTCAAGACACCCTATGTTAAGATCTTCCATAGAAGGTGAGGTGACCAATGACATGTTAGGAATTCAGGAAATTTTAGACGTCATCTAAGGACTTAACCCTAAATAGGGATGGTATGAGTATAAGGCATAGAAGCCTCAACCCCTATCTATTATAAATATGTCATCAAATGAGAAATGAATTTCAAGGCATGTAAGTATGAAACCTGGGTTAGAGAAATACTAGGGTAAATATGTCATGGCAAGTAATTAACATTGAAGATGCACCTAAGTATATAAGTTCTACAGGCACAAAGTTTGCAAAATAAGGGTCTACATTTAGATTAGAGCCCAATATGCATACATATATATGAATGAGAATGAAAATATGGTTTGAGAAAAATCAAGTAAAATGTGAAAAGTTAACGTATTGGAAAAAAAATCATGTGAAGGAAGTATGATTCATAGACTCTCTCGGGGAAGGATGAGTCATGGGGCATAGAAACCTAAAGAGTTTGGGGACCTTTATCCTACACCAAGTTGTAAGTAATGAAGAAACAAAATATAGTGATAACATCTCAATGAACCCTAGGCAAAGTAGAGTCTTGAGTCAACCCTAAGGTCAAATTGGGATGCTTAAAGGTATAGGAAACCCAAGAGATAAAGAGTTGATCATTTTCTAAGTACAATGGGCCCAAGGGGTTAGATATTTCCATCCACGTGCACACAAGACCTAAGGGGTCAGGAGTTGGCCACTCCATGTGCACCTAAGGCCCAAGGGGTCAAGTGGAAATGGAACTTCATAAATTCATAAGGCCCAAGGGGTCAAGCATGTAAATGAAGTCCATGAGGGAACAGTGAGATCACTCAAAGTACCTATACCTATAGAGATGTTAAGGGAAGGACTAAGTCTAATTATATGTGAACATAAGGAATACAAAAACATATGCACTGGTTGAAATAGAATATAAAGGGAGTTGTGCATAAACTAAAGGGTGAGAAAGGAACTATCCTTGAGTCCAAGTTATTTGAGGAAAATTTGTGGAAATTTGAATGTATTCATGGTTCGTAGTCATTGTTGAGAGTGACTCAACCTAATGTTTAAAATTATAAGATGATGTGTGGATACACTATCTCAGCATGTGGAATGGGGTGAGCTTTGATTTGGACTATAGCCAAATAAAATAAAATAATAGATGAGTAACTGGTTTGAAACCTAGTTTAAAATAAAATAATAACATGATAATATGATGTCGAGAATAAGGATGTGAAAGAATACACAAGGCATAATGGCTTCCCATGCTCCTGACGCCGTACACGACAAGACAACCACGGAGGCGACGACACTCAGTTTTTCTCCTCCCCATGTTGTGTTTAGGTAAATGAGAGATTCTAGACCTGTTACGACATATACTGCCCATCTTTGTCCAAAACAAGTTCTAGATCCAGATCCAGGTTCTAGATCTCCGCTCAGTTGAGAATCTTTTCTTCCAAGATCTGTCGGTGGAGCCTATGATTTGAAGAAAACTGACATCTCTTCTATCGATGGAAAATTGTGCTACCCTAAGAAAGAAGCGAAGGACAATGCAGAGAAATGGAATAGTTGTATATTGGGATATGCTCTAGATTTTCATCCTTCTATCCCGCTACTGGAGAAGCTTTTCGACAATGTCTGGAATACTCAGGATTACTTCGAAGTGTTTGATAGAGGAGATGGATTCTTCATGGTCAGGTTTGCTAATGAGGAGGATATGACTTGAACTCTTAAGGGTGGATGGTTTGTCAATGGTAGGCCCGTTATCTTTAGGAAGTGGAAGCTGGGTGATGTTCAAACCAAAGCTATTCTGGAAGATGTACCGATATGGATCAATATCAGGAACTTGTCGTTAGAATTGTGGGATTCCAGAACTTTTAACATAATTGGGTCGTATTTGGGATGCCCTGTGAAGATGGATGAAGCAACATTTTTTATGAAAAGGCTAGATTTAGCGAGGATTCAAGTACTTATGAATAGAAATGCTAAATTTCCAAGAAGAATAATCCTAAGAAGTGATGAAAGAGACGAACATATAATAGATATTGATTACGACTGGATCCCTTACAGATGTCGTCATTGTGGTTTTTTAGGACACGATGATTGTCCTCCTACTTTTATTGAGAAAAAATAGAGCTATAAAGTGCCCATGAATACTAAAAGAGTTTGGGAAGTTAAGAAGACTGATGCTAATGATGTGTTTGATAAAATTCTGATGGTTAATCTGAATGATAATGATGAATTTATTTTAGAAGAAATTGAAGATGAAGTAGAAATCCAAAGAGCCAGTGAGGCATTCTTACTCAATTGCCCTATTGTGGAAGATTTTATCTGATCCAAGCAAGTCAATGAAGGCTTTGAAGATGAATGTTCAATTAATGCTTCTCCTGAGAAAGCTGCAGAATTATCAAAGACAACCTGTGACACCCTGGGACTCATCATGCCTATAGTTGTGACTGTCTTTGTTAGAGACTCTCCAAACAGTGACACAAGCTCTCAAGCTTCTTCAAGTTCTGTGAATCTTGCAAAAAATATGGGTTGGAAGGAACCTCTGAAGTGCCAAATCAAACTAAATTTAGGAGTTTACCAAAGATTGGAGAACCTTGATTTTGCTCCTACTCCAAAAGAACTCTTGATGTCATCTAAAAACACTGAGGCTGTCAGTTCAATAGAACCCCCTCCTAAATGAGTCTGTCTACCTCTATAACCTCTTGGATTGTCAGAGGAATTAGTAATAAGATTATGAGTGTCTAAGAGGCTGTGAGGAGGGCCAATTGCGATGTGGTCATCCTGGTTGAAACAAAAATCAGACCAAAAAAAGCACAAAAGTTTATGAATAAGTACTTTGGAGAATATAATTGGATCTCTAATCTTAATTCCCATGTACTTGGGAGAATCTTCATCCTTTGGAAAGAAGAAGAATTCCAAATATCATTTATTAGTGAGACTGACCAAGTTATCCATGTCAGAGTTGAGAAAGATAACAATAGTTTTCTTCTATCAACAATCTATTGACATAATGACGATTATGATAGGACTAGTTTATGCAGAAACCTTGATTAGTTTACTAAGACTTCCTCTGGTCTGTGGATTGTTATGGGTGACTTTAATGTTGTTAGAAAAAATGAGGAAAAAATTGGTCTCCAACCTCCTACTATTAAATCCATGTCAGAATTCAATGACTTTGTTCTGGATAACAAGCTCTTTGAGATGGACCTGAATGATCCTCTCTTCACTTGGGACAACAAGAAAGAGGGGGAGCATTTCATTGCTACAAAAATTGATAAAATCTTGTATAACAACAATTTTCAAAACAAGTTTGATAATTTTCATGGTGAAAGTATTTATAATATCATCAGTGACCATTGAAGACTTTGTTTGATTCTTGGTGCACCTAAGAAAAGAAATTCTCCCTTTAGATTTATCAACAGTTGGACCTCCCATAAAGATTTTGACAATATCCTAGAGGATTCTTGGAAATTGGTTACAAATGGGTTTGCCATGTTCAGATTGTACAGAAAAGTTGAGTGTCTTAAACAAAATCTTCGATCCTAGAATAAAAAGAGTTTTGGTAATATCCATGATAATCTTGCTCGCATTAAGTTAGAAGCTAACATTGCTCAGAGGGAGGCTGATCTTGACCCAAACAATGAGCTATTGAGAAATCAGGCCAACACTCAAAGAAAAGATGTGGTGAAAGCAATTGCGGATGAAGAAAGTCTTTATAGACAGAAGTCTAGATTTCAGTGGTTGACGGAAGGCCACACCAACTCAAAGTTCTTTTACTCTTCCATGAAAACAAGAAGGCTTAGAAACTCGATGAGTTCCCTTAGTATTGATGACAACATTATAAGAGATCTCGATGAGATGAAAAAGGCTAATCCTGATCTTTATAGTAACTTGTTCTGTAAATAGGAGACAAGCGATATGTGGAAAGGGGATTGGTCTAGTTCCAAAGTATCCAAAGTGCATTGTGATATGCTTACTAAGATGGTCACTAGAAAGGAGGTTGATGATATTGTCAAAACTTTAATGAAGATAAATGTCCTGGTCCAGATGGCTTCAACTGCTTTTTCTACAAACACGCTTGGCACACAATTGATGATGATGTTTTTTAGCTATTTTTGAATTTTTTCAGAATGGGAAATTGCTCAGAGAAGCTAACAAAACTTACCTCACTCTCATTCCCAAAGCAAGTGACTCTTCTCTCATCAGTAATTGGCATCCTATCGCCTTATGTAATGTCTTCTACAAAATTATATCTAAGATTTTATCTAACAAGATCCAACTAGTCCTTCCCAGCATCATATACATCAACCAATGCACTTTTATTAAGGGGAGGAGTTTGAAGGATTTTGTTCTCTTAACAAATGAAATCTGAGTGATTTTAGAAAAAAGAGATGTGGTAGTATGTGTGTGCAAGCTGATATATCTAAGGCATACGACTTTGTAAGTTGGAAGTACATATTCTCTATTATGTTCAAAATGGGCTTTCCCTCAAAATGGATAAATTTGATTGAAAACATCTTCTGTTCTACCACTTACCATGTCATAGTCAATGGTGAACCTTCTCCTCCTATCTTTCCTTCTAAAAGTGTTAGACAGGGAGACCCCATCACACCATACCTATTTGTTATTGCTATGTAGGGTTTCTCTGAGATGATGAAAGAAAGTATTAAAGATTTCAATTTCTCTCATGTCTCTGCCTCAAAGAACTTTCAATGTTATCATCTTATTTTTGCAGACGACTTGATGATATATGCTAAGGTCAATTCTGAAAATGTTGTTCTCATTAGAAATATTCTTGATGAATTTGGGTGTATATCTCGTCTGAAGATCAACCACAGTAAAAGTCTGTTGTTCTTGGGTGTTGGTATAAAGAACAATGATATTTCTGAGATCCTTGGCATTCATATTGGAGACATTGAAGATACTAAATATTTGGGTTTGCCCCAATTTTTTGGGAAGATGAGGAAGAAATAATGTGAGGTTTTAGTGGACATAATCAAGAAAAGTCTTGAATGTTGGAAGTCCAAGCTGCTATCTTTCATAGGTAGGGTAGAGCTTGTGAAATCCACCCTATCTTCTATGCATCTTTTTTGGGTAATGGCCTTTCCTATCCCTAGCATTACCTTAGAGGAGATTGATAAAATTACTAGAGATTTTTTTGTAGGGACAATCTGAGTTCAACAGGAACATCCACCTGGTCAAGTGGGATATCGTGTCTCTGTCTAAGAAGGAAGGTGGTTTGGGTGTGAGAAAAAGTAAGGAGGTTTCTATGGCCTTTCTTGTTCAGAATGCTTGGGATATAGCAAGGAAAAAGAATTCTCTATGGGTCAAGCAGATAGGAGAAAAGTACTTCAAAAAGGATTCCTTTTGGATTTGTGATGATTCCCCTAACTTTTCGTGGATGTTCAATTCTCTTTTGATTGGCTCTGGCCATTCTATTAGTCTTTGGAAAGATTTGTGGTATTCTGGTAAGATGTTTAAGGATGTGGTGGATAAAAACATGATTATTAGAGCTAGTCTCCCTGAAGATGCCCCCCCTCAGTCTGATTATTAAGGACAAGAAGTGGAATATTAAAGATTCTCATTGTGTTCAGTTCCTTTGCAATATTATCAAAGACATTAAGATTAGCAATCTTGAGTGTCCTGATCAGTGGCTTTTTGACAACTAGAAGGATGTTAATTTTAAATTCACTTGGAACTGCATTAGAAGTAAAGGAATAGATGATGCCATGTTTACCTAGATTTGGAAGCGTAAGTACCAGATGAATTGCAAGATTCACATGTGGAAAGTTGTGCTTGATAAACTTCCCACGTCTGATTATGTCATAAGACTTGGTATTCCTCTTGATTCTGTCTATTTTCTGTGTAAATTGGGTTATGAAAACACTCATCATATATGTTTTGATTGCCCATTTGTTCTTAATCTCTAGAGAACTGCTGTCAATGTTGGTTTTCTTATCTCTATTCCCAATGATTAGTCTCAGATCTCCTAGTTGACTAACCCTGCACGATTAGCTCCTTAATCATGTTTCACTCCAGGATGGAAAGAAATTGTAGAGTTTATGAGGAGAGATTCAGGATTCATGATGCCATTTGGAATGCCATCATGGATGATTGTGAGATTGTCTCTGATTAATTTTGTGGCTCTTCTGAAGTTCCACTTTATTGGTTTAATCTTATGTTTTGTTTCTCCAAAATTTCTTTCTGTTCATGCTCTTCTGTTGGGTTAAGGAGGCTATGATTCTGCTTGTTCAGCTCTCCCTAGTTTGCTTACTTTTTGGAAGTGTTGTTTCCAGGAGTTTTAATCTACTTATCTTTTGATGACCTTGATATGATTCTCTGAGATCCCAGTTAAAGATTGATTTATTTTATTCTCTTTGATCGTCCTCTGTGCTCCTTGACATCTGGATGATTGAAGTCTCTTTTTCTTTCTGTCTGTGGAGCCTTATACTTGTACATTCAATGATTATTTTGTACATATCATAGATATTTTTTTCTTTGTTCCTTTTAGCTAGCTTCTTTCTGATACTAGTACACACTGTACAAAAACAAAAAGAGAATTTTTACAAAAAAAGCCCCACGCATTTTCGACTGACCAAAAAAAAGAATGTGAAAGAATATAGTTGGATTGAATTAGGATTGCAACCACACTAATGTGAGAAATTATCGTACCAATAGAAGTTATTAAAGATACTATAGCTAAAACCATCGAAGAAAGGTTGCTAGCCCTAATATTTGAGAGGCTCATATCATTCACTTTAACCTGATAAGTGAAAATCAAAGTAGAGAATAAAAAGGATACGGACCAATGATTAATGAATGTAGGTCCTAGACCTACATAGATCTTCGATTCAAGTAAATAATATAATGTTGAGAAAATATATCAATATGAGGATCCAAGTGATATTTTATGATAGTCAGGGATTATATCCCAATAAAGATGATTCATACAAAAGGATGTGAAAATGAGAAAGAAAGATATGTTGTCAATTTGTACATTGCGGTATTTCTTGTTATGATGATTAATGACTATTTTTCTTTATCACCATAATACAATCCAGGGTATTCTTGTTGAGCAAGTCACAAAATAATGAATTATGAATATAGTTCTCTTTAAGATGACTAAGAGGATGAAATTTCAAGTAGAAGGATGTATTCATCTAGTTTTTTGTCCGAAACACTGTAAGTTTTCCCTAAGGTCCATACTAAAGAGATGAAAGAAATTTTCTTTTAGTAGTTAGTGGATCACTAGAAGGATTTCTAGAGTGTGGATCTAGACCTCCAAGGCTAGACTACCAATATTTTGTGGTGTGTCACACTATCTATTTTTTTATCTTAATCCTCTTTTATTAAAGTATATGTCCTTAACGAATAGACTACAATGAAATGTGAATTGTAAAAAATGTGAAATATTCTAAAATGTGATATTTTGTTATACTTGTACCTATCTCACATATCTAAGATGATGACCTAATGGTAGAGCAGATAAGCGCCCTAATTTAGTCCTTTAGGCAACCATGAGTTGGACCAAGTTTTAGTGTAGATATATGATAGTGGCTGGCTAAGCCCTAAGGTAATGACGATGGGTCATAGATAATAGGATAGGCATGTAGACTTCTACCTTATGAGGTCCGAGTAGTTTTTGGAAAAAAATTAAATATGATAGTCATGTGGAAAATGATATGGATGTGATTTGTATTTCATTTTATGCTAGTTGAATAATCTATTGTTATTAAAAATATTTTTGATATATGAAAATGAGTTTCTCTTTTTTTTGTGAAATAAACAATTGTCATATACTTATATGCTTGGTATAAAATTTAATTAGTAAATACATGATAACTAGTAAAATATGATATAAGGACCATGGCACATTTTATATATACTCTTATGATTGATGGACTTTTATTTGCCATTTGAATTATAATTTTAGTTACATGTCTTTTTTGGACTTCAATTTTAGGACTCCATGATGTATTCTTGATTTATATGATGGGGTGTTAGAAATAGGGTCCTATTATTATTAAATTATAAGTGGTTATATATGGATTCTTTTGTTGTAATATCATATCACTTTTGTGGTAGGATTGGAGTTGCATTATATTTAGCATTTACTGATCCATATTATATATTCTCTCAAATGATGCTTAAGAAATTGAGATTTAAATTAGATGATTCCAATTATTTCATTTATTGTCACTATAACACACCACTTTTCACAACATATATATATCATTAAGAGGAAGTAGATTTACTCAATGGGGTGTCATAATATGTTAATATTTGCAATTTTAATAAATTAAACACTTTGCATTGAATAAAAATCAGATTCATAAATAAGTCTTAACAAAAGAAAACTATAAAATGTTCATCTACAAAAAAGTCTACTTGGTAACATGTAATGTAAATGATATCAAAATCTCTAGAGGCACCCCACTAGGAAAAACTTGAAAAGGTACTAGTCTTTGATTGTCCTTAGTACTCTTCACTTGCTCCAATACCATCGCATATCACATCCCCAACCATGAAAATTAGACATCACATCAGTAAGAGGTACTTGGCAATTTATATACAAAACAAAAGTAAATATAACTTAATAGTAAGTATACTTGACATGAACTAAAATTGGCATAACTTGACAATACTTGGCATAAGAGCTTAATTTTGGCCACAGATTTATCTTAATTATTCTTTAAATCAATTAAACATGTTGACTTGGATAAGTGAATATATACTGCCTCTCTTAATGCCCCATAGGAGCTCATAATTTCTAGGAAGCCCATAATGCTCAGAAAGCCCATAATAATCTGAAAGCCCATGATCGAGGAACATATAAAAACATTACCAATTCCTTAAGTTTGTTCATGCTATCCACTAAATCATTAATGTCTTTAATATTAATCTTGCCAGAATGTGATTTCTCCCTCTTAGTGCCATAATGGGATTTCTCCCCTTGAATCATAATGTGTTTTCTCCCTCTCAATGTCTTAGTGGGATTTCTCCCTCATAATGTCTTAATGGGGTTTCTCACTCGTAATGTCTTAATGGGATTTCTCCCTTCTTGCAACATGATTCATTATTCATAGATCATAGTCATAGCTAGGGTTTATACAATAACATGAGCAATATGTAAACCAATGATATATATACATGATGTTACCTTAGAAAACATTCATAATTTTAATGAGACATAAGAATACAAAAAAATCATAAACTAAAAATTCACCAAAATTTACATGTACCAAATATGTGTGGCCCAATTACCTATTGCAAACCACCTTAGGTCAAGTCCTCTGACTTGATTGAGTCCTCTAAAATCATATCATGTACACCAATTCATAATTTTTAAACAATAATCTTGTTTTTTTATTTTTTAAGATATTTAATGTGTAAAATAATGTTTGAAAACATGTTAGATCGATAGAAAATCAAAAGAGCTTATGGACGCATATTTTCCATCATTTTCTAAAGTCATATGCAAAAGTTATGATTTTTTCTTATGGTCCCATCAGAAGTCAAGAAACCTTAGGATGACAATCAACTAAATCAAAATTAAATCTGATGTAAATCAAACATGAAAGGACTGATAGACCAAGGGCATGCATGATATGTAATTAAAATATCCAGGGTAAAAGCGTCATTTAACTCGAATCAAAATAGAACGTCTAGGGAAACAAAAATTGTGCATGTAAGCCACAAAATATCCATATGAGATACATTGCTTAATTTCAATGGC
This sequence comes from Alisma plantago-aquatica, assembly GCA_963693085.1. Lineage (NCBI taxonomy): Eukaryota > Viridiplantae > Streptophyta > Magnoliopsida > Alismatales > Alismataceae > Alisma > Alisma plantago-aquatica. The sequence goes on from OY856410.1 coordinate 333,930,647, forward strand.
ATGGGCAATAAAGGGATTCCACACCCTGACTTCTTTTCCTTCAATTGCTCGTGCGAGAACCATGGTTGGAACTCAAAGCTCCGATCAAAGTCAAGACCTATGAGTCCTAGAGGGAAGGAGAATATGTTTGCCAAGATTCACAAGCCCCCATGAACTTGTTGAGTCAAAGATCGGGCCTAGGAGGATCCACAATTCCACCTCCAAGCCATGTCCATGATCGGAGGTTACTGAAACATAGAAACACTAAAATAGGGCTCAAAACATCCATGCATAAGTCATATGAGCTTGCATGCCCAAGGCAAAGGCAATGTAAAATCGAAACAACATTTGTGTGAGTGCAAAGGCTAGTGTGACATTAGTTCATTGGAAACAATATAAAGGAAAAACTTAGAGAAAAACATAATCAAAGCAGAGTGAAAAGCACCAATCGCTGTTGGAGAAAGTTCTTCGGGTTTAGCCGAACGTCCTTAACAAACCTCCAACACTTGAAGGCCAAAGAAACAACATATAATGCCCCTCCAAGAACATACATGACAACGGAAGCAAACCCTATGTTGTCCATAGCATGGGCCACTTGGCTTAGAGGAACATTACAAAACATTATATATATTATAACAAGATAAATGAAACACCATGCATTAACTCAAGATATAGATTCAAACATTGTTCTTAAAAAGGGAAAACATAAATTGTCTCATCTTGATCTCAATCCTAATACATGTAGACTAAAAAAATGTAAAGCATGAACTAAAAAATAAACTAGATAATCTATTGAATGGTAGATGGCACCACACCAAGCTAAAGTCTCTTTGTTGTTAGCTACTCCGAAGAGCTTGCTTTAGTTCTCCTTTGCTCCTTGATCTAGGGATATCTCATCCCATGGCCATGTGGACATAGAGACATACATCAGTAAGCAACACTATACACATTATAAGAAAAGAAAATACATATAATTGACTTGGGAGAAAATCTTGACATAAATTTGACTTAAGCATTCTTGAAATTAATTTCTTGGCATAAATAAGAATTGAATAAGTGTAATATGCACTCTCTATTATTTTCCCACTTAAAAGCCCATAATTTGCATGAATGCCCATGAATTGGATAAAATCCCATAACGACCCCTTAAGGTCAATGATTGGTTATGAAAGCCCATAATTGGCACGAAACCATAACAACCCCTTGAGGTCCATGATGGCGAGTGCATATAAAACTTAATTAAATTCTTATAACATGATTCTTAAAATGAACATTAGCATGATCTTGAACATTAAATCTTTAACATAATGGGATTTTGATTACATCATTTTACATGATTCTTTTTTCAATCCCTTAACCATTACATGATCATAACATTACACTATTAAGCATCTATGATACATATAGGACTTTATGAATATAACAAACAACAAACAATAATATAATTTTTAGACATGATCATTATCTTAATTTCATCGAAAAGCATAATCATAAAGCATACATAACATACAATTCAAAAAGGTGCATGTGTATAGTGGCATGGCCCGCTTACCTAGAGCAAAGAAAATCCTAACTTAGTCCCTCTGATCCTAAGTCAATTCCTAGGTTTGTAAAATTAACATGGTTTATATTAATTATCACCTTAATACATCCTAAACCCTAATTTAGGTCTTTTAGGGAAACATGTTAGATACAATGGAATTAGTATTTGAAAAATAGAACATTAGGTTCCTCTTAGAAAATTCTTTCCATCGACTTTTTTTGGGTATTTTTCCAATAAGTGGTCGATATACTGTGAATTTTTGAAGGATGAGCCAATGAAAAATCGAGTTAAAGCCTGGTAGGAAATTATCCCCATTATTAAGATTTCTTAGAATGATTAGGATTCATGAACCAATTTCATAAGAGAAGTAAATGACCATGTTCATATAATATTTCTTAGTAATGATTCATACTAATGAATAAGACTGCAAGATGAGATGTCGAACTAAGATAGTCATACCAGATAATGCAGGGATAAGAATGTATTAAGATTTCAAGTAGAAATATGCTATTAAGATTTCTTATATAGATTAAATCTAATGACTAGGAAGTTATTTTGATTCCTTAGAATGACAAATATCAAAAACGTTAATCACTGTGAGAGAATACTAGTTTTAAACACACTAAGGCATGATCCAATTTTCAAGACAAAGGTACCATTGGGATTAGAATAGATTGTACTTTGAGTTTATAATGATATTATAAGATTATGATGCATTAAGTTATGATTAAGTTTTAAGATGAGATTTTACAATATTCCCATTATAAGATTTAAGATTTAATCTCATAAGAATATCAAATTTAGATTTAGACTTAGGTTACTCATTGTGTGGGTAGCCAAATATTGAATAAAGATCATGATAAGGGTTTTAGACCCAAACTAAAAGTTTTTGATTGAGATTATTCATATTCAAATGTAGATTCAGTTTAGAATTTATGAGTATAAGTTCAGATTTATAGTTCAGTACATGTTTAGTACTCAGTATTCAGTTTTAGATAAGTTCAGGTTCAGAATTTAGTAAGCTTAGACTTAAGATAATTAATTTAGAACATTCACATAATACATTATATGATAAGTCCTCATTTAGAGAGTCTCAGGACTATTCATATTCATTTTTTGCCAATTTATAGGAGTGTTTACTCCATTTAAGAGGGCATGTTGTGCCAACAGAGGGTGCATTGCACCATAGAGGACATTTTAGTGTCAACAGAGGGAACGTTGTGCCAACAGAGGGTGTGTTGCACCATGGAGGACACTTCAGTGTCGACAAAGGAGGACTTATTATATAATGGTGTCCACTTTTAGATAAAAATCATAAATGAAAGATGTCTTAGTTTAGAGAATGTACATAATATCATTTATAAGTATAATGAAAGGGACTAAGATAAGAGAGACATGACTCAGGCCCTTTGTGCAAGTCATGTGACCCATACACTATGAGTGTAGGCTGATTTAAAGACAAAACCTAGGCCAAGAGTGCAGGTTATGTGACCCAAGCACCTTAGTGAAGGTCATGAGAACAAGGTACCAAAGTATAGGTCTCCAAAGAAAGATAAAGTAAAAAGATGGGAATTAAGTTAAAGAAAGAAGAGATATTTATGTTTTAGGTTTTGATATAGAGTTTAGTTTTAGTTATATGTTGATAATGTTCAAGAATATTTTGTAATATCTTGTTACTTCATTTTTGTGCATATAGAATACACATGACACTTACACTAACAATCATTTTTCCAATGCATGGATGGAGACAATATGTCCGTGCGTGAGAGCAGGAGTAGAGTAGATCATAGAGAATCAAGAACAAGGATAGAACACAACTCACTCTGGTGGGGTGCCAACTATATTTATAGATTTAGCCACATGTTTCCATATTTAGAACCTTAGAATAAACACTTTGTCTCAAGATGTAATATAAGTCTTCCATGTGATAGTATTTGTGTTCCTTTTGTAAGAACAATCGTGAGAATGTTTTAACACTTCAGTTTGTGTGATTGATTATATTGTTGTTATGTATGATAGTTTTATGTAATGCCCCCTTCAGTTCACGAGTTATGGATAACTCAGTGTTGCTTCTGTTGTATGCATGTGTGTGCTTAAGGAGGGTGTTACACAACACAACATTGTATGTCAGTGAAGGTGTCATATATGCCTATAGGTTACATCATTTCAGACACCTACGAGGAATACCATTTATCGAGAAGGAAAGATGGATTTCCAAAGAAGCTCACTGGCCAATCAATTGTAGCAAAGGAGTCAGAGGCAACTTGGACATTGTGAATGGCTGTTGGAGATGCAAAAGTCAGTAGGTGGTGGTGGCTTGATATACAAGAGATCAAATTAGAAGAAGAGGAGAAAAGCCTGGGGCCTGGAGATGCTTTTGGCATCCTAAAAATAGGGTTATGTGTCGTTGTGGTGGTGACGACCAGTTCATGGAAGTGAGGAGAGCCCTTATTGCAAATTCCTTATATAGTCCATGGTGGAAAGAAAGTGATGACTTAATGGAATCAAGAGAGAGTGACAAAGACAACATAGAAAAAATCTCAAGGAAATGATGAGAAATGAGAGAGAATGAATCAGGAAGGGTGTTTGTTGGGAACTGGTTTCAGACTGTTGAGAAAGAGGAAGGAAGGAGAAGATTGTGAATTCGACAGATTCTGCAAGATGTGGCACTTGAAAAGGAAAGAAATAAAGTAACACATGAAAGATATATAAAATATGGAAAAGGGAAAAATTCCCAATTAATTTGGAGCGTCAAACATGGTCAAAACAAACCTAAAATTTGATCATATGCTAATAAGGAAGTCTAGATCCTTTGTAGTCAATAAATTTTGAGTTGTGTATATATTTTGCACATAATTTGTATATGACTTCAATGGGTATGGGTAAACCTATTTCACTTTACCCATACCCTTTAGGGGAAGGGGATGTGTAATGGATTTTCTTGCCCTTTACTCGCTACCCTCTAACCCACTATCTTAGTGGGTAAGGGTATGGGTAAGGCATTACCCCTCTAACCCGCTACTCGCCAATATATATGTATAATATCTTAAATGCGTAGCCATTACGTTGTTTGATTCTATGGAGTGAGGAATTACCCATATCCTTACCGACCACACTTTGTGGGTAAGGGTAAGGGTAAGGATAAGACCTTATCCTCACCATTACCTCCCCATTGACAACCCTAAATTTTTGTATTTGTCATTAATCTTGATTCTATGTATTTAAAGATTAGATAATGTATAACATATTTTTGTAATTATTCTTTTGAGTCCAAAACAAGATTATTTCTGGTTATATACTTTTATGAATTTTATTCCTTTTGGAAAACTTTCTTGGAGAAGAGAGAAAGACAAATTCATGGTATTTTCTTTTTATGTTAAAAATATAAAGTGGAAAAGGGGAAAATTCATGACCAAGTTAACATATTCCATATTTTCGAATTCTACTCCTTGTTATCTTTCTCCTTTATTTCCTTTAGCCAATTTTCAAGAATACAGAGAGAAAAAGAAAACAAAATTGATATTCATAAATTTGAGATAATTGCAACACATAATGCACATGTGAAAGAGAAAATTGTATTTTTAGTATCATTTTATTCTTCTCACATTATTATCCTTTAAGAAATTTTGTTTCATGGTCTCTTTACATTAAGCCTCTCAATTAGCATCATTTAACGAAAGCCATATTTTCAATATTAAATAAATTTTGAAAATTTGGGATGTTACAGTCACAAAGTAGATGTACTAAATTCTAGAGTTATTTGTTAGAATTATAATATTAAATATTCTAATTTATTTTATGTTAAATATACTTAATGTGATGTTAATACACATAACTTAGTTGACTAGGAAAGTTCGGCTGATTGGAACTTTATATGAGACTTATATGGTTGTTTCACATGTTTTTTGATATAATGTTATCCGACAAACTGCTCGTGATGAATAATATGTAATAATAATAGTTTAGATTACTATGTCACTTTAGTCCATTTTTCTCAGGTTGGGTTGTATATCAATTTTTTTCTTTCATGTGCATGTACTCCGATGTAAGTTGCACTACATACAATTACTAAGACTGAATTATTGGTTAAGAAAATTTTAAATGTTATTCATTGATAAATGAATGTGTGGATGTTTATTCCATTTGGATTCTTTTGAGGTTGTAACAAAATGGAAAATTTTAATTGTCTTTCTTGTATATTATCTCCATTGTTTTTGTCCTTGATCTAGTGCAAATTTCTTCTTAGTAAGGATTTTAGATATAGAAACCTATATCATATTTTGCATTTATCCTAATCAAATGATAGATCCCTATAATAGAGTATCAATTGTAGGTTAGATGAGTATACGACGACAATAGGATCTCGGGATAAAAAATAATATAGATATTGAAAAAATCTAAACGATATGTATATTGGCTAAAATCCATATTTGGCTATTGCGGTTAAGCATCTAAGTATTGGGATGTGCCAATAGGGAACTGTCAATGTACTTATTGTTGGCTTGACCAAACATATATATGAACAAATCCTGGAATTATGAAGATATGTATTATGGAGATAAAAAGCATAAACCCAAAGAGAGAAAGAATGATACATTTATGGAACTTAATACCAAAGTAGAAATCAAGAATATAAATGATGAACTAAAACAATGATCTATAAAGTAATTCATAATGAATTAGAATATGGATATGGATATGAGGTATATAAGGATAGTTAAGAACTAAAACTGATATGAAAGAACATTTGAATAAAGACACAATAGAAGATTAATATAAACTCATCATATGAGATATACATGACATATTGATAATAAATACAAGTAAATTTGTAATTTGAAGATGTTGTATTAAGTTTATCTATGAAGTAAAACATATAATATTTGAAGATGATGTAATTTGAACATGATTTATATAAATTTTATCCTAAAGGAGTGGAGAATGAGTATGATTAACAATCCCTACAAGGAGAGTGATTTGTTTATCCAAGTCAAAACATGTCTACCAATGGTAGTGATGGTATCCAGATCGATTGCCTTATTAACTCACTTTCCAAGAATGGGCACAACCAAATGTTTCCCATACTATTCTATTACAGGAATCATTACACATATGGTAATTTGACCCTTGATCAGAATTGGGATGTTCGTTTAGAATAAAAGAGACAACTTATTTTTATCCAGTTTTTGACCTGAAGCATCCTCAATATTTTTGAATCACTAGAACATAATCTTTGTTTCTTTTTCATAGGGTTAACTAGTAGTTTGTCACCATTTCGAGCATCTATGAAAGACTTCCAATATAGAAATACAAATGGAAGGATAAATCATCTTAAAAGCTATATTAAATTTGTACTTCCAAGAAAATATACAATAAGTTCAAGAAATCGGAATTCCAATCTAGATATGGAAACTTGTCTCTCATTTCTAAATCATCTTGATAGTGCTCTAGGTATATCATTGAGTTCCATAAATGGTTACTTGTTATTGAGGTGATTAGAATCATAAGTTGTTATGGGTGAAGCCAATGGAAAGCATGTAAAATTGTACCAACATATAGCATGTTTGTAAGGTTTCCAGTAGTCTATCTCTAGAAAAGTGGTATGGTTATGGAAGGGTGTTATGGTAGTCTGTTGCTGATTATAGGGAAGGTGTTTGTCAAAATGGCACATTGTCCATATACAAAGGGTATATGTGGAGCATTTAAATTGGAGGAATGGTTCATATATAGGTAGAGTTTTAAGCCTCAAGAATGTAGTGGAGGGGTTTCATTGGTAGTTTTAGGGCCCAGACAAAGGGTATAAGAGACATATTTTAGAACTCAAGTGGAGTTTGGTTGATAGGAGTTTGTATCTGAGATGGGATATCCTCATTATTGAGAAATTCTGAACGTATTTGGTCAAATTTGAGATGGTTGTTCTTTAATACTTAAAAACTTAGTAGCTTCTTTTATCGAATGGTGATCTCACATATTCTCGATTTGATAGAATAAAAAGTAATTCCATTTTTTATGGATATTGGGGTCAATCCTTACGTTCAACTAAATCAACATGGAGTAGTTGAAAACACTCTTGAGACTTAAAGGTTGTAGGTCAATTTTAGTTACTTAAAGTCCATATGTCTCAACATAGTCGGGTATACTCGCTAGATATCTGAGTGGTGGAGAATCTAGGTTTTCAAATAACATAGATGTCTAATGGTGGTACCTTTGGTAGAAAATGGGCTTTATTAGTTGTCTTCATGAGCATTTCACATTCCAAAGCGGGCTCACAGTTTAGCTTCAGAAGAATAATCAAATATGTCCCAAATTATGGTAAAATTAAAGCCAAAAAGTGGTTTTCTTGTCTAACATGCTCAACAGTAAAAAGTATTTATATTCAAGATGATTATGAGGACATTTTTCTGTTATAAGGAAAAGTAGAACTATTTATAGTCAAGTGAACAACCAAAAACAAATCTTGTCAACCACTAAATTTAAAGCTTGATTGTCCTCAACTAGAGAAGTCAGTTGAAGGGAAGAAAACATTTTGAAGTATTTTTTAAATTGAAAGGATATCACATTCAATAGAAAGGAACATAAGTATCTTCTTAATGATTTTAATCACAAGGATACCCACATTCTTTCACCATCACATCTAATCTCATGGGGTCCTTCTCATATTTAATACATTGCTTATGTGTATTCAAATCATGTCTTATTGCTTTTGAGATACTTAAACTTGACTTATCATATCAAAGTTCGTCAAATCTCAAATTTGTTCTTACAAGGGCCAAGTCTTGTTGGGACCTTTTTCAAGCTTTCTCAGATTGCAAGTACAAAGATTATTTTTTGCTCGAGACTAACATCTATGTGGCACACAATAAATCTCCCCCATTCAATGTTAAAAATGATATACTCCCCTTATGAATGGTTGTAACACAACACACATGCCCTGAATTAATGGTTTTCAAAAGGTTTTTCATATTTTTGTAGCGATGTCTATGGTGTCTAGACATGCCACTATGGAATGAATCACTGCCAAATTGGTCTATGAAGCTAGAGTTTCACTAATCTCCTCTTTTTATTTATCTTTTAATATTGTAATATGCATTTAATTTAATTCTTTCCAAGAATCTTTAGCTTGGTTTTATACTGTCCAATTTCAATTTCACTAAGATCAAAATATCATTAATGTATCAAGAGAAGTTGTAGGAAAAGAAAATTGAATAGAATATTTCAATAACTACAATTCTCTAATTCCACTTCTCATAGAAGAATGAAGTTTTACTTTCACAATAGATCAATAACTAGAAACTTGTACTCTGTTTAAGAAAAATGACTTGATGTGATAATTATATTGATTTCATTCATAAAAATTTTAGAATCCCATTAAAAATACCATTGTTGGATATGGAAAATCAACTATAGATAGAATCTAGTAAATTAAAAAAAATTACATCATATCTTTTGATAGTTTGATAGTTTCACAAGAAATTACGAAATGAAAAGAAATCATAGAACTAAGAGAAATTATACAATAAATTACAAAAAAAAATTCAAAAAGAAATAAAGAAAAATAATTAGGAATATAAAATTTTCAATTCAAAATTCACATCGCTCTCCAATCTACACTTGTAATTTTTTGTCCACAAGCATAAAGGAAAGAAAAAAAAGTGTAGCGAGAGAGAATGAAATGCCACATTTTTTTCATGAAGCAATTGGCATGGACAAATGGTGCATGGATTTGAGTTTTTTTATTTGGTGCTGAGGTTTTGAGAATGATTATCAGAATTTTAAGTGATCTTGTGATATATCTAGTTCTTGTTCAGATGATTTTTTAGAAGGAAAATCTCTTGTGTGTTGCAATACCTTCTTACCAAAACACATTAGATACATAGTAGAGCAGGGGAAGAGATCCAATTATTCCTAAGTGAGAAACTCAGTTGAAATTTTACACCAACAAAGTGGGAGGAAATGGTGATACTACAAACACGAGTGTAGGAATTAATAGAAGTCAGTTCAACTTAATTCTGGCTCATTCAGATAGAACTCAAACAAATATTAAAAAATGTACTTTAGTTATTTAGTGTGGTAGGTAATTTAATATAATTACACATGAAAATTCACCTAGGGAAAAGTCCATACATTTTCACCTGGACTAGTCACAATAATTATCATGCACAAGAAGATGGATCTAATAATAATATAGTATTAGGATTGAATATAAAGGTCAAAAAACTTTAGAATTATTTGATTGATGTAACCGTAAAAGAATTAATATTTATCAGAAAAGTTTGGTTTGGTTTATTTTGCAAATATTTCAAATAATAAAAGGTTGGATTTAGGTTTTGATTAACATATTAAGGAAACACTAGGGTGAGTTGGTTTCACCACCTCTACCTACTATGCACTATTTCATTGCATTGATTTTTTGCATGAACATATTGCATTGAGACCAAAAAAAACTATCCTTAAGTAATTGAGATTATAACCAGTGTGTTACCTAGATATGAGGTATCTATCACCTTGAGAAACACTTATACAAATTCTCATCAAGGGTTAAACTATAATCTAATCAATGCCCTTTCTCTTAAGTTTGAGTTTTCTACATCCAAGTCTAGATAAAGATGCATACATGTTGGCCAAACACATAAACAATCAGCAAATGATAGATTGGAAATATAAAAAGGTTCACACAAGTTTAGATGCAAACAATCGAGAAAAATATGTAGTGAGGATACTACCTGTACTCTAGAGAGGGGACTTGTAATGACCCCCACTTTTCAGTGTCCTAAGGACCTTAATGTCAAGGATCATTGTCTAACTTTATGAGGATCAAATTTAACAAATAATAAAGAATAGTAAATAATTTCCATTAATTTGAACAAATATTTACATGACTGCATAATGGGCTCCTCTAAGGAATTACATGAATTTTTTTTACATAAGAAATTTTTGGCTAAATTGGACATTATTATAATACCTTTGTTTTGATGATGACAAACATTTCTTTCTTATGGTTTTAACTTGCTATTTGAGTGTTTCAGGGACAAGCATATAAGGTGATGGATAGCGAAGACTTGGAAGATCAATTTGCTAAAATTGCTTTATTTTCATGATTGTAATCAATGTAAAACTTGTACAAGTTTATAATATACAAGTAATTAGATATCATGTAAATCAAGTGTTTAGATCTTCCTATCCACTCACAACACTTAGATAGGTCATCCCCCAAGGGACTATCACAATTGCACATTGATACACACACTTAGTAAATGAATACATTGAATCAGTGATATTCTTGGTCAACAAAAACTTCGACTGAGACACTCTCGATCGACAAACTCCTCGACCGAGAATAGACCCTCCTAGTCGTTAGACTGAATTAGAAAAAGTACTTGGGAGTTGAGTTGAATGTTGCAATACACTTTCCCCAAACTCACCCTCAGTCAAAAAATTCCTCGATTGAGAGACACTCGGACGACAAACTTCTCGTCCGAGAAGGTTTCTGTCTGCACTTTTTAAGATTAATTAACTAGCCATTACAAATGCACATAGTAGACACTTAACAGCTAGTTGAGCACTAAGAACACCCTAGAAGGTGTCTAGAATGTCCCCAAGCATTAGCAAACCACTCATATAAATAGGACAACCATAGTACACCTCAAAGCACAACTTGCATATACAATTCATTTGAGATCACATTGTAGCAAGCCATTGGCAAAGCTTTCACTTGCAAAACATTTCCACAAGCAGTGAATTCGTGTCCTATAGGCTGATATCTCCTATCCACTATACATTCATGTCCATCCACTTTGGTTATGAGATCAAACACTTGATATAGGATTCAAGCATTGTGCTACATTGGTAAAGTGGTCCTTTCCTGCTTCTTTCTTGTTCCTTTTTATTACTTTGGTTCTCCTTTGCTACTCCTAGGTTGGAGGTTGCGGAAAGGAGGTTGTATGAACTTCTTCTGGTGGAGAAGGTAGCTCGAATGACTTAGTATTACTTCAAGAAGGTTGTCTCAACACGAAGCTACTTCAAGAGGAAGGCTACTTCAAGGGCGAGCTTGGAGTTACTTCAAGGAAGGTTGCTTCAAGGTTGGTGAGACTACTTCTAGGTGAAGGATATCCTAAGGGTGAAGGTATTTGTATCTTATGTAACATCCTTGTGAGGTAATAAAATACAAGTGCTTTGAAAATCCCAATTGGAAACAATTGGGAAGTGGATTGACCCTTAGTTTTTACTAAGGGTGGAACCACTCTAAACGCCATGTCTCCTTCTCCAAATTTTAATTGTGGTTGCTTGGTTGAATTAATTTTAAAATCATCGTAAAACCCTATTCACCCCCCTCTAGTGTTTTTAAATTGGTATCAAAGCAGGCTTCAAGGAACTTTAACAAAGTCTTGAAGAAAATGGGTGATGGGGTACTTAACAACCTCCACTTGGAAGGAACACTTATGGCTCGACCTCCACCATTTGATGGCACCGACTACAACTATTAGAAGAGGAGGATGCAATTCTATTTCCAAGGAATCAACTGGGATCTTTGGAGAATGGTTTCAAATGCCTATAATCTTCCTCAAACCTAATATGCTACATGGGATGCAAACATGGTGAGATTAGCCCAATTGAATGCAAAAGTTGTAAGTATCCTTTATTGTTCAATTTTTGTAGGTGAGTTCAATAGAATATCAAATTGTGAAACTGCATATGAAATATGTCATAGACTCTCTATTACTTATGAGGGAACTGTTCAAGTTAAAAATTTCAAAATTGGCATGCTTAAACAAAAGTTTGAATAGTTTTGTATGGAACCATATGAGTCTATTAGTGAAATGTATGCAAAGTTTTCTTCTATCGTTAATGGGTTGAATGCATTAGGTAAAGCCATTAGTGAAGAGAATCAAGTATCAAAGATTCTTAGGTGCTTGCCTCCAAAGTACAAACCAAAGGTGACGGCCATTGAAGAAGCTAATGATCTCACTACATTAAGGATGGAACAACTCATTGGCAACTTGGAGGCTCATGAAGCTACCCTTGAAGAAGAAGAAAGATTGGCAGCTGAACACAAGAAGGAGAAAAGAAAGGACATTGCATCCAAATCATCAACCAAGAATAGTCATGACACAAGTGAAGAAGATAGTGAAGAAGAAACACTCATTGTAAATGGTAAGCAGTATAGAAGTTTTAAAACTAACAAAATTCCTAGTGTTTCTTCCTCCAGGTGCTTTGAATGTGACAAAAAGGGACACTTAAAAGGTGATTGTCCCAAAATTAAGGAGGGGAAGAAATCGTCTCACAAGAAGAAAGAAAAAGCATACAAAGTTGCATGGGATGATTCAAGTGATGATAGTGAAGTTGGAGAAAAAGAAGTAGAGTGCCTTATTGCTACAAAAAATGAAGAAGAAGAAGAGGTAAGCCTTTTTTATTTTCCAAAAGAAGATCTAATTGCTAGTCTTCATGATAAACATGAGAAATATGTTGATTGCAAAAAGAAACTAAAGAAAGCTACTAAAACTAATGAGGTTTTGTATGCTAAATTAAATAATCTTTCTTTTGAAAAGGACAATATTTTTTTTGAAAACTTTACCTTGAAATCATCTTTAAATGATTGCAATTTGAAGTTTCTTACTTTAGAAACAAATCATAATCTTCTTTCTCACGAAAAGGTTGATTTTCTTACAAAATTGCATAATTTTCAAACTCAACCTATCCTATGTAATCATCTAGATTATGATTCTATTTTTAAGGAAAGAGATGATTTATCATCTGATCTAGATCAAGCAAAGATAGGGCTCAAAAAGAAAATGGATGAGATTGCTAAAGTACAAAGAGAAATTAGTAGCTTGAGAAATAATGATATTCTTGATAAAATTCTACAAGATTCTTCTGGTCAGATTGGAAGAAGAGGACTAGGTTATAAGCCCAAAGGTAAATCTTTTCAAAAACCTAGAATGAGAAGGACACAAGTGCTCGAGACTAAATTTATGTATGTGCCTAAATCCAATCCAGCTAAGAATAGAAATGAAATTGATTGTATATGTTGTCATTACTGTTTATATCTTGGACATTATTCATTCTCTTGCCCATACATGAAAAAGGATGTTGATCTAGTTTGGGTTCCTAAAACTTAGAGATTTTGATTTGATTAGTTGAGATTTGACCTAAAACTTTACTTGGATATTCAAATGTCTTATCTCAACTAAATTGAGCATTAACGTGCATAATTTTGTAAAACTGATCTATATTTTTACTTGAAAACAACTACCGAAAACAATACAGAAACAATCTCGGTCGAGAAAGTTGTCGACCGAGACAATGTCGGTCGAGAAATTAGTCGACCGATAGAGTTACTATCTTAAGACTGCAAAAACCTGATAAATGGCCAATCGACAAATATTTTGACCGAACCTCACTCAGTCGAGAAATTTGTCGATCGAGAGAAACTCTGACAGAATTATTTAGTAAAAAAAAAAGATAATTCAATTACAATTAACTTAAGTATGTAATGAACTTTATATACTGCATATTTGAATGATCCTAATCAAAAGGAGGAGTATATGAGCATCAAAACTTTATACTTTTCATGATTAAATTGTATCTATCAAGTATACAAGAGGAAAAGATTGACTTTACTCAAGTTCGTGCTTACAAAGGAAAATGATGTTGGTTGGAAATTTATACTCTTGCTGCAAGTAGACATGCTTTATTATAAAAATACGTCATAAATCTTGAAGACAAAACTTCTCAAACATATTAGTAGTTTGCATCATTACATATATGTTAACGACATCCTTATTGAACTTGGTGCAAATTACAACTTATGTGATTCTGAACTTTATGCAAATCAAAATTGGACATTCTTTCTTTGAAAATTCAAATATTATCAAATTTCAATTTCTACTTTCTTGAAAAATATGATTAAGCGTACATTATCAATCTTAAATCTCAAAACATGATCAATCTTAAATTTTGAGAAAATTTAATCACGGAAATTCTGGATATGTTTCTATTACATCATCATGATTATTGTGTTCCACATGGTTTGTCTAAAATAATCCCTGGTCTATATCTAAATATAAACCATGTGATTAGAAATTGCTCTTATCATCAAAATGATTCAGCTCATTGATGATTATATAATTGAAAATGCCATTATTGCATTAAGATAAATCACTATGGCACAAATGCATCTTGACATATTAGTTAAATGATTATCTTGTGCTTAGCTCATGGAAAATGGTGTCATCCTTGTTATACATGAATTTTTTTGTATGATACTATGTACGGTATGTTTCAAATATTCAATCAAGTATATCCCTGAAAATGCTTAAACTGGAAATCTGTAGAAATTGGCTCTCAGTCAAAATATAAAATCAACCGAGGGGCACCCAGGTCGAAGTCAAGGTCGATCTAAAATAAGTTTGACAAAATTCTCAATTGTAAATCAAATCCTTACACTCAATCTTAGTATATTAAAACAAGATTTTAGTGCATATCTCTCATAAAAGGTTAACTTATTATGATCTAATGGTTATTGTGACCTTAGAATCCTTACATTATCTTGATTATAAGATTAAGGGGGAGCTCACAAAAATGATCTTGACTATAAGATTAAGAAGGAGCTCACAAAACTTTGTAAACATCATAAAGAAAATTTGAAACTAGTTATGACCTTAGTATCTTTAAAGTAATCTTGGTTATGAAAATAAAGGAGTCTACAATATTTATGAATATAATGTATATCTTGTCCTTAATGAAATTCTCTAAACAAATTAGGGCTTAACATCTCGTGCATTTGGTTAGAGATACATTCATTGATTCTACTATAAGCTTAAAAGAATCTCATATCATTTCAGGGTTTAACATCCCTTGTAAATGGTTGAGAAACTATTAAATATATTCATGAGCCTAAATGGATCTCATATCTTTTTCAGGGCTTAACATCCCTTGTAAAATGGATGACAAATCAAAACACATATGCCATGAATCTAAAAGGATATCATATCATTTCAAGTCTTAACATCCTTTGCAAATGATTGAGAAATAAATTGTGGCTAAATTTGACATAAACATAAGTGGTTTGCATTGAGTGTTAAATTATCAAATTAATGGGGAGAAATAAAAGTAATAATTAATGTTTAGCTTGGTTATCTTTTTGAAATGACAATGGGGGAGAAATAATATAAAATCAATAACATAAAGTAAAATGAGTTTCCTAATCTCTCGGCTAGCATATACTTGCAAATAAAACAATTGCTGCAAAAGGTAAACTTCAGGTATGAAACTCATATGATTTATATTGCCTTGATTTATATTTTTGAAATGTTTTGTCATATTCAAAAAGGGGGATATTGTTGGATAAATTGGACATTATTATAATCCCTTTGTTTGATGATGACAAACATTTCTTTCTTATGGTTTTAACTTGCTATTTGAGTGTTTCAGGGACAAGCATATAAGGTGGTGGATAGCGAAGACTTGGAAGATCAATTTGCTAAAACTCCTTTATTTTCATGATTTTTATCAATTGAAAAACTTGTAGGAGTTTATAATGTACAAGTACTTAGATATCATGTAAATCAAGCATGTAGATCTTCCTATCCACTCACAACACTTAGATAGGTCATCCCCCAAGAGAGTATCACAATTGCACATTGATACACACACTTAGTAAATGAATACATTGAATCAGTGATATTCTCAGTCGACAAAAACTTCAACCGAGACACTCTTGATCGCCAAACTCCTTGACTGAGAATAAACCCTCCTAGCCGTTAGACTAAGTTAGAAAAAGTAGTTGGGAGTTGATTTGAACGTTGCAGTACACTTTCCCGAAACTCACCCTCGGTCGACAAATTCCTCGACCGAGAGACACTCGGTCGACAAACTTCTCGACCGAGAAGGTTTCTATCTGCATTTTTCAGGATTAATTAACTAGTCATTACAAATGCAATTCATGGACACTTAATGGCTAGTTGAGCACTAAGAACACCCTAGAAAGTGTCTAGAACGTCCCCAAGCATTAGCAAACCACTCCTATAAATAGGACAGCCATAGGTCACCTCAAAGCGCAACGTGCATATACAATTCACTTGAGATCACATTGTAGCAAGCCATTAGCAAAGCTTTCACTTGCAAAAAATTTCCACAAGCTATGAATTCGTGTCCTATAGGCTGATATCTCCTATCCATTATACATTCACATCCATCCACTTTGGTTAGGAGATCAAACGCTTGATATCAGATTCAATCCTTGTGCTACATTGGTAAAGTTGTACTTTCCTACTTCTTTCTTGTTCCTTTTTATTGCTTTGGTTCTCCTTTGCTACTCCTAGGTTGGAGGCTGTGGAAAGGAGGTTGTATGAGCTTCTTCTGGGGGAGAAGGTAGATTGGCTGACTTAGGATTACTTCAAGAAGGTTGTCTCAACAGGAAGCTACTTTAAGAGGAAGGCTACTTCAAGGGGGAGCTTAGAGTCACCTCAAGGAAGGTTGCTTCAAGGTTGGTGAGACTACTTCTAGGTGAAGGCTATCCTAAGGGTGAAGGTATTTGTATCTTATGTAACATCCTTGTGAGGTAATAAAATACACGAGCTTTCAAAATCCCAATTGGAAACAATAGGATAGTGGACTGACTCCCTTAGTTTTTGTTAAGGGTGGAACAAATCTAAACGCTATGTCTCCTTCCCCAAATTTGAATTGTGACTGCTTAGTTGAATTAATTTTAAAACCATCATAAAACCCTATTCACCCCCCCCATTGTTTTTCAATTGGTATCATAGTAGGCCTCAAGGAACTTTAACAAAGTCTTGAAGAAAATAGGTGATGGGGTACTAAATAACCTCAACTTGGAAAGAACACTTGTGGCTCAACCTCCACCATTTGATGGCACCAACTACACCTATTGGAAGAGGTGGATGCAATTCTATTTCCAAGGAATTAGCTGGGATCTTTGTAGAATGGTTTCAAATTCCTATGATCTTCCTCAAATCGGATATGCTACATGGGATGCAAACACGGTGAGATTAGCTCAATTGAATGCAAAAGATTAAGTATCCTTTATTATTCAATTTCCGTAGGTGAGTTCAATAGAATATTAAATTGTGAAATTGCATATGAAATATGGCATAGACTCTCTATTACTTATGAGGGAACTGTTCAAGTTAAAAATTCCAAATTTGGCATGCTTAAACAAAAGTTTGAATAGTTTTGTATGGAACCATATGAGTCTATTAGTGAAATGTATGCAAAGTTTTCTTCTATTTTTAATGGGTTGAATGCATTAGTTAAAGCCATTAGTAAAGAGGATCAAGTATCAATGATTCTTAGGTGCTTGCCTCCAAAGTACAAACCAAAGGTGACGACCATTGAAGAAGCCAATGATCTCACTACATTAAGGATGGAACAACTCATTGGCAACTTGGAGGCTCATGAAGCTACCCTTGAAGAAGAAGAAAGATTGGCGGTTGAACACAAGAAGGAGAAAAGAAAGGACATTGCATTCAAAGCATCAACCAAGAATAGTCATGACACAAGTGAAGAAGATAGTGAAGAAGATAGTGAAGAAGAAACACTCATTGTAAATGGTAAGCAGTATAGAAGTTTTAAAACTAACAAAATTCCTAGTGTCTCTTCCTCCAGGTGCTTTGAATGTGGAAAAAAGGGACACTTAAAAGGTGATTGTCCCAAACTTAAGAAGGGGAAGAAATCATCTCACAAGAAGAAAGAAAAATCATACAAAGCTGCATGGGATGATTCAATTGATGATAGTGACGTTGGAGAAAAAGAAGTAGAGTGCCTTACTGCTACAAAAAATGAAGAAGAAGAAGAGGTAAGCCTTTTTTATTTGCCAAAAGAAGATCTAATTGCTAGGCTTCAAGATACACATGAGAAATATGTTGATTGCAAATAGAAACTAAAGAAATCTACTAAAACTAATGAGGATTTGTATGCTAAATTAAATATTCTTTCTTTTGAAAAGGACAGTATTGTTTCTGAAAACTTTACCTTGAAATCATCTTTAAATGATTGCAATATGAAGTTGCTAACTTTAGAAACAAATCATAATCTTCTTTCTCAAGAAAAGGCTGATTTGCTTGCAAAACTGCATAATTTTCAGACTCAACCTATCCTGTGTAATCATCTAGATTATGATGCTATTGTTAAGGGAATAGATGCTTTATCATATAATCTAGATCAAGAAAAGTTACATATCAAATAGAAAATGGATGAGATTACTAAATTACAAAGAGAAATTAGTAGCTTGAGAAACAATGATATTCTTGATAAAATTCTACAAGATTCTTCTAGTCAGATTGGAAGAAGTGGACTAGGTTATAAGCCCAAAGGTAAATCTTTTCAAAAACCTAGAATGAGAAGGACACAAGTGCCCAAGACTAAAGTTATGTATGTTCCTAAAGCCAATCTAGCTAAGAAGAGAAATGAAATTGATTCTATATGTTGTCATTATTGTTTATGGCTTGGACATTATTCATTCTCTTGCCCATACAAGAAAAAGGATGTTGATCTAGTTTGGGTTCCAAAAACTTAGAGATTTTGATTTGATTAGTTGAGATTTGACCTAAAACATTACTTTGATATTCAAATGTCTTATCTCAACTAAATTGAGCATTAACTTGCATAATTTTGTAAAACTGATCTATGTTTTTACTTGAAAACAACTACCGAAAACAGTACAGAAACAATCTCGGTTGAGAAAGTTGTGGACCGAGACAATTTCGGTCGAGAAATTAGTCGACCGATAGAGTTACTATCTTAAGCCTGCAAAAACCTGATTAATGGTCGATCGAAAAATATTTCAACCGAACCTCACTCAGTCGAGAAATTTGTCGACTGAGGGAAACTCTGACAGAATTATTCAGTAAAAACAAAGATACTTCAATTGCAATTAACTTAAGTATGTAATGAACTTTATATATTGTATATTTGAATGATCCTAATCAAAAGGAAGAATATATGAGCATCAAAACTTTATACTTTTCATGATTAAATTGTATCTATCAAGTATACAAGAGGAAAAGATTGACTTTACTCAAATTGTTGGTTATAAAGGAAAATGATGCTGATAGGAAATTTATACTCTTACTGCAAGTACACATGCTTTATTACAAAAATAAGTCATAAATCTTGAAGACAAAACTTTTCAAACATATTGGTAGTTTGCATCATTACATATATGTTAATGACAGCCTTATTGAACTTGGTGCAAATTACAACTTATGTGATTCTGAACTTTATGCAAATCAAAATTGGACATTCTTTCTTTGAAAATTCAAATGTTATCAAATTTCAATTGCTACTTTCTTGAAAAAGATGATTAAGCGTACATGATCAATCTTAAATCTCAAAACATGATCAATCTTAAATTTTGAGAAAATTTAATCACGGAAATTGTGGATATGTTTCTATTGCTTCATCATGATTATTGTGTTCCACATGGTTTTGTCTAAAATAATCCCTAGTCTATATATAAATATAAACCATGTGATTAGAAATTGCACTTATCATCAAAATGATTCAGCTCATTGATGATGCTATAATTGAAAATGCCATTATTGCATTAAGATAAATCTCTATGGCACAAATGCATCTTGACATATTAGTTAAATGATTATCTTGTACCTAGCTCATGGAAAATGGTATCATCCTTGTTATACATGAATACTTTTTGTATGATACTCTGTAAGCTATGTTTCAAATATTCAATCAAGTAGATCGTTGAAAATGCTTAAACTGGAAATCTACAGAAATTGCCTCTCGATCAAAATATAAAATCAACCGAGGGGTGCCCAGGTCGAAGTCAAGGTCGACCTAAAATAAGCTTGACAAAATGCTTAATTGTACATATTAGTCTGTAGCTCTCATAAAAGGTTAACTTATTATGATCTAATGTTTATTGTGACCTTTGAATCCTTAAATTATCTTGATTATAAGATTAAGGGGGAGCTCACAAAAACTATCTTGACTATAAGATTAAGAACGAGCTCACAAACCTTTGTAAACATCATAAAGAAAATTTAAAACTAGTTATGACCTTAGTATCTTTAAAGTAATCTTGGTTATGAAAATAAAGGAGTCTACAATATTTATGAATATAATGTATATCTTGTCCTTAATGTAATTCTCTAAACAAATTAGGGCTTAACATCCCATGCATTTGGTTAGAGATACATTCATTGATTCTACTATAAGATTAAAAGAATATCATATTAGTTCAGGGCTTAACATCCCTTGTAAATGGTTGAGAAACTATTAAATATATTCATGAGCCTAAATGGATCTCATATCTTTTTTAGGGATTAACATCCCTTGTAAAATGGATGAGAAATCAAAACACATATGCCATGAATCTAAAAGGATCTCATATAATTTCAAGGCTTAACATCCTTTGCAAATGATTGAGAAATAAATTGTGGCTAAATTTGACATAAAAATAAGTGGTTTGCATTGAGTATTTAATCATCAAATTAAGGGGGAGAAATAAAAGTCATAATTAATGTTTAGCTTGGTTACCTTTTTGAACTGACAAAGGGGGAGAAATAATATAAAATCAATAACATAAAGTAAAATGAGTTTCATAATCTCTCAGTTAGCACATACTTGCTAATAAAATAATGGCTGCAAAAGGTAAACTTCATGTATGAAACTCATATGATTTATATTGCCTTGATTTATATTTTTGAAATGTTTTGTCATCTTCAAAAAGGAGGAGATTGTTGGCTAAATTGGAAATTATTATAATCCCTTTGTTTTGATGATGACAAACATTTCTTTCTTATGGTTTTAACTTGTTATTTGAGTGTTTTAGGGACAAGCATATAAGGTGGTGGATAGCAAAGACTTGGAAGATCAATTTGCTAAAATTCCTTTATTTTCATGATTGTAATCAATGTAAAAATTTATACTAGTTTATAATATACAAGTAATTAGATATCATGTAAATCACGTGTTTAGATCATCCTATACACACGCAACACTTAGATAGGTCATCCCCCAAGAGAGTATCACAATTGCACATTGATACACACACTTAGTAAATGAATACATTGAATCAGTGATATTCTCAGTCGACAAAAACTTCGGCCGAGACACTCTCGGTCGACAAACTCCTCGACCGAGAATAGACCCTCCTAGCCATTAGACTAAGTTAGAAAAAGTAATTGGGAGTTGAGTTGAACGTTGCAATACACTTTCCCCAGACTCACCCTCGGTCGACAAATTCCTCGACCGAGAGACACTCGGTCGACAAACTTCTCGACCGAGAAGGTTTCTGCCTGCATTTTTCAGGATTAATTAACTAGTCATTACAAATGCAATTCGTGGACACTTAATGGCTAGTTGAACACTAAGAACACCCTAGAAAGTGTCTAGAACGTCCCCAAGCATTAGAAAACCACTCCTATAAATAGGACAGCCATAGGTCACCTCCAAGCGCAACGTGCATATACAATTCACTTGAGATCACATTGTAGCAAGCCATTAGCAAAGCTTTCACTTGCAAAACATTTCCACAAGCTGTGAATTGGTGTCCTATAGGATGATATCTCCTATCCACTATACATTCACGTCCATCCACTTTGGTTAGGAGATCAAACGCTTGATTTAGGATTCAAGCCTTATGCGACATTGGTAAAGTTGTAATTTCCTGCTTCTTTCTTGTTCCTTTTTATTGCTTTGGTTCTCCTTTTCTACTCCTAGGTTGGAGGCTGTGGAAAGGATGTTGTATGAGATTCTTCTGGTGGAGAAGGTAGCTCGACTGACTTACGATTATTTTAAGAAGGCTATCTCAATGGGAAGCTACTTCAAGAGGAAGGCTACTTCAAGGGGGATCTTGGAGTTACTTCAAGGAAGGTTGCTTCAAGGTTGGTGAGACTACTTCTAGGTGAAGTATATCCTAAGGGCGATGGTATTTGTATCGTATGTAACATCCTTGCGAGGTAATAAAATACAAGTGCTTTCCCAATTGGAAACAATTTGGTTGTGGACTGACTCCCTTAGTTTTTGCTAAGGGTGGAACCACTCTAAATGCCATGTCTCCTTATCCAAATTTCAATTCTAGTTGCTTGGTTGAATTAATTTTAAAATCATCATAAAACCCTATTCACCCCCCCTATAGTGTTTTTCAGAAACTACCTTATACATGAGAGAGAAGAAGTACTCAACTATCAAATCCTCCTGCATAGCTTTAATACCTTCACGAATTTCATCTGTATCTTCATGTTTATAACTTGTGTATCAACTACCTAAAACTCTGACAAACAAAATGCGGATAGCATATTTCTATACTAGTACATCACTTCATCCAATAATCACACATACATATATTCAATCATCATTTACTTACACATAAGAACATGTATTTTCTTTCATGTTCTAACCCACACTTGGTTAACTATCTCAGGTGTAACCATTGTCCATCATTGGACTTACGTGACCCTTTGATTAGTGTAACCTAAGGTTCATAATATCATTATTTACTTTATGTGACATTATAAGGACTTTATAATTTGCATGAAATAAATAAACATCCAACAAATATCATTCATTCAATATTTGAGAAACTTTAGTAAACATCAAAAGTTGATACATATAATCATAAACATAACCACGTACCTTATTGAAGAACCATCTTTCAAAATCATCAAATGCTTTATGTTAACCAACCATCATAGAAAGCAAAGGTACATCCAATCAACGAACATGATTAGACAACATTATCTGCATGTATGTACACTTCATGTGTGTCAGCATGTATTCGTAACAAGCTAATAAAATCTAACCTAGGTCTTAGACTAGGGTTTAGGGTATCTTAGCATTATATATTAGGGTTTGACTTGACACCCTAATAATACTTTATCATGTGTCATAAGGGTTATAAAACTTAATTGTCCTTTAGGTGTACCCTAATTTGTGTATTGATCATTACATCATCATAATATCCAATTAGATCAGGTTACATCAATTAATTAGATGATAACTTCAAGTACATATTCATGGTTGCATACCATACAATCTGTTTGAGAAGGAACAAGCAAGTCTTCGAGGGCGTTCAAATCAACACGAATCAATAGGCCAATTCAGTCAGATACAAAGTGATGGAGCCTCCACTTATGTGGAGTTGTGTGCACCACTAAAAATCCTAGAGATAGTTGATCTCTAAGTTTACCCTTGTGTATGCTATAATAAGATATCCACCCACGTATGCTATGATACATGGAAGTCTTATCATAGTATAGTTAAGGGTCGAATCCACGAGACAACGGTCTTGTTAAGAGTTTAACAAGATGGAAAACATAAAAATCTTACTTATCCACTTAAGAGTTGATATTTAGATCAAAGAGTTGATTTGATGGTTAAGCTAAATTACGGAGAAAGAAAATAACAAGAAAGTAAACTTAAGGTCGTCAACAATATTTAGAAACCACTAGGATGTGATTGGGTTTCACCACCACTACGCATGGATCAAAACATACATCACAATAACTTGGCTTGCAAAGAAAAGAGTCTAAACAGTTAGTATCTTTGTAGACTTAGCTTCCTTTCAGATAACTAACTACGAGAAACGTGGAAGTGTTGAAATGCCAGCCATCCCCAGACGAATGGTCACTTACTTTGCATCACTCCCCTCGCAAAGTGTGTTCCTCGACATTCAAGGTTGTACTTTCATATGTCAACTGATTCGATTTCATAGTATGAAAGTACAACGATGGAGGTGAGTTTACTCCACTCCTTGAGAAATGCTCCTAGATTCTGAACCAAATGTATGGTGACTACATAGAATCTGGAACCAACAAGCAGTCGATATTTGAATCTAGAAGTACAAGCATAGACAAATTGCACTAACAGATAATAGATAACACAAGTTGGTGATCAAGCAACTAGCATTCATTAAATGATTGATGTTGAACTGTAAATATAGTGTTTTTCTATTGCAAACTCAAGAATTACAATGTATGAAATGAAAACATGGGTAGCGGGGCTACTCCCCGCACCCTAGTGTTTGAGACTACTCGCTCATGGCAAGAACAAAGAAGGAGGCGAGAAGAGAGAGAGAAAGCATCATCTCCACGTAGGAGGGAGGAAGGTCAACCCCTTGGATGAGAGAGCAACTATCTTCATGCCGTGTGGTTGTCTTGATGAAGAATCCTCCACTTCCCACCTTCTTATGTTGATGAGAGAGGAGGTAGCTTGAAGATAGAGTATGGATCTTGAACCAGTAGCCTTTGGGCAAAGGATGGAGGTGGAATAACTCTGGAGTGATTGGGGTAGCTTCTGGGAATCCAAGAACTTGATCCCAAATGAGGACTCCTTAGGTCCTATTTATAGGCTTCCAAGGAATCCCAAACAGTCTTGGGATCGTTTGGGTCTTTAATAGTTTGGGGACCATTTGGCATCAAATGGTCTCAGGACTGTTTGGGATCATATGGTCTTGGGAACATGTGCCTTCATTCGGTTGCCAAACTATTTGCCTTTATTCAGTCTTGGGACCGTTTGAGTTCTTTGGCCTTGGGACCGTTTGGGTCTATTCGGTCTTGGGACCGTTTGGACTTCATTCGGTCTCGGGACCATTTGAGTTCTTTTGGTGTTGGGACCATTTGGACTTCATTCGGTCGCAGACCATTTGCCTTTATTCAGTTTCGGGACCATTTGGGTTCATTCAGTCTTGGGACCGTTTGGGTTCATTCGGTCTTGGGACCATTTTGGACTTCATACGGTCTCCAGATCGTTAGCCCCTTTTGCAATTTTTTTGGGTTTTTATGTAAGAAGAAGGAGATAAATGTTAGTTTAATGGTGAATTGAAAATAAAGCAGAAAGTTAAGGATTATATCTAATTTATCTAAGAAAGAGTATGGAAAATTAAGAAAAACTAGTACGATAACATCACAAAAATGGGAGGTTATCACCCCCCCTAACTTAGAGTCTAGATTGTCCTCAAGCTAGATAGAGCTAAGGCACGTAGTAGCGAGGTGATTTTATTTAGTGAAGATTTCCATTCTCTTGCTTCAATTCTAAACCAGAGATCTCCTAGAGTTTTATCTGGACTTCCTCTTGCATTAACTCTTTCAGGTGAGAGTTGTGTGGATCTCAGGTTTCTTCCGCATCGCATAACTCGCACTGGGACCACCTTTTCATTGATCACATTCCACGCATGTTTTCGTCTCTAAGAAATTTTATACCTCTTTAAAAATCCTACCGAAAGCTAAGATAGGTATGAGGGTTGGCTAAAGGTTGTTGTGTAACTCCCCCTTTAGGTGGGGGAGGGTTTATCTAAACTTGTAGGATCTCACTACCAAGCATGAAACATCTGCCTTTGTGAAGGCAGCTAAATGTACCAGCTGGGCGAGTCCTTTATCAGCTTTTTCATATACTTGGATACCTTAAGATCTCACTACCGGGCGCGACACATCTGCCTTCGTGAGGGAAGATGAATGTACAGGTTGGGTGAGATCTTTATTGGTTCTTCGTATAAGTCCTTATGCATGGCACAACTCTCATGTTTTTATTCAACACTCAGGCTTTTATTCATATGCTCACAGGCTTAGGATTTGGGTATTTAGGATTTTATTTGGGTTGCCAAGCCTCTTTTTGAAAGGAAGAAAATTGTTTCTTAGGGCTTCCTGACATGCACTTATTACGGTTTCGTACTTGGTGGTCCTCTTGTGAGGTTCCCTGATTTGGATTTTACTTGGTTCCCTCCCGTTCTTGAGAGTGTTTAGCTTGTGTCGGTCAGGATGTTAACCTATGGAGAGTCTGATGCAGAATTGAAGCAAAAGCATAAGAATAGGGTATGAAAGTGATTTATTAATTCACCATTACATGCCTAAATGCTTCATATGTAACTGAGGATTAATTTATCTCTAACTTAGCTAGGGGTGTTCCTTTTCCAAAAAGAGAGTTGTTTTATATGCAAGAGTTATTCTATCAAAGAAATTACTGAAAAATCTAAGTGTCGAAGGAAAGGAAAAATATGTATGGAAGAACAGGGGTGAAAGAAGGAATAAAGAGAAAAGGGGATTCGAATATGATACATCGCCCTTGCCCAGTGTACCCCCCCTAATTTATTATCCACTCTTTCCTCAGAGTGTCAAGGTGATAGGTTGAGAAGTACATGGGCAAGGGTATCACAGTTATGTTAATCCCTTGTTTGCTCCATATGATCGTAGGAGAGTAGCTGCAAACTTTCCCCGTAAAGCATGATAATCCATGTCCTTCATTTCTTACACATGCTTACCGAGGAAAATAAGGGTGTACATCCAGTAAAGGACGTGGAAAACACAGTCGTTAGATTCTCTGATCTGCTGGGGACATCTGTGGTTGAAGGCTAGCCAGTGAAAATGTTCTTTTTCATATGCCTTTGTGTGTTTTCCCAGGAGATCATGTATTCGTACAGCACAGTCCTTCTCCACTTCCTCTGTGGGCGTCTTTGCTGTAACAACATAATTTTTTTGGTTTGGATCAAAATGGTTGTCGGAACTATTGTAGATGATTGTTGTTCCTTCATGTAGGTTTGTTGCCAGTAGCATCCAATGGTCGGAGTGAAGAAAAGGAAGAATAATGAACTTCAGAGTTGTATGTTGAAGATATAAATTAGTGCCTCTATGGTTCTGAAGTTCTTCGACCCTAATAGATCATCCTTCATGTATGATGATGCCATATAAACTGTAGGGTGGTTCCATGCTAGAAGAAACTGGTACATAGTCATTACCCTCATAGATAAAGAACCTTTAACTTGTACGGTTTCATGGAGAGAATCTGCCATTACCAAAATATCTCCGTGTAAGAAAACCAGCTCATCGTTCTTTACGTGTAGTCGATACATGATGAGTCAGAGTTCATTGTCAGAGAGGCTCTTACATTCGTTTAGGTCATAATTTGGAATCGTTGGTTGTATGGCAGATAGGGGCACCATTGGTTGGAAAGCTCTAATGATGGTGGCCCCTGTTATCAAGTCGATGTCCCCCTTGTCTGCCGTTATATCGAAAGCATAAGGGTCCCACTAGCATTGTTCTGGGACCTTGGCGGTTTGATGGTGCTTTTTCTCCAACACTTTTAGAATTGTCCTGTATGGACGCTTTTGTGGACGTTGTATAGCAGAGAAGAGATACTGAGGTATGTCATCCTATGCCATTGTTGGATCCTTAAAGAATCGTCTGTCGTAGATGAGTTCCATGGCATAATGTCCCCGTAAAGAGTGCATATCCTCTACTACTAACTCGGTAAATGGGAGTTGTCAATTTTGTGCTTCTATGTGTCTTATTGTATAGAAAGCACAATCCCCAGAACCCTTAATTGTTTGAATAGGCGTGTTGATGATTCGGAACCAGGGTTGATTCCAACCATGTATAAGAGATGGGCAGGCAACCCATATTATTTTGAGAAGCCGGAAAGGAATGCATTGTGCTTCCCTGACTTCTAACCCTGCAAAGTTGATATGTCCGACTTTTAGTTCACTGGCACAGAAGTTGTACACCTTGGCATCACATGCCTCAATGTCGAAAATCATGAGAAGCCAGTGTCTGGAAACTTTAAAGGGCACGGTGATGTAGCACGTCCTCCTTGCTAGACCAGCCACTCTACGGACTTTGCCTGCATGTCCTTGTGTAGCAGAGATAGGGACAATGTGGGTGAAGCGTTGAAAATAGGATGTGCTTTCTTGGAGCTTCGGAATTCTTCTATAGAATTGGCAAGTAGGATGCAGAAGAGAGCCATCGTCACCACCGATTGTGGTTGAAGGAGAATATGGAAATCTTTGTGGGTCAACTTGCGCTTTGTCTTTGTATTGTTATATATGATGTCCCCCCCCCCGTTCTTGGCATCATCTAAAATAGTGTTTAGGATAAGGATGTCCTGAACATCTAGTGTAGAGATGGCCGCCATGTCTAGATCTTTCATCAGATGAGGTAGAGGTGGCGGTGGGGGCAGGTCCTATGGAGGGAGTGGAGTCTTCACACTATCTTCTAAGAACGGAGGTAGAGCTTCATCTTTGTCTGAGTCATAATTGGAGTCGAGTCTATCTTCTGTGTCTAGACTCACTCTATCGGGTTCTTCCTAATCTAGGGGAGGTTTGTTGATTGTTGAATTGCTATTGTAGTTGGGCTTATGCTGGTTTCCACGATACATTGTTGAAATTCAGCAAAAGCAGCTTCTTTAGCAGCTTCCCCTAGTTATCCCATGGCTGAAAAATTAAAGAACTGGTCGCCATATGACATTGTGGCGTTGTCATTGTTATTAGGGGAGTTGGGATCTTTGGTTCCTCCTTCTTGGTAGACGTTATCCTGTCCTATTTTTGCGGGGTCTTCCCCTCAGGTTGTGCCCTCCCCAGCATTTCACGTGTGGCATCCAACTTACATAAACAAGATTAACTAAATAGGAAGCGATTATATATTAACAGCATATTACTGAAAATCACTAAAAATTAAAACCTTTTTCAAAGAGATCCAATCATAGGAAAACTCTTTCAATGAGTACCAATGTATTACATTTACATCTTGGTTCATAAGTACATATCAGGTACCATCTCTTCTCGAGATTTACAACATCAACTAAACACAGACAGCATAAAGAACCTCGAGGCATCAAGACAAAAACTCACAACGATTCATTGAAAGCATTCACCATTAACTCTAAGGACCTGAGAGTATAGAGACGACACATAGGACATCTATCTACAAGACACGACATACAGTACACTCAACCTGAGCTATCACTGCTATCCTTGCTGCTAAAGTTCTTCCTCTACAAGAATGTTCTCAAACTCCTCCGTGCTCGTCCATCTAAAAATGTTGGATCCCACGGGGGTGAGACAATTGAAAATTGCCCCAGCGAAAGATATAATTCTCTGCTAGAAACATTATTATTACAGTTTAATGATATAAAACTAGGCAGAGGATAAGAAGTTTATATCATTCTCATATGTAAATATTGCAACTATCTATAATAGAGCAGTAAATCATCTATTCTCTTTATAAGGAATAGGGAGGACATGTATATCATTTGTCTGTTATATTAACCTAGCATCCCATGCTTTTCTCATGGTATTCATTACTCTGATATGTCACCCATGAGTCTTTCTTGATTCTATTGGTTGGCCTTAGCCAATCTGCTAAACAGATTTTGGTTTATACTAGACATGAGACTGTACATCATCATGTCTTGTTCAGGCATTGGTCTATACCAATCATGTATAAATATTCCAGGCATTGGATTATACCAATATCTTGTGCAACTAGTACAAGCATTGGACTTATATTATTCCTGTATATCCATTCCAAGTATTGGACTATGCCAACCCTATGCATCCATTCCAAGTATGGGACTATTCCAATCATGTGCAACTATTCCAGGTATTGGACTATGCCAATCATGTGCAACTATTCCGGGTATTGGACTATGCCAATTTTGTGCAACTATTCCAGGTATTGGACTATGCCAATCACGTGAAACTATTCCAGGTATTGAACTATGTCAATCATGTGCAACTATTCCAGGTATTGAACTATGTCAATCCTATGACATTATTCTAGGTATTGGGATTTAACCAATCCTATGTAGTTATTCCAGGTATTGGGTTATTACCAATCCTGTGTAGTTATTCAAGGTATTGGGTTGTTACCAATCATGTGCATTTATTTTAGGTATTGGGTTGTTACCAATCCTGTGACATTATTCTAGGTATTGAACTATACCAATCATGTGACATTATTCCAGGTATTGTGATTTAACCAATCCTGTGATATTATTCCAGGTATTGGATTTTAACCAATCCTATGATATTATTCTAGGTATTGAACTATGTCAATCTTGTGACATTACTCCAGGTATTGGGATTTAACCAATCCTGTGATATTATTCTAAGTATTGGGTTTTAACCAATCCTGTGATATTATTCCAGGTATTGGGTTTTAACCAATCCTGTGATATTATTCTAGGTATTGAACTATGTCAATCCTGTGACATTATTCCAAGTATTGGAATTTAACCAATCATGTGATATTATTCCAGGTATTGGGTTTTAACCAATCCTGTGATATTATTCCAGGTATTGAACTATGCCAATCCTGTGACATTATTCCAGGTATTGGGATTTAACCAATCCTATGATATTATTTCTGGTATTAGGTTTTAACCAATCTTGTGATATTATTCCAGGTATTGAACTATGTCAATCCTGTGATATTATTCCAGGTATTAGAGTTTAACCAATCATGTTCATCTTATTATAGATTACCACATCTTGTCACCTCACACTAGGCAATAACCATTCTCATGGCTCATAGAGCACATTTAATATCTTATCACATCTCACTAGGTAACAATTAACATCATGGCTCACAGGGCCCATAAAACATCTTGTTACCTCTCACTAGGTAACCATTAGTATCTTTCTTAAAGAGTGGGATGTGATATCTATGATGTCTTGAAGCATTACTTTCCTTATTACTTTTAACTTACTTAAGTTTATCAACTTGTATTGTATTAAGTTATTTCACATCTTAATACTTTTATCCACTAATGTATCACCTTTATCATAAAACGCATAGGTTATAGAACACACATTAGAATTGTCCAACCATCTTCAATGATATGGACTCATCTCAGATTAAGGCATTGCTCATTATTAGGATTAGGTCTCCCATACCATCACCCTTTATTAGGGTTTAGGATTTCTTTAAGGCCCGCGCCCACTGCCCAAGGATCTAGTAGAGTTTTAGGAATGACGACTGGCCCCACAGACCACCACTAGCCTTAACTGTGTGTTTTTGTCCACTCAAACGCAAGCCAGGATAAACTTCCCGACTGGTCACCCATCCTAGTACTACTCTAAGTTGAACACGCTTAACTATGAAGTTCTTTAGTGATGGGCTCCCAGAAAAGGAGGTGCACCTTGGTGATATGGGTAGTCCAATAATTCCTTTAAGATCATGTTATCTGAGGCCTCAAATCGTGGGATGTTACAATCTCCCCCACTTAGACTCTTGACGTCCTCGTCAAGGCTCAACTATAAGGCCTCATAATCTCTTCCCCATTTCAGTGCAGACCCACAATGGCCCATGGACACCCAGCTCCCGATCACGGAACACTAGCGCAAGGGTGGCTACTTCAATCATGGACAACCCTTTCCTACATGCCTGGACCTCACAACTCAAGACTGGCATGCCATGTCCATGTGGGCCCCACCTACTGGAGGGGTTTTGGCTCTATTACCATTTGTAAGGCCCGAGCCCACTGCCCAAGGCTCTAGTAGAGTTTTAGGAATGACGACTGGCCCCACAGACTACCACTAGCCTTAACTGCGTGCTTTTGTCCACTCATACGCAAGCCAGGATAAACTTCCCGACTAGTCACCCATCCTAGTACTACTCCAAGCGGAGCACACTTAACTATGGAGTTCTTTAGTGATGGGATCCCGGAAAAGGAGGTGCACCTTGGTGATATGGGTAGTCCAATCATTCCTTTAAGATCATGTTATTTGATGCCTCAAATCCTGGGATGTTAGAGTTTCACATACTATCATACTTCATTAAGGTTAGGATTTCATATACCATCGCCTTTCATTAGGCATTCACATCACATTACCTATAATTAGGGTTTAATATTCATCCCAACTAGGGTTTCTTATGGCATCACCCTCAATGAGGGTTTCTCATAGAATCACCCTCAATTAGGGTTTCTCATGGAATCAACCTCAATTAGGGTTTCTCATGGACTCAACCTCAATTAGGGTTTCGTGATCACTTCATCAAAGATCATACTTTATAATCTTAATTTATTCATATTGAAGGTATTTGAGGCTTATCCATTACATGATTACCCTACATGTATGGATTCCTCTCTCTCTCATCCTCTCTAGGATGTTGACTATGTCAAACTTGGATGCATTAGGTCAACCAACCCTTTAATTAAATACATTCAATTAGGGTTGACATACTGTATTAAAATATTACTTACTTAAGCTTTAGGGATTAACTCATCCAGGGTTACCAATTACTTAGTACCTTAAAGGTACAACCCTAGTGATTATCTTTGAGATAAATCAGTAGCAACCATAGGGTCATTTTATCTTTCATCACCTTAGGTTCTTCACTAATTAAATCATATTGAAACATCCAAACGTTCTTGACTATTGATGCTCCAAACGGTTTGACACCGAATGGGCTTGGGTCTCCAAACGGTTTGAGACTGTTTGGTCTCAAATGGTCTTGAGACTGTTTGGACCCAAACGGCCTTGGGACCATTTGGTCCAAACCAACTCAAAACTGAATGGACCAAAAAGTCCTTTCAACACTTACACGATTCATAATTTCAATGGATGGACCAATTATCAATTGAGTCCTTGATTTCTTTATCACTTGAACTATTGAATCAACCTTCAATTAGATCATCAATTAGGGTTTTGAACCCAATTGATCTAGGATTTCAACTCAAGGAACCTTCAATTAGGGCTTTGAATCTAGTAGCTTTCAATGATCAACATTGTGGAATTGGTTCAATTGAAACCAATGAACCATCATCAAAATTTTGACATAACCTGACCCCAAATGGTCTTAAGGTCGTTTGGATGACCTACAAATGGTCTTGGGACCGTTTGCCTCATCCTAACCTTGGAATTTGTGAGATTCCATTAGGGTTTAGGTCATTGGGTTGATCATCAAATCAGCACTCAATTGCATTTCAATTCGGTATCTCTGGACCTTCAATTACTCAACCATACTTAACCCTAGACCTCCAAACAGTCTTGAGACCATTTGGGCTAATCAACCCAAAAATCTAAGTTAACCAAATTGAATTTCGGCACTTATTTTGATTAGGGTTTGCTAATCGATTAACCCTCAATTGATGAACCCTTTAAGATTAATCAATCAAATTTGGTGGGTCATCTACCAGCATCATTAGCATCAAAATTTCCAAATGGTCAACCCTGGTCAACTCTCCCAAACGGTTTGAAACCGTTTAGCTTCAAACGGTTTGACAAAACCGTTTGCTTTCAAACGGTTTTGTTGAAACTGAATGATCAAGTTTGTTGAAACCGAATGACATAGAAATGCTTTGGTAAATGTGTCCAATATGATGTCATCATCATCTACCTTCATCCCTATAGTTCTTAGTACTTCTGATTTCATTGAATTACCCATTTCAACCAACAATTAATCAAGAAGATGAAGGAATCAATGAAATTGCAAGATTAATAGTTGAATAACAATGTAAAGGGGTTCAAGTTATATAACACTCCACCAATTGAGCTTCAAAGCTCCAAGCTCCACGTCTTTAATGGTGGAAGAATCTTTCTCAACTATCCCAATCTCGTCCTCAAGCTTTTGAGTGAAAAGGAATGGCTAGGATAGAAGATCGCATGGAGAAAAGAAGAAATCTATAACATCCCTGACCTGGGTTATGCCTTAACCCTAGGTGTTTTGCTTAATAAAGATAATTATATGATTGATTTTATCTTTTGAAAAGTAATTAAGGCTCAAGAGGAACTTATGTTTCAATTTTAGTACCTTTTGAATAATGTTGAAACAGTGTTTTGCTAGTTTTGGACTAGAGTGCAAATTACCCAAGTTGAGGGGTTAACTTGCAAATTGTATATGATACAATGTTCCTCATGTGTTGAAGCATCATGATAATGAAGATGATGCAGAGGTATGGCTTGTGATAGCCTGAATACCAAGAAAGAGCTTGTTGAGCAATGTTTGTGAATTAAAACCTAGTTTTGGTGTAATGTGCAATTTACCCAAAACCTAGGGTGCAATATGCAAATTAACACTTGAATAGGGTCCTAATGTTTCTTGGCATCAGGTGGAGTAAATAAAATGATAGGGGCGCCTCATTTGTATCTCTTTGAAGGAGAGAGAATCTTGATATTAAAATAATCAAGATTTAAGCATAATGGAAACATTAGTTCAAATTAATTCAAAAATAAATAGAATAATTGAAGGGCCTTCAACCAAAATTAAAATGGTTGGATTCAGATATGTTTTTATGTCCTTTATTTTTGCAAGGACACCGAAATATCCCAAGGAGGTGAAAACTCCACTCACCTTATTATAAGAAAAAGAATTTCCACTCAAATATGGATATTACTATTATAAGGGTTAAGGTGTTTAATTTCTTTTCCCTTAATTCATGGATAATGGAAGGGAGTTAGGTGGGGATAGAGTTGCCCTTGCATGCAAGAAACCAAGGGGGATGTGGTGGCAACAATTTTGGAATTAAAAGATTTTTATAAAAACATTTTCTCTCTCATTGATTTTCTTATAAAAGAGCCTTTACCACTCAAACCAAGGACTTTTTCGGATCCTTCTCTTCTCCTTGCTTGAAAAAACGACCAAGGGAGCTTGGAGAAATCGGAGTATGACCCCCAACCTGTTGGTAAGCTTTTTAACCTTCTTTCACCATGATTTCATGGTGGAAATTGAAAATAAATGATGGATTTCTTCTTTTCTCCATGCAATCTTCTATCCTAGCCATTCCTTTTCACTCAAAGCATGAGGATGAACCTTGGGATGGTGAAAGGAGTTGAATCCACAATTGTTGACTTGAGCTTGGAGCTTTGAATCTCAATTGGAGGTGGGTTTTATAACTTGAACCCTTAATGTTATTATTGCATTCAATTCCTTATCAAATTGGTGATCCTTTCTTATTCTCGAAATTTTATTTGGTTGATTGATGAAATCACCATGACAATCACAGCAAGATTCATGGGTTTAGATCTTGATGATGATGACATCATCATAAGCACAGATCTCCCCAAATATCTTGTGCAAACAGTTTCAACATTTGGGTCCAATCGGTTTCACCAAACCGTTTGGGGTTTGGAATCCCAAACCGTTTAAGAAGGTTGACCGTTTGAATGGGTTGACCATTTGAGGTCAGAACCCTAGAAAATGTTGGATAAGGATCAAATGGTTCCAATTGATTAAATCAATGAATAGACGATCATCTAATTGGAAACCCTAATCGGGTTAAGTGCTGATTTTGCAATTGATTAATGTAATTCTTTGGGTTGACTAACCCAAATGGTCTCAAGACCATTTGGAGATCACCCAAATGGTCTCAAGGCCATTTGGAGGTCATCCAAATGACCTCAAGACCGTTTGAGGTCAGGTCATGCCCAAATTGAATGATGGATCAATGATTTTAAAGCAATTACTTCCAAAATGTTTAATATAGAAGGTTCATCAATTTCAACCATAATCCAATTGGGTTCAAAACCCCAATTGATGACCAATTGAAGGTTTAATCAATTTAAGGATGATTTATTATCTCAATTGAATCATGATGCTTAGGTTCAATTGATGAGTAATTATATGGATACAATTGATGAGGGAGTTAACCATGGAAACCCTAAATCAATTTTTGTGGTTGAGACAATTCTTGGTCCAATCAGTTTTGAGGAGGTTTGGACCAAATGATCTCAAGAGTGTTTGAGTCCAAATGGTCTCAAGATAGTTTGGGACCAAACTGTCTCAAGATCATTTGGTACCAAACGAACCCAAACCGATTGAGATTCAAACGGTTTCAAACATCTACTTTAGCAAACGGATTCAAGTATCTACTTTAGCAAACGGTTTCAAGTACCTACTTTGCTAAACGGTTTCAATTGTTAGACTTAGACCGTTTGAAGGTTATCCATGCAAGACCGTTTGAGGTAGTTGGTCAAGACCGTTTGGGGTCTAAGTGACCAAGACCGTTTGGAAGTAATTAACCCTAAACCGCATGGACACCTAAGGTGTTTAAAGATCAATTGTATAATTGAACATTATATGATGTGAACCAAAGGTGATTATAGGGTTTGTACCCTTAATAAGATAGGGTGATTAATACCTTGTTAATGATTACTCCTTAATGATTAAGGAAGTAATGTCATAATACATGGTGTCAAGCCTTCAATCAAGTTGAGTTGACCTAATTCAATCATGATTGATGCAAATGTCATCTTGTAAAGGATGAGAGAGAGAGGACTTCTTACATGAACGATAATCATGTGGAGGTTAAGTCCCAACACTTTCAACATATATGAATGTATAATTGGGGTATGATTCTTGATAAAGAGACCATGAACCCTAATTATGAAGGTTAATGAGCCCTAACCCTAATCTAGGGCAATGCTAGGTGTAACCCTAATCTAGGATAGGGATGTAACCATACTTGAGGATGATTCCATGTGAAACCCTAATTGAGGGTGATGCCATGTGAAACCCTAATTGAGGGTGATGCCATGTGAAACCCTAATTGAGGGTGATGCCATGTGAAACCCTGATTGAGGGTGATGCCATGTGAAACCCTAATTGAGGGTGATGCCATGTGAAACCCTAATTGAGGGTGATGCCATGTGAAACCCTAATTGAGGGTGATACCATGTGAAACCCTAATTGAGGGTGAGACCATGTGAAACCCTAATTGAGGGTGATGCCATGTGAAACCATGTGCAATGGTATGATGAGAAGCTCTAATATAGGGTGAAGGTATGTGAAAATCTAAATTGGAGCTATAATACATGAAGTCCTAATCTTGAACAAAATGATAACAAACCAGAATCCTAATAATAAAATAGTAGATAAAGCCTTATAAAGGTGAAATATCTCAAATGGTTGATTATAGGCAACCTTATAGTAAGCAACGCCTTATCCTGAGATGAGTCCATATCATTGAAGATAGTTGGACCATTCTTGTGTGTGACCGATGCACTTCATGGTAAAAGTGATAGGTTAGTGGATGGAAGTATTAAGATGGGAAATACCTTAATACAAGATAAGTTAATAACCCAAATAAATGGAAGTGATGAGGAAAGTGATACATCAAGATATGACAGATATCACTTTTAGCATTCCAGGGTTGATATACCTTGATGCACCTCAAATCCAATATACTTGGATAAGAAACATATGAAGAGTTTTATGTAAATTGTTTCAATGAAATGTAATGAGTTTGATATACTTTGATAAGTATAGGCTAATATATCTTGAGAATGGGGTTAAGCCAAACTAATGAGTATGATGTAATCATACCATGACAAGGATGAGAAATGAACTCATACCTTGTATTGATAATCATTCAATGGTAAATGATAAGAGTAGTAAACATGATTGAATACACAAGATGTGTAATGGCCTTGTGAGCCATATGGTTAGATGTTGCATAGTGAGAGGTGACAAGATGCTTTATGGGCCTTATGAACCACGAGAACAATTGTGGTCTAGTGAGTGGAACCAAAATAATTATAAAAGTTTATTGTATGAAATGATAATGTTTTAATAAACTTAATAAAAGAAACAATTGCATTCAGTAAAGAATGTGAAAAGCTATGAAGGCTAACCTCAGGGTTCAGAGCCAAGGGAAGGATGTGATGATTAATGATGGGTCAAAGGAATTTATATTCCATGATCCATGTAATCAGGTTTGGTTAAACTCCAATACCTGGCAGAGGAGTAATGCATGTAATCAGGGTTGGTTAAAGTCTAATGTCTGGTTGTGTAATCAAGATTGGTTAAAATCCAATGCCTGGTTGTGTAATCAGGATTGGTTAAAGTCCAATACCTGGTTGTGTAATTAGGATTGGTTCAAGTCCAATGTCTGGTTGTGTAATCAGGATTGGTTAAAGTCCAATGCATGGCTGTGTAATCAGGATTGGTTAAAGTCCAATGCATGGCTGTGTAATAAGGATTGGTTAAAGTCCAATGTCTGGCTGTGTAATCAGGATTGGTTAAAGTCCAATGACTGGATGTGTAATTAGGATTGGTTAAAGTCCAATGTCTTTCTATGTAATCAGGATTGGTTAAAGTCCAATGTCTGGCTGTGTAATCAGGATTGGTTAAAGTCCAATGCCTGGCTGTGTAATCAGGATTGGTTAAAGTCCAATGCCTGGCTGTGTAATTAGGATTGGCTAAAGTCCAATGCCTGGCTGTGTAATCAGGGTTTGTTAGAGTCGAATGCCTCATTGTGTAATCAGGATTGGTTAAAGTCCAATGCATGGCTGTGTAATCAGGATTGGTTAAAGTCCAATGCCTGGCTGTGTAATCAGGATTGGTTAAAGTCCAATGTCTGGCTGTGTAATCAGGGTAGGTTAGAGTCCAATTTCTGGCTGTGTAATCAGGATTGGTTAAAGTCCAATGCCTGGCTGTGTAATTAGGGTTGGTTAGAGTCCAATGCCTGGCTGTATAATTAGGGTTGGTTAAATTCCAATGCCTGGCGGTGTAATCAGGATTAGTTAGAGTCCAATGCCTGGCTGTAAAATCAGGATTGGTTAGAGTCCAATGCCTGGCTGTGAAATCATGATTGGTAGTGTCCAATGCCTGGCGGTGTAATCAGTTTTGGAAGAGTCCAATACCTGGAAGAGGCTCAATGCCTATAATGATGACACATGATTGTTAATAACCCAATGCCTGTGTTGATGATATATGAGTACATGGTAAATATAATTATGTATCTATTTAGCAGATTGGCTCAGGTCAACAGATGAAACAAGAATGTTTCATGGTGACATATTAAGAGAATGAATGTCACAAGAGAAGTTTGACATGATGGTATAATATGATGGATAAATGATATACATGTTCTTCCTATTTCTTCTTAAGAGAATAGCTGATCTATTGCTCTACCATAAATGGTTACAATGCTTTAAGATGAGAATGCTTGAAACTGCTTATCCTCTGCCAATTTTATATTATTAAACTGCAATAATAATCTTTTTGGCGGAGAGTTATATCTCCCGCTGGGGCAATTACAATTGTCTCACCCCCTTGGGATACAACATTTTTTAGGTGGACAAGCACGGAGGAGAGTGAGAACATTTTGCAGAGGAAGAACTTCAGCAGCAGCAGGGGCAGTAGTGACAGCTCAGGTTGAGTGAGTTGTCTGTCATGTCATGTAAATAGAAGTCCTATGTGTCATCTCTGTACTCTTAGGTCCTCGGAGTTAATAGTTAGTGCTTTTAACGAATCGTTTTGAGATTTTGGCTTGATGCCTCAAGATTCTTATGTTGTCTGTGTTTAGCTTTTAAGAAGGCAGTTGATGTTGTAAATCTCGAGGAGAGATGATACAAGATATGTATTTATGAACCAGGATGTAATTGTAATACATTGGTTCTCATTGAAAGAGTTTTCCTATGATTGGATCTCTTTGAAAAATGTTTTAATTTTTAGTGATTTTCAGTAATCCGCTGCAAATGATACGCGTCCGCATTAATTAATCTTGTTTTGTGAGTTGGATGCCACAAAATCCATCATTTATTTTCGATTTCCACCATGAAATCATGGTGAAATAAGGTCAAGAAGCTTACCAACAGGTTGTGGGTCGTCCTCCTATTTCTCCAAGCTCCCTTGGTCGTTTTTGCAAGCAAGAAGTGTAAGGGTTTCAAAATTACCCATCCAAGCTATGGATAAGGGAGCATATATGCATTTTATTAAAAATTCATTTTAGGAGAGAGAAAGTAGGGATTATCTCCTCCATTTCCTTGCCACTTTCCCCCTTCCCTCCCTTGGTCATGAGGCTATATTCTTTGCCTCTTATGCCTCTCAATTATCCATGATTTAAAGAAAATCAAATTAAGCACCTTGAATCATATCATACTAATATCCATAAGTCAGTGGATATTTCTTTTTTTTATAATAATGTGTGTGAGTTATCCACTTCCTTTGGATATTTTCATGCCTTTGCAAGGAAAATGGTCGTCCATTCTCTTGCGAACTCATCCCTCACCTTTTGGTTAAAGGGGGCTGTAATTAATATATTTATTTTTGCATTAAATTGAAGTAAAGTTCTAATTATGCTTAAATCTTGATTATTTTAATATCAAGATTCTCTCTCCTCCAAAGAGGTACAAATGAGATGCCCCTCTCATTTTCATTGCTCAACATGATGCCAAGAAACATTAGGGACTATTTTGAAGTGGTAATTTGCATATTGAACCCTAGGTTTTGGGTAAATTGCATAATACACCAAAACTAGGTTTTAATGCACAAACATTATTCAACAAGTTCTTTCTTGTTACTCAGGCTACCACAAGCCATACCAATACATCATTTTCATCCTTATGATGCTTCAACACTTTACGAACATCCTATCATGCAACATTTGCAATTTAACCCCTCAACTTGGGTAATTTGCACTTTAGTCCAAAATGGGCAAAACATTATTTCAACATTGTTCAAAAAGGATTAAAATTGAAACATAAGTTCCTATTGAGCCTTAATTACTTTTCAAAAATTAAGAGAAAGCATATAATTAACTTTATTAAGAAAAACACCTAGGGTTAAGGCATAACCCAGGTTAGGGATGTTACAGCCTGGGTCGTCGGGTTGATCGTCTAAGGAGGAGCTGCCATTGTTGGAGTCAGCTGAGGAGTCAGAGTCCTCATCATCGTCTTCATTGGCATCATCATTGTCATCCGCTTCCTTTTCTTTTGTCTTTGTGATCGACTTCTTCTTGTACTGCTGATGGATTGCATGCAGCTCTTCAAGTGCCACTTGCACATGCTCGTGGGTTTCGAGCAGTGCGTCATGGCTGTCTTTAAGATCCACATATCGAACTTCAGTGGAGTAGAGTCATGCAGATAAATCGAATGTTTGTATGCGAAAGTCATTAAGTTCTTTGTTGGAGTTCTCCTACTAGCGGTGGATGAGTTTTAGAAGGTCGTTGTTGATGTCGTCCAAGCATGTGCTTTGAGTAGTTTGCTGCTGCTGAAGCTCGTGAAGGGTCTCAGGCAAAGGTTGAGTTTGCATACATACCCTATAGACTTGCTGGGCCAATGCTTCTTGCTGGCCTTTCATCTCGAGCACCAATTCCGGTAGGGTTTGTAAGCGGCTCTTGATGCGGTCGAATTGTTGAGTCGTTGTTTCTTACCGTTGTTGGATGCTTACGATGATGCCTCACAAGGCGTTGTTCCACTCGTCGGTCTTGGAGACATGTGAAGCAATTTCCTGCACACAAGAAAAAATAGATGATAATATGTTAGAAGGATCAGTGAGGAGGTTTCGAATGGCATCAAATTGTTCGTCTGAATTCCTCACTGACGTTACAAAAGGGGACCCCAGAGATGGAAGGGTGAGGTGGATGGGGTCGGGGTGGAAGGGTGGTAGTGCCATGCGAGAGAGACACTATCGATGGACATGTGAATTGCGTGGTGACTGTTGACGGAGTCACTTGCGATATCGGGGTGGTGGTGGTAGATGGGGTGGTGGATGGGAATGGTGGTAACATCCCGGGTGAGAAGGGATGAAATGGAAGTGATGAGGGGAAAGCAAATTAAGTGAAGGTGAGATCGGGTGTTGATGTGGACAATGGAGTACCCAAAGGGGAAAAGAGTGAGGTGGAGTATGCGGGTGAAGTTTCGGATGTGGATGATGGAATTATGGTGGGCATAGTTGTGGAGAATGGGGGAATAGTGATGGATGGTGGAATGGAGGGTGTTGGTGTGGTGGCGGAGTGCTGGAAGGTAGTAGCGGTTGTGGTGGTGGTAGAGGTGAACGCAACATCCAGATCAAAGATGAAGGTTTCTGGTGTTTCAGTGCTGTGAGGTGGCTCCGCCTCTGGGTTTATCTTTGATGTGGGCATTTTTTATTACTGTTGTTTTTGTATACACAACTTTGAAGGTCATGTTATTGGAATTTTCTTTGGCCTTGCTGCGGGGGCAGTGATGTTGTGTTCAGTTTTCCCTAT
Source organism: Alisma plantago-aquatica (assembly GCA_963693085.1). Lineage (NCBI taxonomy): Eukaryota > Viridiplantae > Streptophyta > Magnoliopsida > Alismatales > Alismataceae > Alisma > Alisma plantago-aquatica. Next base: position 333,972,828 of record OY856410.1, read on the forward strand.
CTTTGCCTGCTTCTCTTTTTCTTTGACTGAGGCTATGAGGTTGGCAAGATCTTCTTTAGTGAAGAGCAGCTTATCTTTGTCATAGTCCTCCAGTTCTAGAAGAGGTAGAAGAGTTCTGGATGCTTTGACGGTTGGAAAGAAAATGTAGTGGAGTTTAGCATCTTTTTCCTTTATAATGTATGAGTTTTTTAAACTCGTTTCATTTGTAAGAATGTCGCCCTTTATCACCGTGCACTTGGGTAGCGGTCTGTCCATTTTGATAAATTTCAAGATTGATGTTATATGACCACCCATGCAAATTTCTTTCCCTAGGGCATAAGTTGCGTGCTTATGAATCAGTTGTCGGCCTATATTGACCGGCTGCCCTCTGAGAATGGACCATAAGGTAAAGAGATCGGAGATAATAACATTCCCACTCTCTGTCCTGGGAAAAAGAGCACCGGTGATGATTTTGTGCAGTGTGCGCACCAGGCCAGAATGAATGTTAGAGGCCTTGCAAGTTTTTGCCTCATAAGTTGGAATCCCCGTTAAGGATTTCTAGAAGTTGTGCCTGTTGAACTGGGAGTTGTCCAGGCCTACAACTTTAGCCTTGTTCATTTGATCCTGGTTATCGATGAAGATCTCATTCAACATGTTTTCAGTTAAGACCACTTTGCTTCCAAAAAGTGAAGTGACCAACCTGCGGTCACCTCCGTCTTTCCATTTATCCTTTACGTCCACAGTTTCTTTGTTAAGGTATGTGAAGAAATCTACTGTGGGCTCAACATATGAGGTTTCTGTGACAAAAAAAGTTTTGAAAGATTCGCGTTGTCGAGCAAAGTGAGAATTCTATCATAAATCCCTATCTTCTTCAATACGTTGGGGTAGATGTACTTTGTCGGTTGCAACACTTTGTCACCAGTTGGGAGGTGTTGGATGTATAGGTCAGCTAGTGCAGGTTCTGTGGAGGTGGTGGTGATGGGATTTGTAACAACATGGACAGCGTGGTCTGCCAAGATCTGTTCCCTTGTGGTAGAGGGCTGAACTTGCTTCCTTGCCCTTTTCTTTGATGGTTTTCCCTTGGCGACTTCTTCAGTCTTCCTTTGGACTTTAGGACTGGGGATTCATCCTCGGAGTATGGTGTGTACTTTGAACCATTGTCACTGGAGAAAATCTCCTCCACTTCTTCAACAGAGTCTTCAGTTAAGCACATGTTGATTCAGTCAATTTCATTCATGACTTTAATCAGGTCAACTTTTGGTGGGCATTGTCCTGTATTTTAGTAAGTGTCCATGATGTGTTGGACCTTTATGTGATCCTCCAAAGTTGCTCCCTTATCCAGAAGGGAGCGTCAACAGTTCATGTGGCTTGGTTTACATGTGAGGCCATTCTGTAATCAGAAATTATATATGTTAATAAAAGAAAAATGTTGAAAGAATTGCAATATTGAAAAATGAAATCATTTTAAGGGTGAAAACATGTTTTCCAAGACTGTTTTGGCTCCAAACAGTTTCAAGACTGTTTGGTTCCAAATAGTTTCAAGATCGTATGGCTCCATACAGTTTCAAGACCGTATGGCTCCAAACGGTTTCAAGACCGTATGGCTCCATATGGTTGCATGACTATTTGTGCCGAAACCACAAGGAAGATGAAACGGCAGGGACGTCTAGTGGCAAAAAGATGGCGAAAAAGGTGAAAATGACATCATTGATGAAGGTGTTAATGGCGGTGATAGCGGTGGCGGCAATCGAGAAGTTCGTTCATGGTAGAAATGGTGGAAACGACACCGACGTCAGTGGGAACGGCGGTTGCGATAGCAGTGTTCTACCTTGCTACTTAGGCAATGATGACGGAGGTGAAGGATGTGTCGCAGTGGTGGTATCGTCGGGGGAGTGGATGGAGTAGGTTGAAATGAACTGGAGATGAGAGGAAGAGGACAACGGTCGTGAGAGCAGAGAGTCAGAGTGAATAGAACATGGTTTCACGCGTGAGCAAAATCTCAGGAAGTGAAGGAAAAAAAGAGAGGGGGTCGAGCGATATTTATAGAAAAAGGAGGAGCGACGTTACAAATTCTCAAGGGCAAACTGTTTCGAGACCGTATGGAGTCCAAACGGTTTTGAGACCATATGGAGCTCAGATGGTTTTGAGACCGTATGGAGCCCAAACAGTTTCGATATCGCATGGATCCAAACGGTTTCGAGACCATATGTAGCCCAAATGGTTTTGAGACCGTAAGGATCCAAATAGTTTTGAGACTGTATGGAGTCCAAACGATTTTGACACCGTATGGATCCAAACGGTTTTGAGACCGTATGGAGCCCAAACTGTTTTGAGACCGTAAGGATCCAAACAGTTTCAAAACTGTTAGGATAGAAAATGTTTTTTGTTTTTATATTTTTATGTTTGTTTTGGAGGTTGAGTAAATTTTTATATTTTCTGGATAAAGGAGAAGGGTCTAAGCAAATAGAAAATTGCAAAAACTAAATAAAATAAAAGGTGATACTAAGTTCTTGGGTTGCCTCTCAAGTAGTGTCTGGGTTTTACATCGCTGGCTCGACAAGATTCTGACTTGGTTATATTGATGTGGTAGGATCATGAATCTCAATGGTTTGTCTTGGAATTTTGTTAGCTGGGGTATAATATTTCTTCAATCAGTGGCCATTGACAGTTCTCTCCCCTCCATTATCATCAATAATGATGATTTCTCCGGTTGGGTAGATGTGCTTAATGATGAATGGCCCAGACCACTTTGTGCGAAGTTTTCCGGGGAACATCTTAAGTCTAGAGTTGAAAAGAAGGACTTTATCTTTCCTTTTGATATGTCCATTGTGCCACATCTTAGTTTGTTCTTTATAGATCCTAGCGCTTTGGTAGGTGGTCATTTGTAGTTCCTCAAGTTCTTGTAATTGCAGTTGTCTATACTCGCCAGTGCCTTTGAAATCGAAATTCAATTGTTTGATGGCCCACCAAGCTTTGTGTTCCAGTTCAACTGGAAGATGACAAGACTTTCCATATACCAAACGAAATGGGGTTATTCCTATTGGTGTTTTATAAGCAGTGAGGTATGCCCAAAGGGCATCAAGGAGCTTAGTGGACCAATCTGTGCGATGTTTGTTGACCATTTTTTCTAGAATGGCCTTTAGTTGTCTATTTAAAACTTTGACTTGGCCACTTGTCTGTGGATGGTAAGGTGTGGTGACCTTGTGTTTAACACCATATTTTATTAGGAGGGATTTGAAACTTCTCTCTAAGAAATGAGATCCTCCATAAGATATGATTATTTGATGGATTCTGAATCTAGGGAAAATGATATCCTTGAACATTTTGATAACTGGTTTGGAATCACAAGAAACAGTGGGTATAGCTTCTACCCACTTTGAAACATAATCCAAAACAACCAAAATGTATGAGAATCCGTAAGATGAGGGGAAAGGAACCATGTAGTCTATTCCCCATACATCAAAAAGCTTTATTTCTTGCCACAAGGTAAGAGGCATTTCATTTCTTTTAGATATACTCCCAGAAAGCTGACATTTATTGTAGGATTGGACGAAATTATGGGTGTCCTTTGCTATCGTTGGCCAAAAGAAACCAGATTGTAGAATTTTGAGAGTGGTTTTCTTTGAACTCATGTGCCCCCCGGTAGGGCCAGAATGGCAGTGTTTTAGAACATGGATAATTTCTTATTCTAGTAGACAGCGATTGAAAAGTCCGTTCGCACATAGACATAAAAGATATGGTTCATCCCAAAAGTATTTCTTAACATCATGAAGGAATTTCTTTTTATCGTGGTAAGAGGCGGAGGGGTGGATAATTCCTATAGCTAGATAGTTCACTATATCAGCATACCAAGGAAATCTGGTAGTAACTTTCATAAGCTGGTCATCGGGTAGGGAGTCTCGAATAGGTATATTGTCATCCTCTTGAGACTCGATGCGACTTAGATGATCAGCGACAACATTTTCCATCCTGCTCTTGTCCTTTATTTCTAAGTCAAATTCTTGAAGCATCAATACCCAGTGGATGAGTCTGGGTTTTGCATCTTGTTTCTGAATTAGGTATTTAATGGCTGAGTGGTCCGTGTATACTATAACTTTCGATTCGATAAGATAGGAATGAAATTTCTCAAAGGTGTAGATAACGGCCAAGAATTCTTTTTTAGTGGTAGTATAGTTCTTTTGCACCTCATCTAGCGTCTTTGATGCATAGTATATCACATGGGGCTTTTTATCTATTATCTGCCCTAGCACCGCTCCTATAGCATAGTCACTAGCGTCACACATTATCTCGAATGGTTGTGACCAATCAGGTGCTCTCAGAATAGGTGCATAGATTAGAGCATTCTTTAAGGTTGTGGAGCTATGTAGGCATTCATGGTCAAAATTGAAATCAGCATCCTTGGTCAACAAGTAGGTCATGGGTTTTGCTATTTTTGATAAGTCTTTAATAAATCTTCAATAGAATCCAGCATGACCCAGAAATTCTCGCACTCTCCTTATGTCCTTTGGCGGTGATAGCTTAGAGATGACATTGATTGTTACGACCCCATCTGAGCTTAATTGGTAAACTAGGGTTTACCTAGACAATTGCAAAGATTAATTGGAATAATCATTCTTGAAATCTAATTAATGACGATAACACAATTAGGATGTTTTAACTATGATAATAAGTCTAAATGTTCTTTTGTCTTGTGAATTAGGGTTTGAGAAACATAAACCCTAATCGGCCCAATATAGGGTTTTGATGATACATGAATACAGAATTTGATATGTAGAATGTATCACTAAATGATTTTTAGTATTTTATGTGTAACTCTGATTTACTTCAAATTTGGATATGATTTGGATATATAAAATTTGAACAACATTGGAAAATATCAGAATTTTTGAAGAATGCTCTGACCTGTTTATCGGCCGAGTTTCAAACTCAACCGATCACAATTTCAGATTTATATAGCAGTGTGGTAGTTGAATTTTATCTTTTTATTGGTATATCCAATTGATCTCAAATTTTAACCGTGCTTGAAAAACACAATTTTAGACACTCTGTTAAATTAGCGTAATTTTTGGATGACTTTTGAATCCCTACAGTAAGGGTGTCGGTCGAGTTCTGTGCAGGACAAACTCGGCCGAATATTCTGCAGATTGCAATATATCAGTGCATTGTTCGATTTTTAATTAATTATTGGTAACTTGAAATGATCTCAAATTTTTACTGGAGTCTGAAACTCCATTAGGTATAACATATAAAATTTCCAGAATTTTAGGAGCTTCTGTTAGCTGTTCAGTAGGCGAATTACAGAAGCTATTGTGAAACTGAATATTCAGCCAATATAATTAAAGATGAGTGTAGGGTCAATTTGCAATTGACCCAAGCAGCTCAAATGGTCTATATGAGTAACCACACACACAAGTAGCTCTCATTCTTCGTCATTCACTCCACAAGCAGCTCAAATGGTCTATATGAGTAACCACACACACAAGTAGCTCTCATTCTTCGTCATTCACTCCAGAGAAACGAAAATCTAGAGAGAGAGGGAGAGTTAGGGCTTGAGTGGAGAAAGAGGAGGAATTGCTGAATTAGGGTTCTGCGGTCCCAAGAATGGTGAAATCAAGTAAGTTTGGATCCTTTGCATAGACTTTTATGGTGAATCTTCTCTCTCATGTCAAGATTCCGTCCATGCTCTGATTTGATCCAAGATGATGTTGAAATTCCCTCTTTTCTCACCCTTTCTTCATAATCCCTCATTTTCAAGGTTTCTGAGTTGAATGGAAGAAGAATTGGGAGATTTGCTAGGGATTTGATAGGAATTCGAGATTCCCTGAGTTGAGCTGCAGTCGTGAGGTGTTTTCACACCTTAGGGTGAGTGGGTTCTTCCTTCAAACAGTGTAATGCACGAATTTGATTATAGCACCTAAATCCCTAAATGCTTAGCATGTGATTCTCAATCCTGAATGTGTCCGTTTGATTTAAGTTGTTGCAAATTGATATGTTATGGATTCCTTCTCTGTTTGAGTGACTCCTTAATGGTAGATTCACATCAGAAATGTATACAACACTTCCTAGTAAGAATGCCTTTTAGATTTATATCAAATGATGCAATTAGGTTTTACCCTAAGAGTAGGGTGTTGGCATGTGATGAATGAATAAGGCAAATGAAACCCTAAGGATAGGGTTTTCAATGAATCATATTATGATAATATGAAAGGTCTCGATATGAGATGTGATGATGCTTAATTTTTGAATTGTATGTTTCTAGTGCATTTAACTTTATATGCTTGTTCTCTCTGAGATGATATCTACATACTGCAGGGCTTCTTATTTTCAATACATATCTCATAAATTGCAGGTGATGAGATATGACATGCCCTAGAAAGGGATGTTACTGAGACATGGTATATGTTGAATACATGATCTATGATGTTTTATATGATATGATATGGCAGGCCGTGTGAGCCTTGTGAGAAATGTAAAATGAGTTATGATTTCTATTTACATGTATCTAAAATGTTAATGTTAGACTTAGGTGCCCTGAACACTGTAGAACCCCTTTGACATATCTGCTTCTTAGGGGTGAAACTCGTGTTCAACATTATCCGTGCTTGTGTCATGGAGACACGAGGAAAGAGAGGCAGTGTCCAACAACAACGCGTGCTTGTGTCACGGTGGCACTGGAGAAAAATGGGGGTTATTCAACATTAATCTGTGCTTGTGTCACGGTGGTAACTCGGTGAGACTCTCCGCATGTGTACTCAGGTTAGAGGAGGAGTCTAGAGCACTCAGAGTAGTGCCTTGAGGCCGTAGAGCCTATGAGTCAGGCCGGAGAGCCTGGGGTCCTGTGGCAGAGCAGGGCTGGCGTCAGACTTAGCATTTCCCGGGTGTGTCGCTAAGTCTTGTACGGTGTGGTTGTAGTGCACTGCGAGTCTCTTATGCAGAGTACACTGCATAAGATCAGGGCATAACCTAAAATATGATCACATAGGTTCACAGAGTTCTTTATAAATGAAAGAGTTAAGGAAGACTAGAAGCATAGTTTTCTAGTAGTTATTCTTTGGATGCAATATTTACATTCTTTGTTATTTCAATTATATTGTTTTAGAACTGCTCAGTGTAGTATTTATTGTTGTTAAATTTCATATCATTTATTCAAATTATATCTGTAATCACATTAGTGCATTAGTCTGTTTCCATGAAGTACTCATTCACTGAGCGAGTAGGCTCACCCCTCTACTCAAACATTTTTAGGGTTAACCGCGTGGACTTGAAGATGGTCAGAGCATCAGTGTAGATCTGCTACAAGAGTTAAGTACAAGATTAGTTGAGTCAGTCGGTCCTTGTCACTCTAGGTCCTCAGTAAGAGTTTAGAGAGAGAGTTGTAATTACAATGTGTAATATTGTTCCTCTTTGATATGTATGCTAATTAGCAAGTTTCATGTGCATAATGTGTGAAAGACATCGTGAATGCTTATACATGTATCTTTACTATTGAAGTCTGATTAGTAAAAGAAATGTTCAGATTCCTTTGTTAAGATGATATGTGGTTCAATGTGGGGAAACAAGAGTTTTAAAGAAAAGAAAAGAAAAGAAAAAGTTAAGGGTGTTCTTTGTGTTGCATACAAATCCCATCTTATGCCCTAATCTCATGATTTGAGGAAATTGTGAGATCGGGGTGTAACATTGATCTTCGCTTTGTCTACTTCAATTCCTCGTTCACTTACTCGATGTCCGAGGACAACACCTTCGGTCATCATAAAGTGGCACTTTTCCCAATTTAGTATAAGGTTTGTTTCCTCACATCTTTGTAGAACTTTCCTGAGGTTAAGTAGACAATTGTCAAAAGAATCTCCGTAAAATAAAAAGTCATCCATATATACTTCCATTATGGACTCAGTTAATCCCGTGAAAATTGCTGACATACACCTTTGGAAGGTTGCAGGTGCGTTACATAGCCCAAAAGGCATCCTTCTAAAAGTGTATGTTCCAATGGGACAAGTAAAGGTTGTTTTTTCTTGGTCTTCTGGGTGTATTGGAATTTGTTAGAACCTGGAATAACTATCAAGGTAGCATAAGAACTTTTGATGGGCCAAGCGTTCAAGGACTTCATCAAGGAAAGGTAGAGGGAAATAATCTTTTCTTGTTTCTTTGTTTAGTTTTCTATAATCGATGCACATCCTCCATCCTGTGACAGTCCTTTGGGTACTAGCTTGTTTTTATCATTCAGGACGACAGTGGTCCCCCCCTTTTTGGGGACCACTTGGACTGGGTTGACCCATTGAGAATCAGAAATGGGATATATGATACCAGCTTTTAGGAGTTTAAGGACTTCAAGTTGAACCACTTCTTTGAGGTTTGGGTTTAGTTTCCTCTGGTGTTCCCTTGATGGTTTGAACTCCTCTACCATAGGTAGTTTGTGCATGCACAGAGCTGGGTTTATTCATGTTAGGTCAGTCATTTTATATTTGATAGCTTTCTTGTGCTTCCTTAGCTCAGCAAGAAGTCTTTCTTCTTGATCATATATTAAAGTAGAGCTGACTATGACTGGGCACAATTTTTCTTCATCCAGGAAGACATGTTTGAGCCCTATTGGTAAGGCTGTCATTTCAAGGGCCTGGAGTACTTCCGTAGTTTCCAAGGTGGTGACAGATTTCAATTCCTCAAAAGTGGTTGCTGGAGCTTCTTCGGCTTGGTCTAAGTATCGCAAACATTGTTGTACTAGTTCGCTGGCTGAAAATTCAACTTCCGGCTTTGTCAAGACATTCTCCAAATCATCAAATGGTTCGACTATTTCTGGTTGTAATTGAGACATTTTTTCTATTGCCTCGAGAAGGAAAACTTCTTCTTGGATATTGGGACCTTTTGGGCTATTAAGGACTCTAAATTGGATGGCTTCCTTTCCCAGTCTTAAGATAATTGCGCCTACTGCAACGTCGATAAGTGCTCTTGCGGTAGCAAGGAAAGGCCTTCCGAATATTATTGGATATCTTTTTTTTTTGAGAAATATTATTGGAAATCTTATATCTTCCTTTATATCCATAATAACAAAGTCGCAAGGGACATAAGAGTCCCTCCCTATCCTGACTGGGATATCTTCTATGATCCCCAATGGTGCAGTGATGGTAGAATCAGCCAGTTGAATGGTCATTGTTGTTGGTAACAACTCGGTAAAACCCAACCTTTTCCACATTGAGAAGGGCATGATAGATATACTAGCTCCTATATCAGCTAACCCTTTTTTGCGAGAGGCATTCCCGATGGAACATTGGATACCAAAGGATCCAGGATCCTTTTATTTCCTTGGCATTTTGTTGAGAATAATATCAAAAGTTGTCTGAGCCAATTTAACAGTCTCTTGTTCTCCATTCATACATTTCCTTGATAACAAGGTCTTTAGGTATTTGGCCCAAGCTGGTATTTCGGAGAGAGGATCAAGGAACAGGATATCAATATATAGTTTTTTCATCGCTTCCTTAAATTTTTGGAACCTAGTATCCAGATTAGTCCCTCTCAACCTGCCTGGGTAGGGTATCCTAGGCTTATACAGTGGGACTTCTGGTTCTTTGGTAACTTGCTCTTTTCCATTTTCCTTCTCGCATACTTCGGTCTTTTCAGTTTCTTGGTTTGTGCTTGCGATTAGGTTGATGACAGCTATATCTTCATCTTCCAGAATGATTTTTGTGGATTCAGTAAGGACACGACCCGACCTTGTGGTGTTGGCTTTCAATTGTTCCTTTCTGGGTTGATCGTGTCTTGGGTTTATCTCTGGTTGACCAGCAAAAGTGCCTACCAGTAGTTTTAGTCAAGCTGTGATTTGTGCTAACTGAGTTTCAACAGCTTTTTGTTGGGCTTGCTGGTTGGCAGGCATGGTTTGTTGTGACTGCAGCATTTGTCTTATCAATGATAGTTCATCCGTTGGTGGAGGCGAATTATTATTTTTTAGATTTTGTTGAAATTTTTGTGGTTGTTGTTGTTGAGGCATGGTGGATAGTTGGGGTTGTTGAACTTGTGGTTGTTGCAACTGAGGTTGCTGTAATTGCGGGTGCAATGGTGGATGAGTATATTAGTAATATGTAGAAGGATTTCTTGGTTGTGTGAATCCTTGCAATCCTCCTCTAAAGTTTTCCTGGTTTCGATTATAATTGTTCTGGAAACCTAGTGGCGATCTATTAACAACTCCTCCTTGGGTCTGGTGTTGCGGGTTGGCAGTCCCCGCAGGATTCCCATATTGAAACCCGGGATGGTTTCTTGGTTGATTTGGGTTATAATAAGCTTGTCCCGGTATAGTGTGGATTGAATTTACTTGTTCTAGTGACAGATCCTCATGCTGTTCGATGATTGGTTCATATTGTGGTTGTGGTGTCTGCATGTCCATCATCACATTGTATAGGAGACCACATGATAATGTGGGGTGATCAGATGCATGACATGCCTCGCAAGTCACGGTAGCTGCCTTGGCCTGTTGGGGGATCTTCTTTTCTCCAAGTGTCATTTCAAGAACTTGTTGCTTGTGAGCGATAGTTTTTAGGGCTTCGGCGATGGCTTCAATTTCCATTGATTCTTTAGCCTTACAAACTTTTAGAATTCCCTTGGTGGATGACCTTCCCCAATTAGATTGGTTCCGAACCCCAAGTGTAACAATCCTCCAGGCATCTTCGTAGTTCTTTCACATGAAATTCCCCCCAGATGAGGAATCCAAAAATTTCTTAATATCATCACTTACTCCTCTATAGAATGTTTCTATTAGCTGGTTTTGAGAGATTCCGTGATGCGGACATTTCCTCAAAAGTTCTTTAAATCTCTCCCATGACTCTGCCAGTGATCCCCCAGGGAGTTGAGAGAAGTGATTAATTTGTCCCCTAATCTCAAAAGTCAACGAAGGTGGAAAGAACTTTTCTAGAAACTTTTCTTCCAAAGGAGCCCAGGTGGTGATTGGCTCTCCATCTAGTGCATTATACTAGCTCAATGCCCTTCCAGACAAAGTGAAGTGAAAAAGGTGTAGCATGATTGCATCGAAAGGAACTCCGGCATGTGGTACTAGCTGACAATGAGACTTGAATCGCTTTAGGTGATCCATGCAGTCATCACCAGCACCTCCAGAAAATGAAATGCCTTGCATAATCTGGATCCATTGTGTGTGTATCTCAAAGTTAGGAACATTGATGAGGAGGGGCCTAACAGGGTGATTATCTTCAAAATTTTTAGGAACGGTGTAATCCCAAAGTTGCTTATTTCGCAACACTATCTAAGCAACAGTTGTGGCTGCTTCATTCTCAGCTTGAATGCAGGCATGTTCTTCAGCTTGGACCTCAGCTTGAATCTGAGCACGTGTGTCAGCAATAAGTTGTGCTCTTTGAGCTGCTATGGCCACGTTGACTCTTTCCATAACCAAAGTGGCTTGGCATTGTTCGTCAGCCATTTGTTTGGCTCGTTGGCAGTTGAGGAGGATGCATCAGTGGAAGCTTCATTCTACCTCAGAGTCGTACTCTGGTTCAGGGGAGAATCTGATGATGTGTAAAGGTTGCATACACATTTTCTACTTGAGTAGAAGAAGAAACACACTTTAGGTAAAGTAGAGAAATGATGAAGTCAAGATGATATGAATTATGATTAAAGAAAAGTGTAAAATCCTAATCAACTAGAAAGGTAACAAGTAAAATTAAAATGTTATGTTGTCCCCAGCAACGACGCCAAGTTTTGATGGACCCTCCACTTACGTGGAGTTGTATGCACCACTAAAAATCTTAGAGATAGTTGATCTCTAAGTTTAGCCTTGCGTATGCTATAATAAGATCTCCACCCATGTATGCTAAGATACATGGAACTCTTATCGTAGTATAGTTAAGGGTCAAATCCACAAGACAACGGTCTTGTTAAGAGTTTAACAAGATGGAAAACATAATAATCCTACTTATCCACTTAAGAGTTGATATTTAGATCAAAGAGTTGATTTTATGGTTAAGCTAATGTGTGGAAAAATAAAATAACAAGAAAGTAAACTTAAGGTCATAAAAAATATTTATAAACCATTAGGATGTGATCGGGTTTCACCACCACTACGCATGGATCAAAACATACATCACAATAACTTGGCTTGTAAAGAAAAGAGTCTAAACAGTTAGTATCTTTGTAGACTTAGCTTCCTTTCAGTTAACTAACTATGAGAAACGTGGAAGTGTTGCAATGCCAGCCATCCCCAGATGAATGGTCACTTACTTTGCATCACTCCCCTCGCAAAGTGTGTTCCTCGACCTATCAAAGTTGTACTTTCATATGTCAACTGATTCCATTTCATAGTATGAAAGTACAATGATGGAGGTGAGTTTACTCCACTCCTTGAGAAATGCTCCTAGATACCGAACCAAATGTATGGTGACTACATACAATCTGGAACCAACAAGCAGTCGATATTTGAATCTAGAAGTAAAAACATAGACAATTTGCACTAATAGATAATATATAACACAAGTTGGTGATCAAGCAACTAGCATTCATTAAACGATTGATGTTGAACTGGAAAAATAGTGTTTTTATATTGCAAACTCAAGAATTACAATGTATGAAATGAAAACATGGGTAGCGGGGCTACTCCCCGCACCCTAGTGTATGAGACTACTTGCTCATGGCAAGAACAAAGAAGGAGGTAGGAAGAGAGAGAGAAAGCATCATCTCCACATAGAAGGGAGGAAGGTCGACCCCTTAGATGAGAGAGCAACTATCTTCATGTCGTGTGGTTGTCTTAATGAAGAATCCTCCACTTCCCACCTTCTTATGTTGATGAGAGAGGAGGTAGCTTGAAGATGGAGTATGGATCTTGAACCGGTAGCCTTTGGGCAAAGGATGGAGGTGGAACAGCTCTGGAGTGATTGGGGTAGCCTCTGGGCATCCAAGAACTTGATCCCAAATGAGGACTCCTTAGGTCCTATTTATAGGCTTCCAAGGAATCCCAAACGGTCTTGGGATCGTTTGGGTCTTTAACGGTTTGGGGACCGTTTGGCATCAAATGGTCTCAGTACCATTTGGGATCATACGATCTTAGGACCATTTGCCTTCATTCGGTTGCCAAACCGTTTGCCTTTATTCAGTCTTGGGACTGTTTGAGTTCATTCGGTCTTGGGACCGTTTGGGTCCATTCGGTCTTGGGACCGTTTGGACTTCATTCGGTCTCGGGACCATTTGGATTTCATTCCGTGTCAGGACCATTTGAGTTCATTCGGTCTTGGGACCGTTTGGACTTCATTCAGTCTCCAAACCATTTGCCTTTATTCAATCTCGGGACCGTTTGGGTTCATTCAGTTTTGGGACCGTTTGGGTTCATTCGGTATTGGGACCATTTTGGACTTCATACGGTCTCCAGACTGTTTGCCCCTTTTGCAATTTTTTGGGTTATTCTGTAAGAAGAAGGAAATAAATGTTATTTTAATGGTGAATTCATAATAATGCAGAAAGTTAAGGATTATATCTAATTTATCTAAGAAAGAGTATGGAAAATTAAGAAAAACTAGTACGATAACATCACAAAAATGGGAGGTTATCACAAAGCCGCGACACAAATTGAATCATTCCATAAATCAAGAGCCAACATTGGATCTAGAAACAGCGATATGTGGTCGAAACCCAGGGCTGGGATCATCAAACTTAATATCGATGTTGCAGTTTAAGATAACAATGCATCATGTACCGTTATAGCACGTGACTCCGATGGAAGATGGATTGGTGGGGCGGCGGATAGCATTCAAATGAAAGAGTGGTCCTAGAAGAATTAAAGGGAATCCACCTTGTCGTGGAGGTTTCTAACCATAACAACCTTGCTGAGGCTGTTATTGAATTAGATTCTAGTCTGGCAGTGAAGATGATCGTCGAACCTATGGGGGTTAATCCTAAATATGGTAAAACCATCAGTAGGATCCAGGGACTTAAGAAAGACAATAGGCAAATATGCCATTCAAGAAGAGGGACGAATGAGGCTGCAGACACCTTGGCTAAGTACCATTTCAAAAAACCGAGAACTTTCCATATTTATCATATACCCCCCGGGGGTTAGCGAGGTAGTTTACAAAGATATATGTAATGGTAGTAGTACTACCATATTTCCTTTTACCAGTTTAATTAGTGATTGCAAGTTGCCCTTTGATTTTGCTCGCATGAGGAGGGTGAGATGAATAAGATTGCTTCCTGACTTTCCCAAAAAAAATTTATGATATCAAGGTAAGATATATGGTTTTCATATGATATTCTCATTACTAAAATCTATAAAACACATTTATTCACATAGAAACATAATCAAGAATATCAATGTATCCCTAAGTCTTAGATTGATCACAACATGTACTTATAAGAGTCGATTGGGTGGGTTAACTTCATATTAACCTATAAAAATAGATTCTAAAGCCTATTTGCACATGTATATGATTATTGACCTAGAACCTTTAGATATCCACCGTCATTACAATCATCATCATGCGTTCTTACTATATTCTGAAATTTCAATTTATAGCATAAAATAAACAGATTTATGGGTATGAGCAATATATTAATCGAATCTAGGGTTATAATGCACTAATCACATTAGATTCATATATCCCCTATATTTTCTTAGAACCATGATCATATTCATGCTTTGAATTTATTTAGGTTCTAAATGTTTTATTGAGCAATTTCATATATAGGTTCATTATCATATGAGATACCAACAAATTATTAGATTAATTACAAAATGACCATATTTTGACCAATCAAGTGTTGACGCATCAGTAATCATACTCTTATTTCTATTAATACCCGATCCAGGTCAGGATCAATGAAAAGACCATACTTCCCCAGGCACTGTGGTTTGGGTTACCACATGCTCAGGGGTGTTTTGGTGAAAAAAACTTATAACCTTCTTTAACCTCACAATCTAACATGTATCCACGATGGGTGGTCAACTCCAGGGCTGACGATCTCACTCCACAACTTCATGAGCCCTGAGAGATCTCAGTCACCTAAGTGACCCGCACTAGACTTGGTCGACCATTGGTGGTGTCTTGCGGTGGACAGAGATGAGGAACTACGACCTAAATTTCTAGATTTAGAAACAAGAGATGCAACCAAGATGAAAGAGGTTCAAAGATTATACCTAAGCACGCTGGGTGAGTTGTTGAAGGTAGAGGATGAGGGAGCAGTCTTGATCCTCATTGTGTATTCTGTGAACACACAGGGATGTCATCATGTTCCCTTCTTTGCCTTGCTACTGGATGCAAGGAGAACCCAGTTGATGCTGCCCCAACACCTATGAGCAATAATTGAGGATGGAGCACCTCCTCACAGGCTTGGGTCTTCCTCCTATGCTCTGTGACTGGTCAGGGGGCTTTTCTTTCTCTTGTACCATCGTGAAGGTGAAAAAATCATGAATTACATTTTTTTATTAACTTTGATGTGTCTCCCGTGCCACACAAAGAGAGATTACTCAAAACTTAAATGTGGGAGAAAAATTAAACAAATAGATTATTGGAAAACACTAAAAATTAAAAACAATTTCATTAAGCACCAAAACAGCAAAAACCTTAACATATAGGTCCTCAAAGAACATTTGTATCAAATATCATAGATCTCAATATGCCTACATCAGCATGTCCTAATCACGTAAGCCATTAACCTATTACAAGAAACACCTATCTAAACATATGCATACATATATCTAACATCTGCTATATCAGGACATCAAAAGGGAACACAAACCAAAACACACCCAAAACAATACCAAAGACTTGAGTGTACAGGGACAACTCTAGGAATCTACACCAAAAGACTAGAAGCAACACTCCCAACCTTATCAGCTACTGGCCTTCCTACTTCTGATCAACCTCAACTGCACAATCTCTGCCTCCCCATGCACGTCCACCTAAAAGATGTGGGGAATGCACGGGGTGAGATCCAAATCTCAGCGGGAGATATAACTCTCAATCTACGCTATTATTAACACTTATATGGATAAATAAAGTATGGGAGTAAAGATACAATTACAATAAGCAAGTTCAATTAAATGATATGTTTATAATAGAACAGTATAAGCAGTTGCAATTGGATTGTAGAACATCTTATCATCATAAAAGGAATATGCAGAACATGTATAACTACTACCAACTATACTATACTAAAACATGCAAGGCCTCATCCAAGATTTTTTCGTATTTAATCCTAAGCAAGTACACAACACAGATGGTTACATATTTTATTATTCCATGAGGATTTGAGTCATACCACCCAAATCCAACTGACCACTACAAGTCAAAATTGGTGCCATACAAGGTCTATGGAAGAGTCAGAATCCACGACCTCACCAAAACTTGTGGTTAGTACACGAGTACACTACAGAGACATACTAGTCAACTGCAACCAATGACATATAGTCAAGTTGTAAAAATCTTAGCCCGCCTTGGTATAGGTCACAACACTAGTGAAACTGAGCCACGACCCACATCCACAATCCTACCTAGGTATGGCCCGTAGCCAATCCTATAAAACCCCATAAACATCAAATCACTGAGCTATGGCCCACAACTATACTCCTACCAAGGTATGGCTCACAACCAATCCTATGAATGCATATAATCAACATTATATGTATCTAAGATTTCACTAGGGGAAAGCCCATTTCACCATCCAAAAAGTGTTGACACTGAGATGGATCTATGGTACAGGGCAAAACTACATGGATTACGTTCCACTGGATTAGTTAAGTTGGTTAAGTGTCCTTTAGCATCAATCAAGTTACAAGGTACAAAGCCATAGCAAACTCTACAGAGATAAGGGCATAGTATAGCTCCAGAAGATAAAATCATATAATGTGTGAACTTATCACATCATTATCACATGATGAATGTATTACTGCCATTCACAATATCATTATCATCAAAGCCATATGTCATGGGACCAGTCCCTCAGTGCATCATAGGGAATGTAGCCTCATAATGGGCAATAAGTCATAGTCAGGTCATAGGACCCATTTACATGATTCTTGGAGTACAAGTGTCTCAACATGCCTTATGGAGGCTCATTCAACATGCATCATATCATAATTACTATAGATTTCACTTATATATGATTATCAACTCACCACACCTGTATAGTTAGGAATTTCATAAACAAAGAAGATAACATTTTATCACCATATCCATTCCATAAAGAGGAGACAAGAAAGTTACATTGCACATTATCAAGGAAAGGCTCCTTTTTAGTAGATTACAGTTCACCAAGCTGGGTTGAACAACCAACCCCCAAGTTCATTACCTCCCACTATCTTGGAATACATAACATTCAAGGAAACAACATGAAGATTTATTAAATACTATTCCAAGTAGCAATCTACATGACTTATACCTTGATTATACAAGTGCATCATTGAGTGTCCAACTTACCCTTCAACCATCAACATCATCATGTGTTGACCTACCATCGACCTGGTGTCTTGGTTTGACATCATCAAAGTGTATCGACTTAACATCAACATAATGTATCGGCCTAGACTCAACATAGTGTGTCGGCCTACCTACAACATGATATGCCATCTTAACAATAGCATACGATGTCGGTTCTAACACCATCATGGGATATCGGTTTGTTGAAATCAAGGTGTGTCAGCTTAATTTTAACATAGGTATATAGGTCGCTAGCCATCATGAGGTATGTCTATGGTTAGGGCATCAGCCAAAAGCCACCATGAGTTACAGTTGTGGCTAAGGTGTTGACCAAACCCCAACTTTGTATCTCGGTCTATCAATAGCATGATATGTCAACTCTGACCTAACATAGGTATCAGTCTTAGCATCCACCATGATATAGGCATGTTAACAACAAGGTATAATGAGTCTAAAATCATCCTAGGGTGTCTACCCAATGTCATCATAGTGTGTCGTCCAAACGTCAACTTAGGATAATGGCCTAACAATCATGTAGGGTGTGTCGATCACTAACCATCATGTGTTGTCTCTAATGCATCGCTAGGGTATCGGTTACAGGTTGTCATGGGTAACAACCAAGGCTAGGATGTCAACCTAACACCCACATAGGATGTCATTTCTGCATCAACTTGTGTATAGGTCACCAACATCACATGTTACAACTACGACTAGGGTGCAATCCATCATGAGTTACCTCTTATGATTAGGGTGTCGGCCATAAGCCGTCATGGGTTACAACCATTCCATATCTTGGGTGTTGGACACAACACTACATGGCTAAGATCATCACCAACATGACCAAGGTCCTGATAGGGAAAGGCAAGATCTAGAATAGCAAGAAACTCCGCCATTACCAAGGAGAGTACTCCACTATATAGGCACATAACCCTGCTTCAAGAAAGTGTCATATTCAAGGATGAAAGATCAAGCTCTACATACTTCAAAAACATCAAGTTAGGTTAGAGTTATGTGTCTCTTTCAACCAAGCAAGACTTTCATCCCTAAAGTAATTCATAAGTTCATCATCAAGCGTTAACATATTGAGAGATTGGTATAGAGAATAGAAACAACTGCATTCATAAGTAAGGAGTGTAATAATAGAGAGGATAAGAATTATATAACTCACCTTGATAAGATCACCACCAAAGGTGCAAGATCTAAGATCCAAGCTCCTTGCACATGGTCCAAAGGTTGAAGATGATCCACCAAGGGTCCCAAACTTGAACACAACAACACCTATAAGAGAAAAGATACCAATGTCAAAAAGTAGAAGAAAGGCAACCATAGTCGATCCAAAGAAGAGGAAGAAATAAAAGAATGAAAGAACTTCATCCCGCATGGTCCATGACCCTAGAGATGAGGGTTATTTCCTTAAGAATAGCCTCCATCCCAAGGCATGGTCCATGGCTGAGAGAAGGGAAGAGGATGCAGAAGAGAAGCTAAGGAAAACATCTCAAAGGAAGTACAATTCACCAAGGTGTGAAGATGAACAAGAATCACCACAAGCTATGAACCTGATCACCCAGGCTCCAATGAGACTTCTTCTTTCTCCTCAAGGCTCCAAGGTCATCCACAAGGGATGGGGAGAACAAGAATGTCTAAAACGTTCCCTTGTGTGAAGAGGAAAGAAGCTATATACTTGTGGGATGAGAGAAGGGTCAAAGGAGAGGCGTCATCACCTAAGACATCTAGAGCACACTTATCCATGCAAAAATATCCACATGCAACCACTCTTGCCTATAATGCAAGGCATGGTGACGCACTCTAGGTGGGGTCTCAGCCTCTTAGAAACCCACCAAGGGTGCGGCCTTACTAGCCCAAGGAAACACACCTCACACATATATTATCCATGGAAACCTTAATGATTACTAAGGATGCCACCACTCACCCAAGATGCAAACAAGGCACTCACTTCTCTCTCTCTCCTCTAGATGATGTCAAGAGATGGAAGGTTCACTCTAGAGGTGACAAGTTGCACATCAACCGTTGTATTGGGTAAATCGCAATTTGCACCAAAACTATCATACAAAGAACAAACAACATCCAAACAAGATCAAACTTGGAACTTAAGCTTTCTACAAGACCTAATTACATATCAAAAGATTATAGTAAGGTTATAAACACATGATTAATCCAAAAAAGAGGGTTACTCCAAAACTCGGGTCAAGGGTCATACAAGCCATAAAACATTAATAGGGATTTTCCCCCCAAAATTGTAATAGAAAAGAGAGAGGTAATTCCTTCTCATCTCTTCCTTGAGATCCCACGTGGCATCCTCAACACCACGGTGATTCCATAGAACCTTTACAAAAACTATGTCTTTCTTCTTCAACCTATTCACTCTCTTATCAAGGATTAACATTGCACCTTCCACATAGGACATGTCCTCATCTAACTCCACCTCTACAGGCTAAAACACTAACTATGTATTAGGATGGTACTTCCTTAACATAACCTACATGAAACATTGGATGCAACCCGTCACACCGACATCCCAAGATTACCACTAATCATGTGATGTGGGCATGAGCTTGAGGATTATACTTAATACAAAGTTCACTCCCTTACTTTTTTTCTGTATTTCATTTCAAACTCTTTGTTTTTCTCGCATCCAATCACATAAACAAACTTTACAAGAGAATTAAACTTTTATTTCTCTAATATGATCTCAACATTAATGATACACATCCATACATTCATTTTGTTTCTCACACTTCCATGTACATACGACATGAAAAACAAATACATTGTCTCTTATCAAGGAAACAAAGATAAAAAAACATCATTTACAACTCTCTCACATCTATACAAGGGCCTAGAGTGACAGGGACTGACTGAACTTAACTAATTTCATACTTAACTCATGTGGTAGATCTACTCTAATGCTTCGACCTTCTTCAAGTCCATGTGGTTTCCCTAAAAATTGTGAGTAGAGGGTTGAGCCTACTCGCTTAGTGAATGAGTACTTCAAAGAAACAATTTAAAGCACTTATATAATTACAAATATATTTTCGAGCAACTGATATCAATTATAACAAATGTAAGCTTCAAAGAGTCTAATCATTGGTAATCATAAATATGGTAGGATACTCTAGATATCTACAAGAATGAATCAATATATGAACATGATTGATTGATCATAAAGAAAACTAATAACTCAGAAACATATAAAGGATAATTGAATAACTACACACACTTGCTTAACCTCTCATTCATCTTATTATATCCTCAACCCACATGAGGTGTACCACAACATGTGAAAGAATTGCAGCAAGCTACGATCTCATTGTACAAGGCTTAGAAGCATGCCAGGGTTCCTAAGTCTATCTCTTGAGTAAGACCCTATCTGCAGTGGGCCTCGGCACGTCTGCCTCTCGGTGGCTAATGGTAGCGGTCGAATATCTCAGACTCCACCTCTCAACCTGGGTACTCAGGCAGTGAGTCAAAGCGCTCAGGCTTATTGTGCATCAGTGGACCTACTGACCACTGATCACTAAACATGTAACACAGGTACCACCGGCTTCCCCGATTGGTGTTGGGTACCACACAATTGTAAGGAGTTTGCCCTACTGGTCAAGACCCCTGCACCCTACAGGTGCGCTCCATCTTACCTCGATCTAGACTACCTCTAGTTGAGAAATCATTTCCTCCTCACAATGAAGGCCTCATCCTATGAGGATTCTACAATGTTCAGGGCATCTACATGTCTTATTCACTCTTTAAATTCTTAATTCAATCATCACTTGAACATATCTTTGTTCATCTTAGTAAATTGTTCATTTCATAAACCATCTGATACAATTTACCACAACTTAACTGTTAAGCATCACCACATCTCAAATTGAGAAACATTGATATCACAATACTTGTTTCACTGAACACTCTACCATTAAGGTTTCATTTACCTCATTTACTTATCATATAACTTGCATAAGGATTGAATACATCATAACATCCTTCAATAAGAATTGCTCTCAGCAGTTCACATATAATTGAATATATATATATATATATATATATATATATATATATATATATATATATATATGAAATTGTGTAATGAACTTGGACTAGGGTTTCCACGCTCTTACTGATATATCAAGCAAACATTGATATCATCGAATTAAATCCAAGATGTTATCTGACATCTATGTAATACGCATATAAATAAAACAATCATTCATAACCAAGGAGATTCAACAAGGCAAACTTCTTTATTCAATTATACAACAATTTCAGTCATAGCCGAAAACCTTAGATTTTAGTATATTCATGTAACCTCTATAATTACTTTAAAATTTCACATTTATATGGATTGCAAACATTTCTAATGTAATTTCATAATCTCAAATTCATCACAATAGAGAAATAATCCATTTCATATCATCTTGCAAAAGCTAGATCAAAAAGGCAACTTATGGTTTGTACTCGCATACTAAGCAATTGAAGATATTTGATGATTTAACTCATTTTTGTGCAATATATTGTTTAAAGGAAGTACCCACTCACCCTAAGGTGTGAAAACACCTTAAAAATGTAGCCCATCTCTGAAGATCTCGAATCCACATCCAAATCCTAGCAAAATCCATAGTTTCTTCTTCCTTTTAACCCTAAGCGGGATCTGTTGTAGGTAGAAGAAGAAGACCAAAGGCTAAACCAAACCTCAAATTCATTATATTAGGGATTCCAAGCAAGGGTAAATGGAAATAAGGAAGAATCAAGGGTTAAACCTACTTACCAAGTCGAATCTATAACAACCCTTTTTTATTTCTACTGTTCTTAACATGCTTCCCCAAAAATTGCCCCAAAATCACCTTATAGATCGCCCTCTCATTGAAAATTTTCCTTAGAATCTATAGGATCGAATTATGGTTCCTACGCACTTTGTTTCATTGAAAAAGGATAAGTATTGCTCGAGATATGATCGTTTTACGATTTGTTGTCTTGGGCGGCGTCGGTCGTGGTCGCGGTGTCGACGCAGCATCGCAGTCGCGGTGTCGACGTAGCGTCACAGTCACGGTGTAGACCGTAGTCACAGTCTCGACACAGCATCATGGATTGTGGTGTCAATGCAATGTCTCGGGTTACAATATAGACCGTTGTCACAGTGTCGACGTAGCGTCGGTCGCGGTGTCGACCGCGATTGTAGTGTCGACTGCGATCGCAGTGCTCTGTATATTTTTACTAAAAAGGGCATAACTCTCTCATTTTAACTCCTATTTGATTCATTATTTTTTTTTTGGAGTCATAATTGAATTATATAAAATATTTAATATTATTTTGATAATATTCTCAAATGAAAAATCATTTATTAATTATTTCCTCCAATGTCATTAACTCTCTTCTTGCATACATGTATGGGTTAATGTTATCTTAACCCCAACTCAAATCTTTATAGTATGCTTAAGTTATGATTATGAGTTGCCCAAACAAGTATTAAAGGTTAACAAAGTTAATATAAAGCACAAAATATAATATTACTAACAAGAGTATGACAAGAATTAAGATTATCTTAAAACTCTAGGATTACCATCAAAGCTAGGAACGGGTTGTAACACAGCCTATGCAACTCAAGTGGCAATTCCAACTTATATGTCACCCTCCCAACACATGCTATCATAGGGTAAGGTCCCATAAACCTGGGAGACAACTAACCCTTCTTCCCAAACCTCAGCATACCTTTCCAAGGAGAGACCTTGCGGTATACTCTATCTCCCACTTGGAACTCCAAAGGTCTATGTCAGTTATCTCCATATGACTTCTTCCTATCTTTTGTAGCCTTCAACTACTGTTGAATCACTTTTCTCTTTTCTATCATCTATTGCACAAGCTCAGGACTGAGAAGTTGATACTCACCTATCTCGTACGAACACAATAGAGACATGCAACATCTCCCGTATAATGCATCAAAAGGTTCCATGTCGATGCTTCGTTGATAACTGTTATTTTAGGCGAACTCTATCAGGCTGAGATGCATATCCCAACTACCTGAATATTGAAGAACTCAGGCTCTTGGCAGATCCTCCAAGGTCAGAATGGTTCTTTCATATTGACCATCAGTCTATGGGTGGAATGTAGTGTTGAACTTCAATTGCGTACCCAAGGTCGTGTGTAACCGCTCCCAAAATCAACTCATGAATTTAGGACCTCTATTAGACACAATAGTTGTTGGAACACAATGCAAATGCACTATCTCATCAACATAGATCTGGGCAAGCTTCTCATCTATATATGTCATCTTCACAGGAAGGAACCTATGCTAACTTGGTCAACCTATCAACGATCACCCAGATGGAGTCATGACTTTTTTTTGTCCTAGGCAGACCAACCACAAAGTCCATAGTCACGTAATTCCATTTCTACTATGGAATAGACAATAGTTGCAACATCCTTGCAAGCTTCTGATGTTCGGTCTTAACCTACTGACACATTGGGCATCATGTAACGAACTCAGCTACATCCTACTTCAAGCCAGGCCACCAATACATGTCCTTCATGTTATGCTACATCTCAGTGCTTCCTGGATGCATCACATACATAGTCAAGTGAGCCTCTTCTAGAACCATTTTCCTTAGATCATCAACATTAGGTACAATGATTCTTCCATGGTAATAAACTATCATGTCATATGACTCAAGGAAACCATCACACTTCTCACTGCCAAACTCTAATTTGATCTGTTGTATCATAGTATCAACCTGTTGGGCCTCTTTGATTTGTTGTCTCAGTGTGGGCTTCACCTATAATTGTGGTTACCGAAATCAAATGAAAGTGGTGGTTTCCTACATGACCTAGGGATCAATATAGAAAGGAGGAAATATTGTATTCTTGCCTATTAGTAGAGTCCCAATGTACACGGTCTATAGGGGAAGCATGACTCGTTGCCCACATCTTTGTCTTCCTACTCTTTTGGGCAACGTGAATCTCCTATTCCCATGAGACCAGAAGAAAGGAAACTAAATCAAACTCATCACCCATATCTCTCTCTATCGTCATTCTCTTAACCCTAGTATTGTGTTGGGGGCTATATAAGGAACCATACCTTGACTTAATTGGGAGATCCATGCCGACTAGTTTGCTCTTTCAAACTCGTCACAAGCAAGGAGATGGGCATGGAGTCAGCGGAGGGTTTGTGTGGATGGCACTATAACGAATAGGGACTTGCACCCTCATCCACTAGGAGGTTGGGCTTCAGGGAGAGCGTCGACCATAAATACAAGGGGAATCCTTAAGACGGCCCCCTCAGGTGCTGGGAAGTTGGCTTTGAGAATGCAATAGTGACAGTTGATCTACTTGTGTTCATGTGGGGAGAGGGACAAAGGAGTGACCAACAGTGCTAGTCCATAAGGCGGTGGTTGAGCTCCTTAATGGAGGTTCCAAAAGTAGGTCAGCATGTGACGGTGAGAAGTTGTTGTTGGAGGCACCAAGGTAGTTGTATGCACCACACCTCAATCCTAGAGGACATCTTCTCCTCTGAGTCGGTGTTGTAAAGAAATTGGTATCTAACCCTGAGGTCGCCCTAGGGTGCGGTGACCTGTGGTAGTTTCTGTGGAGGTAGACATCATGGCTTGTGGACATACGCACACGGATAGTGAGTGGAGGATCTCCTACCCATGCGTAGGTCGATGTCTCTATGGCGGATATGCAAGCCCTGGCGTGCGCAGTGTGGGTTGACATGGGAGCTATGCGAGGAAGAAAGAATGTGAAGGGAAGATTGATAGGAGGTGGACCTGATGTGGTGGGTAGTGGCTGCATCAGTTGTTGAGTCGTGAGGATGCTAGGTGGGCAACCAGAGAGGGAGAGAGATGACATGTTGGGTCTTTCCAGTGATGGAGACACCCGAGGAAGATCACCCCAGCCAGTGGCGACCTACGTAACGCAACGCTTGCATGAGTGAGAGATCATGTGGAAGAAGCAGAGAGAGGGACCGAACCCGAGTAGTGGGTTAGGCGGGTCCAAGATGGGATATGTGGTCCTAAAGGAGAAATATGAACATATTAAAGATAATGTTGATTGAATGCTTTGTTTCTTGGATGTTTGGATGCACTCTTAAAGTACATGAGATATTCTACATGGTTTCTACAATGACATAAGGTACATGGTTACACTTATGAATACATGTAATGAATTCTGAGTTTGCCGAGGTTTCTTGATGAGATTAAACGAATGATAAACCGCTTGCTTTTTTATTTACTTCTTGCAAATTATAAAGTTCCTATGAGTATCATGTAAAGTAAATAACAATATTCTGAACCCTAAGTTAGACTAATCTTAAGGGTAATACACACGAGCCCAGGAGGGATAGTGATTACACCTGAGGTAGTAGGCCAGATATGGGTTAGAATATGAAAGCAAGTTTATGTTCTTATGTTCAAATAAAAGATGTTTGGTTATATGTGTATTTGTGATTATTGGATGAACCCAGGTACCAGTATAGAAATATACTGACCGTGTATTTGTTTGTCAGCATTTTAGGTACTTGTGACACTTGATTTGTAGACATGGGGTTACATAATAAAGATGTTGAAGACACTAATGTTATTCATGAAGGTTTAGACATAGTGGTATATCATCATACATGTACAAGTTAATTCGTTCTAAAATTTATGTAACTCCTTAGAGGATCTTTTTATGTAAACATGTAAATATTTGTTCATTAATGGAAATTGTTTACTATTCTGTATTATTTCTTGAATTTGATCCAAGAATTTATGAGTAATGATTTGCAACTTTAAGGTCTTTTGGACACTCAAAAGTTCGGGTCGTTACATTTGGTATCAGATCCTAGATTCATCAACTAATACTTAATAGTTTATAATTTCAAATCATCCTTAGAAATATAAGAGAAAAATTAGTAAAGTATAATGTAACTTTTAGGTTTCTCATCTCACATTTTCGTCTACTTCTCATCTCTTTTCTTAATAAGATTTGAAAATAAATTGTTAATTAGAGAATTAAATGTGAAAAGATACAACCTTTTGTGTAGGTCCCTCTAGAGAGGGTAAACACTACAAAGATACAAGCTAGAAAGATACAAGTATGGGTAAGCCCTTTCATAGAGGAAGGACTTGGTTTGAGATAACCCATTAGGGTATGAAAACTCTAGTAGGTTGAGGGATATAGAAACTCTAAGAGATAGAGTATAGTCCCTAACCCTAACCCTAACCCCAACCCTAAAACCTTAATCTTAATAATAAGAATGGTGTGGTGGTATGGGACACCCCCCATATGAAACTTGAAATCAAGAATAAGAAAGATAGAGGGATGGGTCTAGGTGACCAAGTCTCCCATGCACGTGTGCATGAGGGGAAATACACTTATGTAAGAGGTCTTAAGAAGTATAAGAACCCAATAGTTATACATATATGAAAATGAAAGTTTGGATATAACTTGCTCAAACCCCTCATGTTGTCTCTAGAAGTTTGGTGGTGGTGGCCAAACCCTGGAGGGGAAGGCCAATGTAGCACCAAGCCCCTAGAGGGGAAGGTGACCCGAGTTCACTGAATGGATAGAAACTATGAGGGGGTATTCCAGATATCGAGAAAATATGGGTTGAGTAATTTTAATGATAAAATTTTTGCATAATGATGAAATATATATATATATATGAAACATTTAGGGTTAGTATGCAAACCTGGGGTGGATCAACCCAAGAGTGGGAAGATGAACTATGAGGGAGGCAAAACCTTAGACCTTGGGATTAGGTTGTGGCTAGAGAGCCTAACCCCCTCTTATAAGCCAAAAAGTCACCCTTGGCTAGGATTTTCCCTTAAAAGGTAAGTGAATAAATGTATTTAAGTATTGAGATAACCTTAATCCTCATCTAGAGGGGTGAAGAGTTATAGATATAAAAATGAAAGCACATATATTCTTTGAACCCAAGTATGCCATCTCTGTGTAACACAACTAGTCAAGCCTAGGATTGGGAAGACCAGTAAGGCACCAAGCCCAGGAGGGAAGGTGGCCTAAGTGGATGACCAAGCCTAGGAGGGAAGGTCATGAAATGGTCAAGCCCAGGAGGGAAGCTAGCCTAAGTCCACAGTGTAGATGTTTAGGATAAAGCCCCTAGAGGGGAAGATCATAGAAGTTCAAGCCCAGGAGGGAAGACCGACATGGCACCAAGCCCTGGAGGGAAGGTGGCCCAAGCCCAATGTTGGGACTACACTGCATAATGTATACTCATAATAGAGAGATGAAGGCAATCAGGGTTAAAGAATTAAATGAGAGAATAATGTGCTTAAAAGATGTAACATCTCAATAGAAACCCCTAGGAAGGGTAGAGTCATAATGCAATCCTAGTGTTATATAGGGTGTATTAAAGATAGATAAGACTGATGGGTTGGGAGTTGATATGCCATGAATGCAGATGACCAAGTGGTCAGGAGGTAACAGTTAGGTTTGCCCTAGGCCCATGTCTCAGGATGTTGGCCACCTTCCTGATGTTCATGTGAACCAAAGGGGTGAATGTGAAAAACACTCCCTTGAGGGATAAGGATGAGATCACTCCAAAGGTACATATACCCCTAGAGACCTCAAGGAAATGGCTAAGTCTTATAATATGTGAGGTGTAAATATAAAAGATGTAATGAAGTCATGAAAACTTGAGAGAAGTTGTGCACTAACTTAAGAGTAAGAAAAGGGACACTTGACTTTGTGGAATATAAGAATACTATGAAATTAAGAACAAGTAAGTTTAGATTCATATCAAGTATGATTCAATTTAAAATGTGAAATTAAAAGGTAATGTGTGGATAGACCATCTCTTCTCTTGGAATGGAATGAACTTTGTGTTTGGGCTGTAGTCAAATGCTTATTTCATCTCATTATGAGGGAGAGAGCTTAGGTAGACCAACATTATGCTTAGAAATAGGGATAAGAGGATGAATATTTTACATGGAATGTGTAAAGACATGAACTAGGGTTAGAGGTGTCACCTCACCCTTGTGTAAAAATAATGAATCATAGGTAGGAAACCTAGGTGAAAAGAGAAATCACCAAGTGATATTAAAATCACAAGTGAGAATTCCATCATCAAGATATTATGATACCCTAAGTTGCGAAAATAAAATTAGTTATCATTCACCTAGGTTTAGTAGGCCTGAATTTTGAGGACAAAATTCCTTTTAAGGAGTGGTGAATGTTACATCCTTGAAATTCATAGATTTCAAGCCTAAATTAATTAGGGAACATTTAACAATGAAGTGTTTTGAGGGATCTTGATTGATAATTCCAAACACTAGACTCATGTTAAACGTTCAATTTAAGTAAATATTGTGCTTTTGAACATGTGTTCATATGAGGCCAATGTAAGATGCAATGATGCTCAGAACCTTAGATTGGTAATTAGGAATGTAATTAAGCTCATGGAACCTTTGGAAGGCCCAAGATGTGATTCATGGGACTCAGGGATACTTTTGAGCCCAATTGGTTAATTAGGGCTTACTTATAGGTCCCTGGGACATGATTTTGGATATTGTGGATATTCGTGATCATAATAGGTATCCAAAATATTTACAGTTGATGGATAATCAGAATTTAAGATAATGAGAGGATTTCTAGGATAATCCAAGATAATATGTGGCTTAGATAATTTATTAAAGTATTATCCACCTTTTTCTTGGAAGACAAATAAAGGAACAATATGTAAGTTTCCTAAAAGGAATATGAAACATGGTTTAAAGGAAAGGAGAAGTTTGGTATATAAAAGCTACCCAATGAACCCCGATTATGAAGTATGATGGGAAAAGTATTTAATGAGTTTCATATGGTGAGGATAATTGGTTTAAAGGATATACCAACGAGAGTGAGAAAGGAAGTGGCCCTAAATAGATTTAATGACCAATAAACTGATATGTCATACACAGATGTGCTTTCCTTAAGGGCTTTGTGGTTGCCAAAATCAAATGAAAGTGGTGGTTTCTTACGTGAACTAGGGATCAATATAGAAAGGAGGAAAGATTGTATTCTTGACTTTTAGTAGAGTCCCAATGTACATAGTCTATAGGGAAAACATGACTCATTACCCACATCTTTATCTTCCTACTCTTTTGGGAAACATGAAACTCCTATTCCCATGAGACCATAAGAAAGGAAACTAAATCAAACTCATTTCCCATATCTCTCTATGTCGTCGTTCTCTTAACCCTAGTGTTGTGTTGGGGGGCTATATAAGGAACCATACCTTGACTTAATTGGGAGATCCATGCCAACAAGTTTGCTCTGTCGACCTCATCACAAGCAAGGAGCCGGACGTTGAGTCAGTGGCGGGATTGTCTAGATGGCACTGTAACAAAGAGGGACTTGCACTGTCATCCACTAGGAGGTTGGGCGCCATGGAGAGCATCGACTGTAGCTGCAAGGGGAAGCCTTGAGACGGCGCCCTCGGTTGTAGGGAAGTCAGCTCTGAGAATGCAGTAGTTGTAGTTGATCTGCTTGTGTCCACATGGGGAGAGGGGCAGAGGAGCGACCAGTAGTGGTAGTCCATAAGGTTGTGGTTGAACTCCTTACAGGAGGTTCCAAAAGTAGGTCGGCATGTGACAGTGAGAAGTTGTTGTTGGAGGCACCAAGGAGGCTGTCTACACCTGCCTCAATCCTAGAGGACATATTCTCCTCTGAGTCGGTGCTGTGAAGAAATTGGTATCTAATCCTGAGGTTGTGCTAGGGAGCGGTGACCTACAGTAGCGTCGGTGGAGGTAGACATCGTGGCTTGCGGATGTACGCACACGAATAGTGAGTGAAGGATCTCCTGTCCACGCGTAGGTCAATATCTCGTGCATAGGTCGACGTCAATATGGCGGAGACGCAAGCCCTGACATGTGCAACGTGGGTCAGCAGGGGAGCTATGCGAGGAAGAAAGAAGGTGAAGTGAAGATCGACAAGAGGTGGACCTAATGCAGTGGGTAGCAGTTGCATCAACTGTCAGGTCGTGAGGATGCTAGGTAGGCAACGTGATGCTTGCATGAGTGAGAGATCGAGAAGAAGCAAAGAGAGGGGCCAGACCCGGGTAGTGGGTAAGGTAGATCCAAGCTGGGATCTGTGGTCCCAGAGAAGAAATATGAACATATTAAAGATAATGTTGACTGAATGCTTTATTTCTTGGATGTTTGGATGCACTCTTAAAGTACATGAGATATTATGCATGGTTTCTACAATGACATAAGGTACGTGGTTACACTTATGAATACATGTATTGAATTCTGAGTTCGCCGAGGTTTCTCGATGAGATTAAATGAATGATAAACTGCTTTCTTATTTATTTACTTTTTCAAATTATAAAGTTCCTATGAGTATCATGTAAAGTAAATAACATTATTCTGAACCCTAGCTTAGACCGATCTTAAGGATAATGCACACGGGCCTAGGAGGGACAGTGATTACACTTGAGGTAGCAGGCCAGATATGGGTTAGAATATGAAATCAAGTTTATGTTCTTATGTTCAAATAAAAGATGTTTATTTATATGTGTACTTGTGATTATTGGATGAGCCCACGTACCAATATAGAAATATACTGACCACGTATTTGTTTGTCAGCATTTTAGGTACCTTTGATACTTGATTCATGGACATAGGGTTACAAAATAAAGATGTTGAAGACACTAAAGTTATTATTGAAGGTTTAGACATAGTGGTATATCATCATATATGTACAAGTTAATTCTTTCTAAAATTTATGTAACTCCTTAGAGGAGCTTTTTATGCAAAATATGTAAATATTTGTTCATTAATGAAAATTGTTTACTATTCTGTATTATTTCCTGAATCTGATTCTAGAATTTATGAGTAATGATTTGTGACTTTAAGGTCTTTTAGACACTCAAAAGTGCGGGTCGTTATAGTCATAGTAGCCATGAACTATCCAAAAATGGATTGAAAGGTAAGATTTTCAAGCATGGTTGGGTCAAACTGGGGGACCTCAGGCACCTGATCGTCTTGTGCCTGGTTCCTTGCACCACCACCTAGTACAGCAACACTACTCTCAACAACGTGTTCTTCATGTGTTTAAACATCTTTAAGATTTCCTTCTTCTTCTACATAAGTATAAGTTGCTATAAGATAGACTAGAGGACACAAGAATAGACACAAACTTGAGTCCTGGGTCCTTATAGAATTAGCAAACCTAAAGCTCTGATAGAAACCAAACTATGGCACCCACACCACACAAAATGATATTACTCAAATCTTAAGCACATAAGCAAAATTAAACAAATAGATTACCAAAAAACACTAAAAATTAAAACCAATTTCTTTAAGCACTAAAGCAGCAAAAACCTTAACATATAGGTCCTTAAAGAACACCTGTATTGAATATCATAGATCTCAAGATTCCTACATTAGCATGTTCTTATCACGTATGCCATTGACTTGTTATAAGAAACACATGTCCATACATATACATACATATATGTGAACATATGCTATATTAGGACTGTGACATCCAACTCATAAAAACCAGATTAACTAATGCGGAAGCGTTTGCTAGCAGCGGATTACTGAAAATCACTAAAAATTAAAACCATTTACAAACAGATCTATTCTTAGGAAAACTCTTTAAACAAGAACCAAAGTATTATAATTACATACTAGTCCTCATTGTACATTCCATGTACCATCTCTTCTCGAGGATATATGTACAGCACTTTTCCTTGATAAAATCACAAGTAACAAAATTCTTGAGGCATTCAAACCAAAATCTCAGATCGATTATAAAAACACTATCTACTAACTCCTAGGACCTGAGAGTACAGAGACGACACATAGGACTTTCTATACAAAGATTGAAAACCAGTATCCCCACCTGGGATATCACTGTTGTCCCTGTTGTTGCTACTGCTGCTCTTCCCCTACTACAGAGTTTCTGCCTCTTTGTCTGCGTCTACCTAAAAATGTTGGATCCCACGGGGGTGAGACAATTATAAAATTGCCCCAGTGAGAGATATAACTCTCTGCCGAAAACATTATTATTGTAGTTTAATAGAAATAAACTGAGCAGTGGGATAATATATTTCAATGGCAAATAAATCAATATCTATGCAGATTAGAGCAACGTTCCTATTCGAGTATTTCAGCTATAACTTGATAAGGCAGCATGTCTCTTATTCAATATGGAATTAAATAACATAAGTGACATTTATGTATCAAGAACATGCTAAGAAAGATAACATCAACCAGTGGTTCTCATATTTCAATCTTATCCAAATACGCTACATGGCTGATTACATTTTACAAACATACTTAAGCTCTGAGGAGATGAGGTATACCGCTCATACTCCAACCGACCATTGTGAAGTCAAAATTGGTACCATAAAAAGTCAATGGAAGAGCTGGATTCCATGACTTCCCACATCTCGGTCAGTGCGAGATATCATGCAGGACATCTTGTGTCTCTCCTACATAGCTTGCCAGGGTATAGTGGCATCTACGCTATAGAGGTACAGCAGTGGCTGCACTCTCTTCATAATCAAGAGATTTCGTATTTACCTCCATCGATCTGGCATTAACAACATTGGGAGATTTGTGATACATCCATCCCGGAACATAAAATGAAGGATTGAGAGATTTAATGTTTACCTTCCATTAATTTCCCCATTAGGACATACATATATTTTCACCCATCGACCCCCACATATTCAAAAATATGCGAACTCCAGGAGATCCCATATGAAAACCTATTCCACCATCACCAACTACTGACGATGATGGATCTATGGTCAGAGCACTACATGAAAATATTTCACTTGATTAATTAAGTACATTATCATATTCTTTTTGCATCAGTCAAGTTTTCAAACATAACTTATTAGAACAAAAGCTATAAAGAAACATGTATTGTTTTTATCAGTTACTTCTCAATCTTTATAAGACATTGCGATCTCATTTCCTCATTTCAATACTGGGAATTATCATCCCTTCACAATCTCAATACCATAATCAAATGGTTCTAGGTATTCAAACCCTTAACTCATCACTGAGCATTGTTACCACTTTTCTAGGTAACTATCACCTTCAGGTCATCTGACCAAGGTAAACATGATACTGGTATAAGCATCTCTCATGGCACTTAAGGCCCATTAATTCTCTTATTAGCTCTTACTAGGCAACAAGGTATATTATGGCACATAAGGCCCAATAACAATTTTAATAATTAAAACATCATAGCTCATACCTGGCTATGTTCATCATCTCATGATACCTGCATGGTTAATACAAATGATAATAGTTACATCAATTTCATATCAGCACCATGCAAAACAAATATAGCATCACTATTCAAGGGTAACACCACTATTCCCTCACTAGGGTTAGGGTTTCCCATTTTAGGTCAATTGGGGATACTCATTCCATTACCCAGATCAGGGTTATGGTTTATCACCATATTGCCCAAGATTAGGGTTTCATATAGCATTACATTACATCACCCTGGATTTAAGTTCCACATCATATGAATATACCAAGGTTTTACATAACATCACCCTAAATTAAGATTCCACATAATATCGCCCTAGATTAGGGTTTACATTCAATATCCCATAATTAGAGTTTACTATTCATCCCAATTAGGGTTTCATTCAGAGTTGCCCTAAATTAGGGTTTAAGTTCATTAATCAACTCAATTAGGGTTTGATGATCTCTTTATCAAGGATCATACCCTAAATTATATATCACACTTATTTTGAATGTGTTAGGTTTGATTGCTACATGATTATCTTACATGTATGAATATCTCTCTCTCATCCTATTCAAGATGTCCACTACTCAACTCTTGACTATATTGAGCCTACTCTTTATTCAAATACATGCATTTAAGGTTAAGATGATGTATTGAATTATTGTATCATTGTGCATCAATGATTAATCCCACTAAGGTATCAACCATCTAATTGCATTGGGTGTCCAAAAGATTTGATCAATTGAACCGTCAATTACATGAGGTATCCAAATGAATTGACCAATTGAATCTTCAATTACATTGGACATCCAAATGGATTAACCATGTTGAACCTCAAATGGTTTTAATTACTTAGACCTTAAACGGTCTTGGTCTCTCAGAATTCAAACGGTTTGAAACCGTTTGGGCAAATTTCCCTTGAAACTGTTTAAGCAAGAAATGTGTTGAAACCGAAGAGGCTTGGGTCTCCAAATGGTTTGAGACCGTTTGGACCCAAATGGTCTTGAAACCGTTTGGACTCAAACTGTCTTAAGACCATTTGGTCCAAACCTTCTCAAAACTGAATGGACCAAAAAGGTCTTTCAACACTTAATCAATTCAAGGTTTCCATTAATGAACCACCTATCAATTGAATCCTTGATTCATTCATCAATTGAACTATTGAACCATCCTTCACTTGGACCATCAATTAGGGTTTTGAACCCAATTGAACTAGGATTTATAATCAAGAAACCATCAATTAGGGTTTTGAATTCGAGGAACCATCAATGGTTAACATTGTGGAACTGATTCAATTGAAATCAATGAATCACCATCAAATTATGATATGACTTGACCTCAAACAGTCTTGAGGTCGTTTTGATGACCTCCAAATAGTCTTGAGACCGTTTGCCCCATCCATCATTAAAATTTTTGAAATTCAATTAGGGTTTGGATCATTGGATTAATCATCAAATTAGCTATTGATTGCATTTCAATTTGATATCTATGGATCTTCAATTACTCAACCATACTCAACCCTAGACCTCCAAACGGTCTTGGTTGACCTCCAAACGGTCTTGAGACCATTTGGGTGATCTCCAAATGGTTTTGAGACCGTTTGGGTTAATCAACCCAAAGTTTTAAATCAACCAATTGAAATTTCAGCACTTAACCCGATTAGGGTTTCTAATTGGAGGATTGTCCATATATTGAATCAGTCAATTGGATCCATTAGATCATCATCCAACATGTACTAGGGTCTTGACCTCAAATGGTCAACCCTTACAAATGGTTAACCCTTCCAAACGGTTTGGGATCCAAACCTCCAAATGGTTTGCAAATTGTTTGGTCTCCAAATGGTTTGGTGAAACCGTTTCGACCAAGGTCTTAAAATCGTTTGCAAAAGAAACTTGTTGGAAAGTGTGCTTTAGATGATGTCATGATCATAAAGCCTTATTCCATCAAAAACTACTGTCATTATCATGGTAATTGCATCAACTAATCAAAGGAATTGTAAGAAGAGCAATTGAACATAATTGATTGAGAAATTGAATTCAATAACAATGAATAGGGGTTCAAGTTATATAACTTGCCTCCAATTGAGCTTCAAAGCTTGGGTCCTCATGTCAACAATGGTGGAAGAAGCTTTTTCACACCACAATGTTCGTTCCTCAAGCTTTTGAGTAAAAAGGAATGGTTAGAATTGAAGATGGGGTCGAGATAAGAGGAAACCATGCATTGATTTGTGATTTCCACCATGAAATCAAGGTGAACGAAGGTCAAGAAGCTTACCAACAGGTTGGGGGTCGTACTCCTGCTGCTCCGAGCTCCCTTGGTCATTTTTTCAAGCAAAAAGAAGAAGTGGATTCGAAAAATCCTTTGGTTTGAGTTGTAAAAGGTGTTTTTATAAGAAAATCAATGAGAGAGAACATGCCTTACAAAATTCTTTTAATTCCGAAATTGGTGCCACCTCTTCCCCCTCAATTCCTTGCATGCAAAGATATATTCCTCACCTCCGAATTCCCTTCCATTATCTATGAATTAAGGGAAAAGAAATTAAGCACCTTAATCATATAATAGTAATATCCATAAGTTAGTGGACATTTCTTTTTATTTTCTTAATGTGAGTGGGTTCTCCACTCACGTAGATATTTCCTTTGCCTTTTCAAGGCACAAGGACGTTCACACTTGAGAAAATCCAACCATCTCGTTTTTGGTTGAATACCCTTCAATTATTTTATTTATTTTTGCATTAAATTGAATTAAGGTTTCAATTATGCTTAAATCTTGATTATTTTAATATCAAGATTCTCTCTCCTTCAAAGTGATACAAATGAGACGCCCCTCTCATTTTATTTTCTCTACATGAATCCAAGAAATATTAGGGACGATTTTGAAGTGGTTAATTGCATATTGAACCCTGGGTTTTGGGTAAATTGCACATTACACCAAAACTAGGTTTTAATGCACACACATTGCTTTATCAGCTCTTTCTTGGTACTCAGGCTTTCACTAGCCATACCTCTGTATCATCTTCATTCGCATGATGCTTCAACACATGAGGAACATATTATCATGCACAATTTGCAATTTAACCTCTCAACTTGGGTAATTTGCACTTTAGTCCAAAACAAGCAAAATATTATTTTCAACATTATTCAAAAAGGACTAAAATTGAAGTATAAGTTCCTCTTGAGCCTTAATTACTGTTCAAAAGATAATATCAAGCATATGATTATCTTTATTAAACAAAACACCTAGGGTTAAAGCATAACCCAGGTCAGGGATGTTACAAGTTATCCACCCCTTACAAGGATTTCGTCCCCAAAATCATCAACGAACACATCAAGACAAAAGAGAAGGGTACTTCCTCTCATCTCTTCCTCTAGCTCCCACGTAGATTCTTCAATGCCACGGTGATGCTAGAGGACTTTTACAAGATAAATGTCTTTCTTTATCAACTTTTTAATTCTTCTATCAAGAACCAACACAGGTACTTCAACATAAGATATATCATCATTTAGTTCTACCTCCACAGGTTGCAGAACTAACTCTGTGTCAGGATGACACTTCCTCAGCATAGAGATATGGAATACTGGGTGCAATCTATGCAACTCAGGTGGTAACACCAGCATATAGGCTACCTTTCCCATCCTTTCAATGATCGGATAAGGCCCCATAAATCTAGGAGCTAACTTCCCCTTCTTTCCAAATCTCAGGATACCTTTCCAAGGTGAGACCTTGAGGTATACTATGTCTCCAACTTGGAATTCTAGGGGTCTATGACACTTATCATCATAAGATTTCTGTCTATCCTGGGCAGCTTTCAACTATTGTTGTATTGCTTTAATCTTCTCAGTTGTTTGTTGTATTAGCTCAGGACCCAAAAGTTGATATTCTCATATTTCATACCAACATAAAGGAGATCTACAACGTCTACCATACAATGCCTCATATGGTGCCATATCAATATTGTGTTGATATCTATTATTATAAGCAAATTCTATCAAGCTCAGGTGTAGATCCCAACTTCCTACGAACTGAAGGACACATGCCCTAAGCAAGTCCTCCAAGGTTTGTATGGTCCTCTCAAATTGTCCATCTGTCTGTGGGTGAAAGGTTGTACTAAACCTTAATTGTGTACCCAAATCTTTATGAAGTCATTCCCAAAAATGACTCGTAAACTGGGGACCTCTATCATA
This sequence comes from Alisma plantago-aquatica, assembly GCA_963693085.1. Lineage (NCBI taxonomy): Eukaryota > Viridiplantae > Streptophyta > Magnoliopsida > Alismatales > Alismataceae > Alisma > Alisma plantago-aquatica. The sequence goes on from OY856410.1 coordinate 334,010,593, forward strand.
TACAATTGTAGCTGGAACACCGTGCAAACACACTATCTCATCTATGTATATCTGTGCAAGATTCTCAGCAGTGTAGGTTGTTTTGACAGGAAGGAAATGTGATGTCTTTGTCAACCTATCAACTATCACCCAAACGGAATCATGACTTTTGGCTATTCTAGGCAAACCAACCATAAATTCCATGGTCACATGATCCCATTTCCACTGTGGTATGGGCAGAGGTTGCATTGTTCCTACGGGTTTTTGATGTTCAGCTTTAACCTACTGACACACCGGACACTGCATAACAAACTCAGCTACATCTTTCTTCAATCCATGCCACCAATACATATCTTTTAAGTTATGATACATCTTGGTTCTCCCTGGATGCATAGCATACATTGAAGAATGAGCTTCTTCCAGAACTAACTCTCTTAAGTTATCAACATCAGGTACTACCATCCTACCATGGTAACAGGCTACCTGATCCTCTGACTCATGAAAGTCATCCTGTTTCTCACTACCATACTCTGACTTAATCTGTTGGACTACAGCATCAGCTTGTTGTGCTTCTTTAATCTGCTGCCTCAGAGTAGGTTTTACTTGCATCTCATCTAACAGCCCAGCTAACAATGACACTTTAAGCTCTATATTGTCTTGCCTTAAGGAGATAAGCATATATCTTTTAAAGCATACTAAGGAGTTTAACTGTGCTTTATCTAAGGCTGGTGAGGATGATTTTCTACTCAGTGCATCAGCCACTACATTAGCCATCCCCAGATGATAATCAATTGTACAATCATAGTCCTTTATTAACTCCATCCAGCAGCATTGCCTCATGTTCAACTCATGCTGAGAGAAGATATACTTTAGATTCTTATGGTCTGTGAAAATCTGGAATGTCTCTCCATAGAGATATTATCTCCAGATCTTCAAAGCATGGACCACAACAACTAGCTCTAGATCGTGTGTCGGATAATTCTCCTCGTGTTTCTTAAGTTGTCGAGATGCAAAAGAAATCACTTGTTTATCCTGCATCAACACACATCCTAGACCGTTCTTGGATGCATCACAGAAGACTATGTACCCCTTCCCTTGCTCAGGTAATACTAACACAGGTGCACTAGTTAACCTTTCCTTCAGTAACTGGAAGGATTGTTGGCACTTGTCAATCCAGACAAAAGGAACCTCCTTTCTGGTCAACTTGGACAGGGGTAAAGCTATAGAATTGAAATTCTTAATGAACCTCCTATAATAGCCTTCCAACCCTAGGAAACTACAAATCTCCGATGGTGTCTTTGGATGTTCCCATAGCAGGACAAATTCTACCTTCTTAGGATCAATATGAATACCTGAAGCAGATATTATGTGTCCTAGAAAAGAAACTTCTGGTAACCAGAACTCACATTTGCTAAACTTAGCATACAACTTATGCTTTCTTAGCAAAGCCAAAGCCTGACGGAGGTGCTGCTCATGCTGTTGAGCATCTCTACTGTATATCAAGATGTCATCTATGAAGACTACTACACACTGATCAAGAAAAGGCTGGAAGATTCTATTCATGACTTCCATGAATGCAGCTGGTGCATTAGTTAGTCCAAACGACATAACTATGAACTCATAGTGACCATACATTGTCCTAAAGGTAGACTTAGCTATATCACTCTCCTTAATATGCAACTGATGGTATCCCGACCTCAGATCTATCTTAGAAAATATAGTTGCACCACACAACTGATCAAATAGGTCGTCAATCCTTGGCAGATGATATTTATTCTTTATAGTTAATTTATTTAACTGTCTGTAATCAATGCATAACCGCATCGATCAGTCCTTCTTCTTAACAAAAAGAACCAGAGCAGCCTAGGGTGAAGTGCTCGGTCGGATAAAACCTTTCTCAAGCAACTCATGTGTTGTTTCTTGAGCTCTGCCATTTCAGCAGGTGCCATTCTATATGGTGTTTGTGTTATTGGTTGTCTGCCTGGGATTAGATAAATCTCAAAATCAATCTCTCGGGGTGGAGGAACACTTGGAAGTTCCTCAGGGAATACATCTTCAAACTCTCTAACAACTGGAACTTCAAAAGGATGAGGGCTCTCCATTGTGGTATCTACCACATGTGCCAAGAATGCAAAGCATTCCTATCTCATCAACTTCTCAGCTACCATAGCTGACATATGACAAGTTGGAAGAATATGTTTATCTCCCTGAAAGATCCATGTGTCACCATTGTCTGTGAATACATCCTACTTGGAACTACAATCTAAGACAACCTTACACTTCTCTAAGGTGTCCATTCCAAGGATTATATCAAAACCCTACATCTCAAGTGGTACAAGATCCACTTTAATGCGATGTTCAGAAAAGGAAAGATTGCAGGGAGAACACACCTCCCGCAACACTGCAGATCCCAACAAAGGGGTTTCTAACATCAAACTATCTACTCTATGACTGATAGTCATGTTGCAGTCATGAATCACTTCTCGAGTGATAAAGGAATGTGTAGCACCCAGATCAATTAACATAGATACAAAGCAGGATGAAGACATATCAGAATAAAATAGTTCCATCTGACATGTCACAACGCGAGGGTTGACAACTTCTTCATGCTGGTTCATGGCATAGAATCTAATTGTTGCTTGTTGTTGACCCTGTGTTTGGTTGTTGGGTGCTGATGATCTAGCTTGGGATGCTTGTCCACGTCCTCTAGCATTATTACTGAACTATCGCCTCTGTGAGCCTTGCTGACTCTGCCTCTGGGTTGAGTTACAGTTCTGACTTTCTCAAGACAATCTCTCTTCAAGTGTCCTGACCTCCCACACTGGAAGCAGTTGTAACTTCCCAAACTCTGCCTGAATGGTCCTGTCACTGATGTTGATGTTGTACTGGGGGCTCTACTTAGAGTAAAACTACGGCCCCTACCCCTACTTGACATCCACTGTGTCGGGGTATTAAACCTTGGTGGTGGTGGTGTAGAGAATCTCGGCTTCTTGAAGCTCTCGGACCTCTGTCGTTGAAACTGAGGATACACTTTCTTATTACTAGTTTGTCGCTTTTCGATCACAGACCTCTCTATCCACCTAACGGATTCCATAAAAGTGGAAAACCTCTCCCTGTTCTCCAGAGCAGACACAAGAGTGGTCAATTTAGTGTTCAACCCCTTCTCAAAATGTTGAATCCTCTCTTCATCAGTAGCTGCCATGTGTGGACAGAACCATAAAAGTTCCATGAACCAAGCTTCATACTCACTAATGTTCATCTGTCCTTGCCTCAACCTCTCAAATTGAGAGATCTTCTCATATAGATACATCTTGGGAAAGTATCTAGCAAAAAAATTGCGTTGGAATTCATCCCATCCGACTTCAACACCTAGTCTTTTACCTTCTTCGATGGTCCACCAATGACCAGCACTCCCCTTCAGAAGGTATACAACATGCCTCACCTTCTCTACTTCAGGGATGTTAAGGATTGTAAAAGCTTTCTCCAGGTCCATCAACCACAAATCTGCAGCAGCTGGGTCAGTGGTACCATCATAGTTTGTCGCTCCCACCCGGTGAAGCCATTCAAAGGTCTTGCCAGCTCCTTGTCCTTCATTATGGGCTGGTGCCTTTAGAGCAGGTGGTGGCATTCTATCTTCCATATGTTTTATGGTCGCCATAAACTGCCCGAATAGGGTATGGAAAGCTACTGACGATGATGGATCTATGGTCAGAGCACTACATGAAAAGATTTCACTGATTAATTAAGTACATTATCATATTCTTTTAGCATCAGTCAAGTTTTCAAACATAACTTATTAGGACAAATGCTATAAAGAAACATGTACTATTTTTATCAGTTACTTCTCAGTCTTTATAAGACATTGGGATCTCATTCCCTCATTTCAATACTAGGAATTATCATCCCTTCACAATCTCAATGCCATAATCAAATGGTTATGGGTATTCAAACCCTTAACTCATCACTGAGCATTGTTACCACTTTTCCAGGTAACTATCACCTTCACGTCATTTGACCAAGGTAAACATGATACTGGTACAAGCATCTCTCATGGCACTTAAGGCCCATTAATTCTCTTATTACCTCTTACTAGGCAACAAGGTATATTATGGCACATAAGGCCCAATAACAATTTTAATAATTAAAACACCATAGCTCATACCTGGCTATGTTCATCATCTCATGATACCTGCATGGTTAATACAGATGATAATTGTTACATCAATTTCATATCAGCACCATGCAAAACAAATATAGCATCACTATTCAAGGGTAACACCACTATTCCCTCACTAGGGTTAGGGTTTCCCATTTCAGGTCAATTGGGGATACTCATTTCATTAACCAGATCAGGGTTATGGTTTATCACCATATTGCCCAAGATTAGGGTTTCATATAGAATTACATTACATCACCCTAGATTTAAGTTCCACATCATATTAATATACCAGGGTTTTACATAACATCACCCCCTAAATTAGGATTCCACATAATATCGCCCTAGATTAGGGTTTACATTCAATATCCCACAATTAGAGTTTACTATTCATCCCAATTAGGGTTTCATTCAGAGTTGCCCTGAATTAGGGTTTGAGTTCATTAATCAACTCAATTAGGGTTTGATTATCTCTTTATCAAGGATCATACCCTAAATTATATATCACACTTATTTTAAATGTGTTAGGCTTGATTGCTACATGATTATCTTACATGTATGAATCTCTCTCTCATCCTATTCAGGATGTCCCCTACTCAATTCTTAACTAGATTGAGCCTACTCTTTATTCAAATACATGCATTTAAGGTTAACATGATGTATTGAATTATTGCATCATTGTGCATCAATGATTAATCCCACTAAGGTATCAACCATCTAAATACTTTGGGTGTCCAAAAATTTTGATCAATTGAACCTTCAATTACATGAGGTATCCAAATGAATTGACCAATTGAATCTTCAATTACATTGGACATCCAAATGGATTAACCATGTTGAACCTCAAATGGTTTTGATTACTTAGACCTTAAACGGTCTTGGTCTCTCAGAATTCAAATGGTTTGAAACTGTTTGGGCAAATTGCCCTTGAAACCGTTTAAGCAAGAAATGTGTTGAAACCGAAGAGGCTTGGGTCTCCAAATGGTTTGAGACCGTTTGGACCCAAATGGTCTTGAGACCATTTGGACCCAAACGGTCTTAAGATCGTTTGGTCCAAACCTTCTCAAAATCGAATGGACCAAAAAGGTCTTTCAACACTTAATCAATTCAAGGTATCCATCAATGAACCACCTATCAATTGAATCCTTGATTCATTCATCAATTGAACTATTGAACCATACTTCACTTGGACCATCAATTAGGGTTTTGAACCCAATTGAACTAGGATTTATAATCAAGAAACCATCAATTAGGGTTTTGAATTTGAGGAACCATCAATGGTTAACTTTGTGGAACTAATTCAATTGAAATCAATGAATCATCATCAAATTATGATAAGACCTGACCTCAAACGGTCTTGAGGTCGTTTGGATGACCTCCAAATAGTTTTGAGACCATTTGCCCCATCCATCATTAAAATTTGTGAAATTCAATTAGGGTTTGGATCATTGGATTGATCATCAAATTAGCTATTGATTGCATTTCAATTTGATATCTATGGATCTTCAATTACTCAACCATACTCAACCCTAGACCTCTAAATCAGTCTTGAGTTCATTTGGGTGATCTCCAAATGGTCTTGAGACCGTTTGGGTTAATCAACCTAAAGTTTTAAATCAACTAATTGAAATTTCAGCACTTAACCCGATTAGGGTTTCTAATTGGAGGATTGTCCATATATTGAATCAATCAATTGGATCCATTAGATAATCATCCAACATGTACTAGGGTCCTAACCTCAAATAGTTAACCCTTCCAAATGGTCAACCCTTCCAAATGGCTTGGGATCCAAACCTCCAAACGGTTTGCAAACCGTTTGGTCTCCAAACGGTTTGGTTAAACCGTTTGGACCAAGGTCTTAAAACCATTTGCAAAAGAAACTTGTTGGAAAGTGTGCCTAAGATGATGTCATCATCATCAAGCCTTACTCCATCGAAAACTACTGCCATTATCATGGTAATTTCATCAACTAATCAAAGGAATTGTAAGAAGAGCAATTGAACATAATTGATTGAGAAATTGAATTCAATAACAATGAATAGGGGTTCAAGTTATATAACCCGCCTCCAATTGAGATTCAAAGCTTGGGGATTCACTTCAAAAATGGTGGAAGAAGCTTTTTCACACCACAAGGTTCATTCCTCAAGCTTTTGAGTGAAAAGGAATGGTTAGAATTGAAGATGGGATCGAGATAAGAAGAAATCATGCATTGATTTGTGATTTCCACCATGAAATCAAGGTGAACGAAGGTCAAGAAGCTTACCAACCGGTTGGGGGTCATCCTCCTGCTGCTCCTAGATCCCTTGGTCGTTTTTTCAAGCAAATAGAAGAAGTGGATTCGAAAATGCCTTTGGTTTGAGTTGTAAAAGTTGTTTTTATAAGAAAATCAATGAGAGAGAAAATGCCTTATAAAATTCTTTTAATTCTGAAATTGGTGCCAACTCTCCCCCCTCAATTCCTTTCATGCAAATATATATTCCTCACCTCCTAATTCCCTTCCATTATCCATAAATTCAGGGGAAAGAAATTAAGCACCTTAATCATATAATAGTAATATCCATAAGTTAGTGGATATTTCTTTTTATTTTCTTAATGTGAGTGGGTTCTCCACTCACGTAGATATTTCCTTTGCCTTTTCAAGGCACAAGGACGTTCACACTTGAGCAAATCCAACCATATCGTTTTTGGTTGAAGGCCCTTCAATTATTTTATCTATTTTTGCATTAAATTGAATTAAGGTTTCAATTATGCTTAAATCTTGATTATTTTAATATCAAGATTCTCTCTCCTTCAAAGTGATACAAATGAGATGCCCCTCTCATTTTCATTGCTCTAAATGATTCCAAGAAATATTAGGGACTATTTTGAAGTGGTAAATTGCATATTGAACCCTGGGTTTTGGGTAAATTGCACATTACACCAAAACTAGGTTTTAATGCACACACATTGCTTTATCAGCTCTTTCTTGGTACTCAGGCTTTCACTAGCCATACCTCTGCATCATCTTCATTATCATGATGCTTCAACACATGAGGAACATATTATCATGCACAATTTGCAATTTAACCCCTCAACTTGGGTAATTTGCACTTTAGTCCAAAATAAGCAAAACATTATTTTCAACATTATTCAAAAAGGACTAAAATTGAAGTATAAGTTCCTCTTGAGCCTTAATTACTTTTCAAAAGATAATATCAAGCATATGATTATCTTTCTTAAACAAAACACCTAGGGTTAAAGCATAACCCATGTCAAGGATGTTATAAGGACATCAAAAGGGCACACAAAGCAAAACACGCCCAAAACCATCCCAAAGACCTGAGTGTATAGGGAGCGACTCTAGGAATCTACACAAAAAGACTAGCAACAACACTCCCAAACTTATCAACTATTGGCCTTCCTCCCTTTGCTCTGCCTCTGTTGCACAATCCCTGCCTCTTTGTGCACATCCACCTAAAAGATGTGGGGAACCCATGGGGTGAGATCTGATTCTCATCCAGAGATATAACTCTCCATAAACTCTATTATTAACACATATATGGATAACTAAAGTACAACATTAAAGATACAATTATAATAACCAGGTTCAGTTACATAATATGTTTATAGAAGAATAGTATAAGCAGTTGCAATTGGATTTTGGAATATCTTATAATCACAAAAGAAATATGAAGAACATGTATAACCACTACCAACTATACCATACTAAAACAAGCAAGGTCTCATCTAATATTTTTGTATTTAATCCTAAGTAAGTGTACTGCACGACTGGTTATGTATTTTATTATGCCCTGAGGATTTGATTCGTACCACCCAAATTTAACCGACCACTACGAAGTCAAAATCAGTGTCATCTAAGGTCTATGGAAAAGGTAGAATCCACAACCTCACCAAACCTCGTGGTTAGTATACGAGTACACCGCAGAGACATACTAGTCAACGACAACCAGTGACATATAGTCAAGTTGTAAAAATCCTAGCTCGCCTTGGTATAGGTCACGATGCTAGTGAAACTGAGCTAGGAACCACTACCACACTCTTACCAGGGTATGGCCCACAGAAAATCGTATGAAACCTCATAAACATCAAATCACTGAGCTACGACTTGCAACTGTATTCCTTCCAGGGTATGGCCTGCAACCAATCCTGTGAATGCATATACTCAACATATATGACTCCAAGCTTTCACTAGGTGAAAGCCCATTTCACCATCCAGTAAGTGTTGGTACTAAGATGGATCTATGGAATAGGGAAAAACTACATGGATTATGTTCCACTATATTAGTTAAGTCTATCAAGTGTCTTTTAGCATCAATCAAGGTACAAGGTACAAATCCATAGAAAACTCTTCAAAGATAAGGGCATAGTATAGATCCAGAAGATAAAAGAATATAAGGTGTGAACTTATCACATCATTATCAATGATGCATGTATTACTTCCATTCACAATATCATCATCATCATCATCAAAGCCATATGTCACGGGATATCAATCCCTCAGCTCATCATAGGGAATGTAGCATCATACTGGACAATTAGTCATTCCAAGGTCATAGGACCCATTTACATAATTCTTGCAGTACAAGTGTCTCAAGATGCCTTATGGAGGCTCATTCAACCTGCATCACATAATAATTACTATATATTTCACTTAGATATAATTATCAACTCACTACATCTGCATAGTTAGGAATTTTGTAAACAAAGAAGATAACATTTTATCACCATAGCCATTCCATAAAGAGGATATGAGCAAGTTACATTGCACATTATTAGGGTAAGGCTCCTTCTTAGTAGACTAGGGTTCACCAAGATGGGTTCAACAACTAACCCCCAAGTTCATCGCCTCCCATTATCTTGGAGTACATAGGGTTCAAGGAACAACATGAAGATTTATTAAATACTATTCCAAGTAGCAATCTACATGACTTATACATTGATTATACAAGTGCATCATCGAGTGTATAGATTATCCTTCAACCATCAGCATCATCATGTGGCGACCTACCAACCACCTGGTGTCTCAGCTATCATCGTCAAAGTGTATCGACTTAACATCAATATAATGTATCAGCCTAGTCTCAACATAGTGTGTCGGCCTACCAACAACATGATATGTTAGCTTAACAACATCATAAGATGTCAGTTCTAACACCAACATGAGACATCAATTTTTTAACATTAAGGTGTGTTGTCTTAATGTCAACATAGGTATATCAGCCGCTAGCCATCATGAGGTATTTCTATATTTAGGGCATTGGCCACAAGCTACCATGAGTTACAACTATGGCTAAGTTGTTGATCTAACCCCAACGTGGCATCTCAATCTATCAACAACATGATATGTCGACTCTAACCTCACATAGGTATCAGTCTTAGCATCCACCTTGATATCGGCCTATTACCAACAAGGTATAATGGGTCTAACATCATCCTAGGGTGTCGACCCAATGTCATCATAGTGTTTCGGCCAAACTTCAACTTAGGATAACGGCCTAAGAATCATGTAGGGTGTGTCGATCACTAACCATCATGGGTTGTCACTAATGCATTGCTAAGGTATCATCTACATGTGATCATGGGTTACAACCAAGGCTAGGATGTTATCCTAACCCCCACATAGGATGTCAGCTCTACATCAACTTGTGTATCAATCACCAGCATCACAAGTTACAACTATGGCTAGGGTGCATCACGGGTTACCTGTTATGATTAGGGTGTAGGCCATAAACCATCATGGGTTATAACCATGCTATAGCTAGGGTGTCAGACACATCACTACATGGCTAAGATCATAACCAATATGACCAACATCGAGATAGGGAAAGGCAAGATCTAGAACAAAAAGAAACTCTATCATTACCAAGGAGATAACTCCACTAGATAGGCACATAACCCTACTTCACGAAAGTGCCATATTCAAGGATGAAAGATCATGCTCTACATACTTCAAAAATAGCAAGTTAGGTTAGAGTTTTGTATCTCTATCAACCAAACAAGACTTTTGTCCCTAAATAAATTCATAAGTTCATCATCAAGTGTAAACATATTGAGAGATCGGTTTAGAGAAGAGAAACAAATGCATTCATAAGTAAGGAGTGTAATAATAGAGAGGATAAGAGTTATATAACCCGCCTTGAGAAGATCACCACCAAAGGTGCAAGCTCCAAGATCCAAGCTCCTTGCACATGGTCCAAAGGTTGAAGATGATACACCAAGGGTCTCAAACTCAAACACGACAACACCTTCAAGAGAAAATATACCAAGGTCAAAAAGGAGAAGAAAGGCAACCATAGTCGATCCAAAGAAGAGGAAGAAAGAAAAGAATGAAGGAACTTCATCCCAAAATGGTCCATGACCCTAGAGATGAGGGTTCTTTCCTTAAGAAAAGCCTTCATCCCAAGGCATGATCCATGTCTGAGAGAAGGGAAGAGGATGGAGAAGAGAAGCTAAGGAAAATTTCTCAAAGGAAGCACAACTCACCAAGGTATGAAGATGAATAAGAATCACTACAAGCTAGGTACCCGATCACCATGGATCCAAGGAGACTTCTTCTTGCTCCTCAAGGATCCAAGGTCGTCCATAAGGGAAGGGGAGAACATAAATGGCTCAAAAGTTCCCTTGTTCAAAGAGGAAAGAAGCTATATACTTGTGGGATGAGAGAAGGATCATAGGAGAGGTGTCATCACCTTAAGGCATCTAGAGGACACTTGTCCATGCAAAAATATCCACATGAAACCACTCTTTCCTATCATACAAGGCATGGTGATGAACTCTAGGTGGGGTCTCGGCCTCTTGGCCACCCACCAAGGGCACGACCCTACTAGGCCAAGGCAACACACCACACACATATATTATCCATGGAAACCTTAATCCTTACTAAGGATGCCACCACTCACCCAAGATGCAAACAAGGCACCCACTTCTCTCTGTATCCTATAGATGATGTCAAGAGATGGAAGCTTCACTCTAGAGGTGACAAATTGCACATCAACCCCTACTTTGGGTAAATTGCAATTTGCATAAAAACTATCATACAAAGCACAAAAAACATCCACACAAGCTCAAACTTGGAACTTAAGATATCCACAAGCCGAATTACATGTCACAAGATTAGAGTAAGTTTTTAAACACATGATTAAGCCAAAACAAATAGGGTTACCCCAAAACTCAGGCCAGGGGTCTTACATATGATGTTGAGTTCTATCAGGAAGTGTAGCCTGCTTCGATCTAATGTTCTCCTCGGGATGAAGACTCTTCGATGCCATATATAGAGTGGAGTGATAGGAGAGAGGGTGGAAGATGAGAAACCCTAATCAATTGGATAATCATGACCTGAGCTCATCAAACAACCATCACAATAATGGCCAAGAGGTTAGGAGGTTGTGTCTAGATATATTGGTGCCATCAAAGGGAATCTAGTGTATTAGGGACGCCTGACTACATGAGGAGGGGAGAGAGAGGACTGTAGGGGGGTCAAACTCCTTATCCTATGGAAAAAGCCTCGTTTCTTTGTGAATGGGACGCTCTATCCTCTTAAAAAAATCATTTCTTTGATAAAACTCATTTTCAATAAAACAATTATACAAACCACACCAATGCTCCTTTAATTCCGATTTTAGGGATAATCCTCATTTTCATATTATCTTCTCATAATGTATAGATCAGTTCTAAAAAGATCAGATAATCTCCTCAAACTTGCCTTCTAAGAAAACACTAGATAATTACATAATTAATTACCTATGTCACTAAGTATCTTAGAAAATCCTAGAATTTCTGCAATCATCTTACATTATAATTATCTATCAAGTGAAATTATCTTGAGAATATATCATGCTCACGAAATACTCATTTCTCAATTTTGTATCACAGGGACCCATTTGTAAACCTAATTGGCACAATTGGGCTTGTTGTGGGTTCTAGGGCCCATAGTCCATATCTTGTCTTTCCACAAGTCCAAATGACTATTTATATACTTAATTACGATATAATCATAGTCTTAAGTTTTACCCTAATTAGGGTTTCTTAGATACAAATCATGGCATGACATTTTAATCCAAACCCGTTCGTTATCGTTTCCACACTTTTCAAAATATATTCATATTGAAGATATAATCCACAACATTATCAACATGTAAACATCCATTGTTTTCCTTTAATGCCACATTGAGTTTACTTCACAGCACATGGCTTATTTCATCTAATGGGATAAACAATAAAACATCAATGCATAACATTCATAGCATAGTTAATGCTTTATATAGCAATCTTATGGATTTTGATTATAAACTTTGGTTTCCTCTTTTCTAATATAGTAAACTTATATATAATAATTTGTATGTTTTAATCATTGATTAAATAAATGCTTCATTACTATTGCTTCACTCATCATATTAGGTTATGGTTAGGGTTAGGGTTAGGGTTAGGGTTAGGGTTAGGGTTAGGGTTAGGTTCTTATCTCTATTGAGTTAATTCTTTCAGTTTTCTTTCAATGTGGATTCATTAGTCTTAACTTCTTCTATTTCATGTTCACTACTGCACGTGGGAGCATCATTTCCAATATTTTAACATAGGATATATAATTCTCATTTAACCCTTCATGAATGATATAAATATGTTTCTTCAATTTAGTTTGACACTAATATATATAGTGAAATAAAAACAAATATTTCTAGCTACTTGTTGCATTATAGTTATCAATTACTTATAAACCTTGTTCAATTTATCTTTGATCATTTCCTTTCTTGCATTTAGATGCTCATTTCATATCATTTAACTTTCAATGGCATTTTAGTATATAAGTGAAATCCTTCCTTAACTTATAAAACTACTCAAAATAGGAAGTATACCCCATATTAGTTAGTCCTACTCACTACTTAATATTTAATCATTTTTCAATACATTATTATGTGACTTATAGAATATACTAGGATTCAAATAGGATTTACACTGTAATTCTTATATCATGCTCTAATAGCTAAATTAGGTTATATCATTTGAGCAAAGCTTTCTACCTTCAATTTAAGTACTAACTACCTAATCAAGAGCATTTCCTGTCCATTTATAATATCATATACAAGTTAGGGTTGAATCTCACGTCTTATTCTGATAGTGAAATTTCATGATTTCCATGTCGTTGGCTTACTTATATATCTTTATAATTCTTCATAAACACCACATTTCCACCAATCTTGTTTATTTGAACTAATATCTATTTGGGTTATTGACAAATATCAAAACCAAAAAATGCAATTTCAATATAATATATCTATTAATATATATTTACATCATGTCATTGGCTCATATGACTCAATCCCTCAAGACTAACCATAAATAGGGAAATATTCATGTAAACTATTATATTAATTCTGATACACAAAACATGTAAATTCCTTAATAGATTTAGTAATGGATACTAAGAATCCATATTGCATTCATGTTTTCTCATTAAACCTCATTGCATCACTATTAATTAGTTTCTAGACATCTTGTTCATTTAAGATAAACTAGGCTATACTAGTATAAATTAAGGTAATATCTTAACCATCAATTCTAAATATATAAGAACTTATATAGAATGACAATAATAAGTATTATTCATCATGAATGGGTCTAAATCAAAAGGAATACAAATTCAAAATGGTTTTCCATTTGATCAGGAAACAGTCTAGAAAATTCAATCTACAAGAAAATAATTCTTTAATCCAACATGAATAGCAAAATGTATAAATATCTAAAGAGAAACATATGCACTCACCTCAGGTACCAACCACCTCAATTTCGTAGCTCAGAAAGTGAGATCTTGAAATTTACTCAAATCTCATTAAGTCAACCCTCCTCTCATTCCTTTCTACTCAACAATCTTAAACAAGAAGAAAGGATAGTAGTTATGAGTTAGGATTTAGATTTGAGATCACTGTGAACTAAATCAGAGGGTGATGACTTCCGCATATAGGAGAGAAGAACATTCATAGAAATCTAGCTAAGCCTAGTGAATTTACGTGAATTGTCCATCTTTGAAAAGATGAAACCCTAGGATTGCTTCTTCCAACCTCAGTATTTTTAAAACCCTACAAGCCTATTCTCTTTCAACAAAATCAGAGCTATAGAGTAAAATAAGGAAGAAAGAGGTGCTTTAGTAAAGTTTCTTTCATATATACCAATTAAAATGCTTAGGAAAATTAGATTAAATATCTTTTTAGTATTTTTATTTTTCTAGAATGATTGGTCAATTGAGTTTCTCAATCATAAAATGAGGCCAATGTAGTAATATGTAGTAATTAGGTCTAAAACTTTACAAACAATACACCTATTTTATGGAATGAACTTTTCTAACTAAGTTTAAAATCTCAGCCAATTAGAACTAACAATTAATTACTGAAAAATAAAGATCACTCTAACATACTCTAATCTGTATACAATGATCAACTGAATTTATCATGCAACATTAGTCGAAAAACAAATCCAACAAACATCCAAATAATATAAAATTTTACATTAAAACTTGTATTTGAGTTATCCAATCTACATCTAAATTTCAAAGTAATATTATTTGCTAAAAAATTACTAAAAAGTATTGACTTTTGATTGTATGTATCACTAAATTTTGTATCACATTTTGTTATTATTACCCTTAAAATTCTAACGTCATCCCATTGATTTCTCTATATGCCTAACCCTATTGTTTAATACCAAAGTATCATACTCATACTAGATTAATCAAGAAATACATGCAATCATCTAAGTAGCCACATGTCTACTAGAAAGATTAAACTAGGTAATTATAGGTGTACTGTAGCGAAGTTAGGAAATATTTGGAGGGGTCAGCCCACTAGAAGATCTTAGGTGAAATGTTTAGATAGGATACAATAGCTACTTTTTTTTTGTACTTGACCCAACTTTATATAAATTTTATGTTTTATTTAAAATTATAGACTTGGAATGTGCCCCCCCCCACCCAAACCCAAGCTTGCAAGTGGCTCCGCCATTGGGGGCATATGGGGGTTTTAGTAATGGAAAAACTCCATTTGATTGTTTGGCATTCCTTTTCATCAAACAAGATTCTAACCAAACGGGGTAGATGAAAAAATGTTCACATGCCCTTTGTTGTAGAAATAATATTATTGGAAGAATCAAAGTATCACTTATTAGTTGATTCATCTGGTAAATTTAGTCCATTTATTAGTTGTACACTGTGAGTTCGATACCGGATTAGGCCAGCTAGTAGTATAGGATGAGTCATATACTATTTGTATAGGAAAACCAATAACAATGCATTATCTCCTTCTCATTCTTCTTTAAAACCCACCCCCTAAGAAAAAATAAGGAGAGAGAAACGCAAAGTGTCTACTATAATGAAATCTTATTGGATCCTATGGAGTTTCTATAGGACTCATCCTATAGATAAGATGTCACCTAATTAGAGCACCATGAAGGTTTATAGAAACAACTCTTTGTCACTCCTACTAAAAAACAAAGTAATCATCTACATTTCCTATAAGAAAAGCAAGTCAGGTGCTTTTCGTTCTAGCTACTTATCTGTGCCTGTTGTTCTAGCTGCATCTCCATGGCCTTCTACTTTATTGTTGTTGTGGCTTAATTCAAATGTCTCTATATTTCCATATGAATAAGAGGCAGTCACCTGCCTACTTTCCCACCTCTATGTGCCCCTACTTAATGTTCGTGATTAGTTTATTTGGATGCGTTCCCACTTCCTTGCCTATCTTACATTTATTTACATGCAATCAACGATCTCCATGAAAAAGGCATGTGTGGTGACAAATTAGAAATAGTGAACTTTACAACTCCTTCATGTTGAAGTAACCGTTTGTTCACTTTATGTGCACTAGCTTGTTGTCACGGAACCAGAATCCAGTCCCATGAACCAAACATATACCAAAGGCAACATGTGAAAGCGTAAAGCTTAGCACACATGAACAGATAACAAGATAAAGGCACCAACATAATCTCAACAATCAACAAAATATATTCAGCAACATCATTATATTACACAATTTGAATTACATGTTCAAGAGTCACTTTGTATAAGTATTCTCATGTATACTATATTTGGTTCGTACAACAAGTACACCTAGCATAGCTCACCGAGCCCATCAACCTTCTAGCCATCTCTGAACCTAAAAACAAAATATGAGAAATGGGTCAACACATGAGGTGTTGAGAATGGAGTAGAAAGATACATATATGTATAAGCTTTGCATAATTTGAAAAGATTTCAACACTAAACAAACAAGAATAATCATGTTAACTGTTTAACAAATGTGAAACCATATTTGATGTCATTTCACTCCATTATACCAACAATATCAAGCATGCTTAAGGCCTTTAAGCATCTTCCCGTCAGAAGGGTTCGTAAGGGTGCTCAAGATTAGCTAACCCTTTTATACGAGAGGGACCTCCAGGCCATAGCCAAGAGCTAACCCTTTATCAACAATATTATAATGGAGTTCTATCTATATATGTGTTCCAATTACAAAACTAATGAGGCAAACATCGAGTAAGACATAGCAATACTACATGGCAATATCTGAGCAAGTAAACAAACAAGCATACAATATATGTCTTTTCAAGCAAGAAAGTGATAGTCATATAACGAGATAAGGCCTATACCTGATTAAGAGATTTCATAACCTAACATATCCTTCACCATCTAGCCACATGACAAACCTGATTAAGAACAAGATTGCATATATATACATTAGATTCTCATCATTAACCCTAATTAGGTGCATTTTAGAGTTCTGGCCAAGCTAGGTTTAATGTTGGGTAATTACATGATTAGTGATCTCTTAATGATTTAGCGGTCATCATAAGAGTGTGTTTCAAGTTTCATATCATTTTGAGGTTTCATCTGGACATGATAAGATTTAGGACACTTATGCTCAAATTAGGTCACGAGACTCATAATAGAGTAACCAAGGTCAAAGGTCATCAATGAAATAGAACCAAGCATAAGGGATGGTTTATATCAGCAAGAATAGGACATAAGAGGCATAAACAAGGTTGGGTAGATGTCCCTTAGGGTCTGGGTATCATTGTCCAAACTTGGTATCATCATCAACATTCATTTTAACATCAACATGGTTCATGTATGCCATCAATATTCAACATGAGACTAAAGTGGGACACCCACATACAAGATATCATGAGGTATAAAACATGTCTTATTTATGATATTAAAGATAAGAGATTAAGATCCATATTAGGATTGGGGCACTATGAAGACAATCGAGTAATGCAAAAACACATAAGGTAGACACTAGGATACTTAGGGATATATATCCACTGACATAGGTCAAGAGGAGATGAACCTACACATTAAGATCTCACAACATCTCAAGCTCACTAATTTCATAGTGAGGAGGGTATAGGTTCATCAAAAGTTTCAAGCTTTAATCATAATCAAGCATTCATCATGATCAACAAGGTCAAACTTCATATTTCAGCAAAGCAGTAGAACTACGAGGAGATATAAGGTCTGGAAGTTTGTCCAACTTGTAGGTCTCGTCGCGAGGATCAAAACAGTATATAGGTTCACTATATTTGGCCACCAAAGTTAGGAGTTATGCATCTTATAAGATATCAATCCAAACTATAGGAGTTCACATTGGGTGTTACCTTGATAATTTATTGGCCGATCTAGGCCGTTGCTTGCTGGGCCATCAATCCGATGGTCGGTGGCTGTCTTGCCCGCCCTCCCGGACTCCCCCACGGGATTCCCCTATTCCAGCGTTGGAGCATAGGATGAACAGAGGACTTGCGCCTCTCAATCTACAGCGGCCTCGACGGTTGCAACAGCCCAGACGAAGTGGATACGAGGTAGCTCCGGCCTTGGTGGTGCCTTCTTTGGCCGCCGCTGGACTCCCTGGTGCTTGCGTCGTGGGAGAGGCCATGAATTGTAGCTAGCAGCTATGCTAGAGGAGAGAACGGTGGCAGGTTGTTTTCAGCAGGTTGGCGGCCAGCCCTAGAACAAGATAGGAAGGGCGGAGCAATGGGGGGGAAAGGGGCAAGAGTAGAAAGGAGATCTTTAAATAGTGTAAGGGGGTTTAGGGTTCACATTCTCTTCAATTGTAGCAGGGTCTTCATTGCTTTCCAGATCTGGATGGAGAAGAGGGATGACTCTCCAGTCGATCGCTTATTTCCCTTTTGGGAAGAAGGAACAAACTAGCTAGATGGGTCGCACGTCAGTGATTGGGCCCAAACTGTTTATTGCCACATAAATCAATTGAATCAAGGATAGATTAAGACAACCTTTGTAAACTCATAACTCGAGCTCTAAAGTTCGAAATGATGTGATTCTTGAGTCGTTAGATTCGTATTCAAAAGATCTACCATTTGGCATATAATAGGGAACAAGTATATCACATTGAATAGGTTCAAAAATTGCTTACAAGAGGGTGATATGTTAAGAGCTGAAAACTTAGGTCCATGAGCAAATTATGTCGCAAAGGTGAAAATCAAACATATAGTAATCAAAATGGGTCATCGACAAGTCGAGTCACAGAAATAAACTCATGTTGAGTGGTCTGAGTTACTAATAAAGAGAGAAATAGTATAATGAAGGAGAGAGAAAATTGAGGTTGTCACATCCTTCCCTCCTTACAAGAAATTTTGTCCCCAAAATTCAACCATGATCATAGTTAAGAATCAAAGCCAATATCCATCTAGTCTAGGTATCCAACCATGGTTATCAAGGCATTTTGCATGATAGATGCACACTAGGTTATCCTCATCAAGGTTGTACTCATCTCGATTATATACATATTACTTATTGTTCCATCGTAATGTGACATCATCATGGAATTAGGGTTTACCCATCCTTTAGTATCCCTACATTAGGTTTTACTCAAATCTTCATATGAGAATAAGGTGTATTATCAAAATCTATGTTTATGAATTGTCAAACGAACGTGTTCATGGTCAAGACTTTCAAACAAGACTATCATCGGGTGTGTATCTCATCTTCACTTTAAATTTCTACCAAATCTAATCAATTATGTTCACCATTTCTCTTTTTTGGATATGAAATTAAGTAATTTATTCATCTTGCTTATTCGAGTTATGTCCCCCAAGACCATATTCATGTCAAGTTGACCATTTTTTTTGGTGCGAGATTAGGAATGTTACCCCTGATTATTCATGCTAAGATCTTATGGGATCATCATATCCATTTCATGATTTCAAGGCTACATCTTTTATGTATAGTATGATTTCATACTAGGTCTAGATTATGAGAGTGGCTTATCATGCATATTCAAGTTTTTAAACATAAGTGAGATATTTCATGTATCGAGCATCATTCCTAGAACAACATTATCATCAACGTCAAGATTTTCGAAAATTGTATCTAGAAAGAGATCCACAAACTCAAGCCACTCAAGCTAAGACATATATATATGTTCAACAAGACATGCTAACCACAAACTTCTATCCATAACAAAATTTCTACCCATCTTTCAATGAATAAGGGTAACCACCAGATTCCTTTATATACAACTACTAACCCAAGTATGAGGCTCATCATGGATATCACACATCATGTATATCATCTTAGGGTCTTAGGACATCTCCCTCACCTATATAGCAAGCATCAAATATTCAATTGCCTTTTTCTCTAGGGTTAGATATTTTCATAGGAAATCTACGGTTCAAAACTTTCAAGGGACCATAAACTAGGCGACTTATCTCATATACTTAGAAGTATCCTATCTAGGGACTCATCATCATGTATTTCATCATGCATATTTTCAATATTTCAAATATTTTAGAGTTTAGCTACTTTGACCTTCTCCCGTGACGAGTCGAATCATATCAAGAGGTCATTCATTCTGTATGTCCCATGCTAGAGGTCCTTCTTTGTGAAGAGATTGAGGCCCATTTTGGTCCCAAACCATATATCATATATCATATCTCAACATATACAAGACTAGGTACAAGCAAGGATGCCAACCCACCAGCTATGTTTAGCACATCAATTAAGTCACATGTATCAACAAGGTGCTAGGTCTAGCTAGGGATGCATGGTCAAACTCATTTCATATCATCAAACTACTTGGCCCTCTCAAGGACAAACTTGGGTCTTATCAACATCAACATCATCAACAATATCATCATCATCATCTTAGGCCATCTAGTTTACTCACTGGACTAACCTATATCATGGCTCTAGACAACTCTAGAGACTATCACAGTCATCTAAACTCTCTCATATAGACTTGATGTTACATCTCTTTCTCCTAGGTTGCATGGAAACTCACTACCTTTCTGCATGTGGTAACATTTTTCATATGTACATATAATAATACTTGAAATATATTTTCTCCAACATTTAAATAGGCGATGAAAACCACCATACTCCATTCAAATAAAAGCAAAACCAAAACAAGTTACCACACTCATGAGGAAGTCTAGTATCATGACACCTAGAGAACTAGCAAGAACATGGTGCACACTTGTGTAGACATCCTAAGCACATGTCGTGAATCATGCCAAGGGAGGTAATTTACACAAGTCTACACCTAGTTCTAGAACATCTAGGTTCTAACCTAGAGGCTAAGTCAACCTAATCCACAAGGATATTTCATTAAGTTTCTAGGGTTGAGATGTAGGGTGAGTTTAGTTTGTGTTTCATGTGAGCAATGTTTGGTGTAGTTATTGTTCATGCTCTGATACCATCTGTCACGGAACCGGAATCCAGTCCCATGAACCAAATGTATACCAAAGGCAACATGCATAAGCATAAAGCTTAGCACACATGAGAAAATAACAAGATAAAGGCACAACCATAATCTCAACAATCAACAAGACATATTAAGCAACATCATTATATTACACAATTTGAATTACATGTTCAAGAGTCACTGTGTACAAGTCTGCTCATGTATACTATATCTAGATCTTACAACAAGTACACGTAGCATAGCTCACCGAGCCCATCAACCTTCTACTGAACCTAAAAACAAAATATGAGAAATGGGTCAACACACGAGGTGTTGAGTATGGGGCAGAAAGATACATATATGTATAAGCTTTGCATAATTTGAAAAGATTTCAACACTAAATGAACAAGAATAATCATGTTAAATATTTAACAAGTGTGAAACCATATTTTATGTCATTTCACTCCATTATACCAACAATATCAAGCATGTTTAAGGCCTTTGACCATCTTCCCGTCGGAAGGGTCTGTAAGGGTGCTCAAGATTAGCTAACCCTTTTATAAGAGAGGGACCTCAAGGCTATAGCCAAGAGCTAACCCTTTATCAACAATATTATAATCGAGTTCTATCTATATATGTGTTCAAGTTACAAAACTGATGAGGCAAACATCGAGTAAGACATAGCAATACTACATAGCAATATTTGAGCAAGTAAACAAACAAGCATACAATATATGTCTTTTCAAGCCAGAAAGTGATAGTCATATAACTAGATAAGGCCCATACCTGATTAATAGATTTCAGAACCTAACGTATCATTCACCATCTAGCCACATGACAAACCTGATTAAGAACAAGATTGCATATATATACATTAGATTCTCATCATTAACCCTAATTAGGTGCATTTTAGAGTTCTGGCCAAGTTAGGTTCAATGTTGGTTAATTACATGATTAGTGATCTCTTAATGATTTAGTGGTCATCATAAGAGTGTGGTTCAAGTTTCATATCATTTCGAGGTTTCATCTGGACATGATAAGATTTAGGACACTTATGCTCAAATTAGGTCACGAGACTCATAATAGAGTAACCAAGGTCAAAGGTCATCAATGAAATAGTACGAAGCATAAGGGATGGTTTAGATCAGCAAGAATAGGACATAAGAGGCATAAACAAGGTTGGGTAGATGTCCCTTAGGGTCTAGGTATCATTGTCCAAACTTGGTATCATCATCAACATTCATTTTAACATCAACATGGTTCATGTATGCCATCAATATTCAACATGAGACTAAAGTGGGACACCCACATACAAGATATCATGAGGTATAAAACATGTCTAATTTAGGATATTAAAGAGAAGAGATTAAGATCCATATTAGGATTGGGGCACTATGAAGACAATCGAGTAATGCAAAAACACATAAGGTAGTCACTAGTATACTTAGGGATATATCCACTAACATAGGTCAAGAGGAGATGAACCTATGCATTAAGATCTCACAACATCACAAGCTTATTGATTTCATAGTGAGGAGGGTATAGGTTCATCAAAAGTTTCAAGCTTTAATCATAATCAAGCATTCATCATGGTCAACAAGGTCAAACTTCGTATTTCAGCAAAGGAGTAGAACTACGAGGAGATATAGGGTCTGGAAGTTGGTCCAACGTGTAGGTCTCATCGAGAGGATCAAAATAGTATATAGATTCACTATATTTGGTCAAGGAAGTTAGGAGCTATGCATCTTATAAGATATCAATCCAAACTATAGGAGTTCACATTGGGTGTTACCTTGATAATTTATTGGCCGATCTGGGTCGTTGATTGTTGGGCCATCAATCTAATGGTCAACAGCTGTCTTTCCCACCTTCACGGACTCCCCCACGGGATTCCCCTGTTCCAGCATTGGAGCAGAGGATGAACAGAGGACTTGCGCCTCTCAATCTCTAGTGACCTCGACGGTTGCAACAACCCGGACGAAGTGGAGACGAGGTAGCTAGGGCCTTGGTGGTGCCTTATTCGGCCGCCGCTGGTCTCCCTGGTGCTTGCATCGGGGGGGGGGGGGGTGGAGGAGGCCATGAGTTTTAGCTAGCAACTATGCTAGAGGAGAGAACGGCGGCAGGTTATTTTCAGTAGGTTGGTGGCCAGCCCTAGGACAAGAAAGGAAGGGCGAAGCGATGGGGGGAAGAGGGGCAAGAGTAGAAAGGAGAGCTTTAAATAGTTTAAGGGGGTTTAGGGTTTGCATTCTCTTTAATTGTAGTGGGGTCTTCATTGCTTTCCAAAACTGGATGGAGTAGAGGGATGACTCTCCAGTCAATCACTTATTTCCCTTTTGGGAAGACGGAACAAACTAGCTAGATGGGCCGCACGTCTGTGATTGGGCCCAAACTGTTTATTGCCACATAAATCAATTAAATCAAGGATAGATTAAGACTACCTTTGTAAACTCATAACTCGGGCTCTCAAGGTCGAAATGATGTGATTCTTGAGTCGTTAGATTTGTATTCAAAAGATATACCACTTGGAATATAATAGGGAACAAGTATATCACATTGAATAGGTCCAAAAATTGCTTATAAGAGGGTGATATGTTAAGAGTTGAAAACTTAGGTCCATGAGCAAATTATGTCGCAAAGGTGAAAATCAAGCATATAGTAATCAAAATGGGTCATCGACAAGTCGAGTCATAGAAATAAACTCATGTTGAGTGGTCTGAGTTACTAATAAAGAGAGAAATAGTATAATGAAGGAGAGAGAAAATTGAGGTTGCCACACTTGTTGGCAGTCATCCGCTAATGTTTTTGTATGATTATCTTCAACTAGAACAAGATTCACCAGCAACTTCTAATCGTGCACATGTGCACACATTTTAAACTATTTGCTAGCTATCCTATCGATGTGATCACAAATGGATAGTGGATGCTATTAACTTTTCACTACAGTACATGTAGCTAACATGTCATTGGCTACACAAAGTTGTGAGCAAATGTTTTCATTGCTCTCTTTTCATTCCTTGATAATTAGGTGTTGATAGGAACCTTGCCATGCTGCAAGTAAATGACACAAATCCAAACAATGAGGTTACTTCGTTTAGCTTTCAAGCAACAATCTAGAAAATGTATAGGCAAGCCGTCAAATGTTATAATGAAATTGTCCTGCATCATGTCGGTAATGTCCATGTTGATAGGACCGGGAAACAATATAAAATTTTACATTAAAACTTGTATTTGAGTTATCCAATCTACATCTAAATTTCAAAGTAATATTATTTGCTAAAAAATTACTAAAAAGTATTGACTTTTCATTGTACGTATCACTAAATTTTGTATCAGATTTTGTTATTATTACCCTTAAAATTCTAACTTCATCCCATTGGTGTCTCTATTTGCCTAACCCTATTGTTTAAAACCAAAGTATCATACTCACACTAGATTAATCAAGAAATACATGCAATCATCCAAGTAGACCCATGTCTGCTAGAAAGATTAAATAGGGTGATTATAGGTGTACTGTGGCGAAGTTAGGAAATAGTTGGAGGGGTCAGCCCACTAGAAGATCTTAGGTGAAATGTTTAGATAGGATACAATAGCTGCTTTTTTTTTACTTGACCCAACTTTATATATATATATATATTATGTTTTATTTAAAATTATTGACGTGGAATGTGCCCCCCCACCCAAACCCAAGCTTGCATGTGGCTTCACCATTGGGGGCGTATGGGAGTTTTAGTAACGAAAAAACTCCATTTGATTGTTTGGTATTCCTTTTCATCAAATAATATTCTAACCAAATGGGGTAGACGAAAGAATGTTCACATGCCCTTTGTTGTAGAAACAATATTATTGGAAGAATCAAAGTATCACTTATTAGTTGATTCATCTGGTAAATTTAGTCCATTTATTAGCTATACATTGTGAGTTTGATACCGGATTAGGCCAGCCAGTAGTATAGGACGAGTCATATACTTTTTGTATAGGAAAACCAATCACAATGCATTATCTCCTTCTCATTCTTCTTTAAAACCCACCCCCTAAGAAAAAAATAAGGAGAGAGAAACGCAAAGTGTCTACTATAACGCAATCTTATTGGATCCTATGGAGTTTCTATAGGACTCGTTCTATAGAATAGACGTCCCCCAATTAGAGAACCATGAAGGTTTATAGCAACAACTCTTTGTCACTCCTGGTAAAAAACAAAGTAATCATCTACCTTTCCTATAAGAAAAGCAAGTCAGGTACCTGTCAGTCTAGCTGCTTATCCGTGCATGTCGTTCTAGCTGCTTCTCGTGACCTTCTACTTTATTGTTGCGGTGGCTTAATTCAATTGTCTCTAGATTTCCATATGAATAAGAGGCACTCATCTGCCTACTTTCCCACCTCTATGTGCCCCTGCTTAATGTTCGTGATTAGTTTATTTGGTTGCGTTCCCACTTCCTTGTCTATCTTACATTTATTTTCATGCAATCAACGATCTCCATGAAAAAGGCCTGTGTGGTGACAAATTAGAAACAATGAACTTTACAACTCCTTCGTATTGAAGTAACTGGTTGTTCACTTTATGTGCATAGCTTGTTGGCAGTCATCCGCTAATGATTTTGTATGATTATCCTCAACTAGAACAAGATTCACCAGCAAGTTCTAATCGTGCACATGTGCACACGTTTTAAACTATTTGCTAGCTAGCCTATCGATGCGATCGCAAATGGATAGTGGATGCTATTAACTTTTTACGGCAGTACTTGTAGCTAACATGTCATTGGCTATATAAAGTTGTGAGCAAATGTTTTTATTGCTCTCTTTTCATTCCTTGACTATTAGGTGCTGATAGGAACCTTGTCATGCTGCAAGTAAATGACACAAATCCAAACAATGAGGTTATTTCTTTTAGCTTTCAAGCAACATTCTAGAAAAAGTATAGGCGAGCCGTCAAATGTTATAATGAAATTGTCCTGCATCATGCCGGCAATGTCCATGCTGAAAATAAAGTAGAAGATATATTCTCATGTGATCCTAAAATTTTAATAACAATGAATCCAACGATAAGTTTCAAGTGAAGATATATCTATGTACAATAAGTATAACGTTCTAATGCTTCTAATGTACATTACCTACATGATCATATCAACAAATCGAAAATACATCTGAGTGTCATGCATCTCATTAAGTGTTGGTTGACAACAAGTATGATAGCCTTACACAATTGAAGAGTTTGAGGATCCACAAAACAACAACAACTAGACATCATGTTGTTAGTTGTGTAGATATATGAACAACATATTTGTCATTATTTGTATCCTTTTGGAGTACATGTAGCTAAACCATATGTGTATGTATTCTAGGTTTTATAGGCACTAAGCATAAACACTTACAACGCATGGATGCCTTAGTAGACTATGATGAGTAATTTATAGGTTAAAATTTCATATGAGAAAATGTAATTAGTATGTACAATTTATATATCAAAAAGGTCTTCTCAAACACACATGGACCATTTGTAATTTCAAAAAATAATGGAGAGAATTGTATCCAACTCCCTTTATAGGCTTTCTTATCTATAATATAGATGAGTCTCCTTAAAATTTTGTATTTTAAAAATTAAAGACAAAAGTGTAGTGTACACACATTATCCATTTGTAATTTCAAAAAAAATAACAGGAAAATTACAGCCAACCCCCTCCAAGGACTTTTTTATATAGTAGAGATGAATTTCTTCTAAAAATATATATAATTTAAATAAAAGTGTGTAATGTACACACATATTTATCTGTTTATAATTTTAAAAAATAATGAAAAAAAATTACATCAAAACCCTCCACACACTTTCTTATATAGTATAAATGAATCTACTAAAGACAAAAGTTTAGTCTACACACATAGGGTCCCATTTGTAATTTCAAAAAATAATAAAGCAAATTACATCCACCCTTCATGGACTTTATTAAATAGTATATACATAACTTTTTTTTTTCAGATGAGTTTACTATATTGATTCAACTGTACCTCACGTGCTAGTCTAAAAAAGAATCAAAGCAACAGCCACCACCAATACCCTATAGTCAATCAATGACATTGGTTTATGGGCTTCTAAAATTCTTCGTCGCAACTTTATTTGCCTTCCATTTACTATTTCCGCCGAATAGCCTAATAATAAGTTGACGTCGACCTCTCCGTTTGTTCTCTGGCTGGTCGCCGGGAGCTGTGACGTCGCTGTCCGTCGCGGTCGCACCGCAGCATGCATGTCATGGGCTAGTGGGTGTAGAGACGTTTTATCCGCGCGATACACATGCTGCTACGGTTACGCCTCCCCTGCCGTCGTCGTAAGAGACAAGAGACACAGTCGCAGTCGCCCACACCTAGCTACGTCGAGGACGGTATGCTTGCCGGCCGGTGGCCGGTCGGTGGTGTATGTAATGAAGAAGTCACTCGCAAGTTGATATAAACTTGGTTCCGCCGCCGGCCGCACCTAGAAACCGGCTGGAGTTCCGGTCCCATGACGAGGGAGCAGTATCAGCAACTGGCGTTGGTGTGGTCCGGACCGGGAGGCATGGTGTGAGCAGGGAGGAGATCGAGTAGAGACTTCTCCCGCTGAGCGCTTCTGGGGGGGCATGTGAGGAAAGGTCGATCATAGTGGTGGAGAGCAGGCATGCTGAGCACCGACAGCATGCAACAAGCGCGTCCACACGTCGTTTCCCACCGGGCGGTGGCGTTCACGACGGTGGCCTGATTCTTAGGTGGTTGCATTTCCGCTGCGGCGAGCACGTGATTCATCATTAAACAACAGTAAAAGTAGCCTACGTTGGCGCGTAACGGGTTATGAATTGTTCATTATTCGCTTCTGATAATCATGACAATCACAACAAAACAGTGCACCGCGGAGCTAGGCGCCGCAGCCTAGCAATGACGAATCCAACCTGCGTGACCTCCCTACCCACCTGCATGTGTGGTGGTAAAAATGTTCCACGGCTTAAAGGGGGGTTTCTCACTATGTATTGGAAACTCGATTGTAGCCCCGGAGACTGCTCAATTGATTATTTTATATTCAAGGGTCGGAATCAACGTGTGGGCTTTTTTGACCAAGTAACCCATCCATCTTACCGACAGCCTAAAACCCTATTCTCTGTCACCGTGGCCATCATGCTCCTCTATTAGCTCTGAATCACTCTTTTCCTTACGCATTTGTCTATCTGACTTAGTCCTTTTATCTTGTTCTTAATGAGAAGTGTGTAGATTTTGAAGAAGCGATTAAAGTATATCTTAGTAAACAAGCCATCGACGATGCAAATAAGCAAAATGATTACCGTTACATGGTTTGACCTATTTTACCCTCTTGCACCAATATCGAATATTCAGATTGCGTGATGATTTGCATCAGACTGTGCCTAGACTAGGATCCTTGGTGCGCCAAAATTACAATGCACAATGCATCAGGATTCAAAAGTATGATCCATTAGGGTTCATGCATTTGGTGCACCATGGTTAGTCTCATCCCAAGTGCATGGTGAATTGGAATCCTAGTTCAAGCTTCCATGGAGCGGTGACGCTTGAAGTACATTGATCATGTATAAGTTTATAGTAGAATTTGGGCGCACTCTCCAATGAACTCCTTGATGAACTATAGAATACAATTATTATCTTTACATTTTGAACTTAGTTGAGATTGATATCATTGAATATTGGAATGTTGCAGTTTGTAAATAGTTTCTCTTATCGTAAACTTCACCTAAATGATGGATTGGAAAAGAAATGTACTAGGAATGACATGGACAAAGATAAGCCAAAAAATATGGTGTATGTGCACAATGTAGAACGGTTCCAAAAGAAAGCTTTTTGAACCAGTTGAATGATAATTTAATTAAGAGGAACATTGACTCAAGACGTGAACATCATAGGATATTTGGGAACAATATGTATTATCCCAAATCAATATGAAATTAAATAGAGATTTGAAGCATGTAAGATCACTAGCTAGGTTGTTGATAATAACCATGTTCAAAACCTCAAGATGTAATCTCATTTTCCAGAGATTAAATTTTGTTGAAATAACCATCATTAGAAACCTCAACAGTATTGATTGAGATGATATTTCCATGTAATGCATGTCTAGGAGCTTCAACCGCGAAAAGTAAAAATAGTGTTATGCACACGAGATCATCCTACAACACTATGGGTGCAAAAGCAAAATACATACTTGGTTGTCTTATATTCAACATCCAAAATAAGTTATACAGAAGACAAAAGAAGATAATAAATGGGAAGGACAAGCAATAGCATTGCAAGAATACATTTACAATGAAGTTCAAATTGATTCATTCTTTCATAATGTTTTTTTGTGTGGATAGTAATGACAATATTCCTAATATATATCATGCATAGGAAATTTTGTAATGAAGCATGGTTACCATCTATTAGGTGTTGTGTCTCATTTGGTACCATATTTTAATCAAAAAATAATTATCATACATTACATACTAGTGTTATCCACAAAAATCTTGAATGTTGTTTTACACCATACTTCAATCCTAGCTAGTAGTATAATATAATCCTAGTTCACACTAATAGTTAACTTTAATTCTACTATACTTGAGTACCAATTCTCACTATACCTTTATACTATTTTGCACTATACCTTAATCATGGATCACATTATGCATAATTCCAAATCCATGTTATACCTCAATCCTACTTTAGGATATGTACAATCATATTGAATGTCTCAACTTCAATCTTAATATATTGGATACTTGTATATGGGTTCACAATATGCTTGAATCCTTGTTAAGACTATATATTTTGGGTTTAACCACCATTGTGAGGACCAGTTTTGAGTTTCCCTAAGTAATCGTGGGTTTATTTGACATGATAGATCATTAATTTAAAGCTATACATTGTGCATTTTATTGAATTATAGGTGTATCTTAGATTATAATTGATGTGTGTTAAGACTTTGGTTAATATTATTAAGCCTTAGTTTCTAAGGATTTTGAGATCTAGGGAGTTGAGGTTGGATATGTGTAAATGAAATATGAAAGAGAAGAAAAATCCTAATAATATCAATTATAGAAAATTCAACAACTGATCTTGATACATGAAAAGTAAAATATGAAGTTCTAGATGTTTTTATAGTTGGTTGGATTTTCATCTATTTAAATATACTCGAACACAAGAATACTCAATGCATGACACATGGCATGAGAAAGTCGAGTTGGACATAGAGTTTGTCTATGGATAGGAGTGTAAGTCAGCTATAATTACTTCAAAGAAGTCCAACAGATCCTTGATTTATTCAGGGACCAAATTCAGAGTCGACTACACTCTTCCTAGGGAAATACAACATATATATACATACACATATATATGTAAAAGTATGTATATTAATATATGTATATACATAATATATTATATATACATACACACACAAACACATATATGTGTGTGTGTTTGTGTGCATATATATATATATATATATATATATATATATATATATATATATATATACATATATATATATATATATATATATATATATATATATATATATGCGCAAACCATGTTAGACATAAATCCCAGTTTATTCATCCTGGTGACGATTTGAACCTAAGACCACTGCCTGTGTTCATGGTTTGATCACAGTGAGCCACACCCTTGCGGGCATATATATATATATATATATATATATATATATATATATATATATATATATATATATATATATTTATTTATATTTATATATATATATTTATATTTATATTTTATATATTTATATATATATATGTGTGTGTACTCATATAAAGGTAAATTTAGAAATGGGTAATTTTAAAGCATCTTGGTTTTCTACAATAGGTATTAAAACATGAAACTTGCCTCATTTCACTTGTTCAACCTTCCTAACTTGGAATTCACACTAAAGAAGACAAAATTAGGATTTTGAAGAGATATGATGTTGTTAGATCAACAGAATATCTAGCTCACATCATATGGGTGGATTTGGTGAATAAATATGTAAAAATGCAATGACATGACATAGTAAAATGTATATCTACTAACTAACTTGACTCAAAATGATTTTAAATTGCAGCATCTACCCCTCAATTCTATAGAATCTCATATCCTAGGATTTTTAGATGATGTTTGGCTAATATTATGATTTGTGGTATTCTAATATGTTTAATTGGGAAGATTTTCACTTTAGGCTTTCAATCCATCCATAGGTGAGTGAACGAGGCCCAAACCTTAGAGCTATTATCAAAATTAGATCAAATATGACTCATTTTTCTTTCATTTGAGAGTTTTAACCTAAAATGACATTTAAATTGACAATTTGAAGAAGTGATTATCTATATCATAGTGGTCATAATTTTGGGGTTTGCATTGCACTACTTGATCATGTTTGGATTTATTCAAATGAATTTTGTTTTACTTATCTGTTGTGTTTCCCATTAAACCTTAATTGTACTAAGAGTGCTATGAGAATGCATGATGCTTTTACTCTAGCATATATTATGTGCTAGAAATATGATATGTGTATGATAACTCCGTCTTGTTTAATATAGTGAGAAATTATTTGATGTTTTTATAATGATTTGGGCTTCATTTTAACTCAAAAATAGTAAACTTTACAATTTCACCAAAATGCATTATAATAGGGTTAGTATAAGTTGGGTTGAAACCTAATGGTTCATGAATGGTTAAAATGAGTGATATGAGTAGTAATAAGTGAACCTAAGTGAATGTAGAAGAAGGTGCCTTGAACACTATGGGTTTCTTCTACATTTCATACCGGAGAAATAAAACAGATTTCCTTGATATATTCCTTACATCTATTCAGATTGCAGCTTAGAGTCTTGATAGACTGGACCATATCAATATTAAGGAAAGACTCTACTTGAATCCTAATTCTTCTTGGTAAGTAAGAAAGAATATGAAATATTAATTTTGCATTACTAGTTTATTTTAGTTGATTATGCCTCAATTTATTTTAGTTTCATACTCATCTTTAATATTAAGGATTTGGGGTGAAATTGTTAATTCCTATGTGTAACATATACTTGAAACATGATGTCGTAATCTAACCCTCATAAATTGAAAATTTGCAAATACAACAAGAGATTGGAAAATTGAATCTATTAGAGCTAATGACCCCTTGTTTTGAGTCAATAAGTGATAACAATGAGATATATAATCTAATTTCTTATGTTTTCAAAAAAGTGTATGTGACACTCTAAAACATGTATTTATACATATGGTCCAGTTGGAATGGTGTTGAATCTCATTTGAATGTATATTTTATGTGGTTTGACATGATGATCCAACGTACAACAGGGAAGTCATTCAACTTGGGTCAATATTGAACCGACCTTGGTTGAAGAAAGCCTATAATTTTATTTGCATATGTTTTCTTATGTCTTCTACAGGATCTAAAGAAGTACATCTATATTACACAACATAGAGCTAACTTGGGACCCAACATGTGCCCATATTCAACCAAATTTGGCATGAGTTTATGCAAATTTCGAATCCGCAAGTCATGCCAACTTGTAGGTCTGTGACTGGTGTGCCACTGGATCAAGCTTAAATTTTCACTCAACACCTCAAACAAGCGATTTAATAAATCAAATATGATTTGTGAGTTTCTTCTCACCTACTCTGTGAATACAACCCCTAATAGTTGTTTCAAATTTTAATGAGGTGATTTGGAGAGTTTTTACCAAAAGCAATAGAACATCACACATTCCTCATTTTAGATATCAGACAAGGTTATAATCAATCATATTGTTGGTTTTTTCAATATTGTATCTTTGGATTTCAATGAGGGGTCAATTTATAATTTCCTTTTTTCATTTCCTTCCTGTAATTTATTCATTCAAAGGATTTAAAGAGCCACGTGGAGAACTATGTTAGGAAGTGGAACTTATGTTCTATAGATACTGATCCAATTAGAAGTCAAATATTTTCTCCAAAAATCTAAAATCAATGTTTAGTGGATACTAGTGAGTGGGCAATTTTGCTATGTAGTCAACTGAAACTAAACAATTAGATTATTGTACTCACGGTCTGATTCTAATTTATGATAGCAAGACTGGTAGGAGAGCACAACATGTGATCCTCTAAGCTTCCTTGATTGTCTATCGATGATACAACGAATTGGTTGAGTGGTGTGTTTCCATCTGTTAAATTCTGATGGGAAGCATGCACCTTGTATTGATAGTTTTAGTATGAATGGTTAACCCAAGTTGTGGATTTTGTTCATTTTTCCGAAGAGCTTGAACCAATGAAAGTAATTGATGAGATTCTTGACTGCATCTACTTGTGAGTTTTCTGGCTATGTGTACCAATGAAATTGTAATGACCACGTTTGTGCTTAATTGGTAAACTAGGGTTTACCTGAATGATTACATGATTGATTAGCTTGAACATTGTTTAGACTTGATTAATGATAGTAGATCAATTGTTATGTTTCAAACACAATAAGAAACTCTAACTATGATTTTAGTTTGAAGAATTAGGGTTTGAGAAATGTAAACCCTAATCGGCAAAAATTAGGGTTTTGATAGTACATGAATATGAAATTTGATCAGGATAGCAGTGTGGTAAATGATTTTTCATATTTTCTACAAATTTTTATTTAATTGAATTTTTGATATGATATATATAACTCAATTATGCATATTATAGAAAATTTCAGAATATTTGAGTGTTCTTTGAATGTGGTTCTTGGTCGAACTATACTTCGACCAAAATGCTGATAGAGTGCTTTTCAGCAGTGTAGTATTTTATTTTTTATTATTTATTGGTAACTCCAAATGATCTAAACTTTTAACTGGTGATCTAAAACTCAATAATAAACAACATGTAAAATTTTCATTATTTTTGGATCCGTTTAGACCTTATCAGTAGATGAATTACAGTAATATTTTTATGACAGAAAATTCAACTGAAATAAGAAAAAGTATAGTGAGGGGTCAATGTGCAATTGACCCAAGCAACTCAATTGCTCTATATGGTCAACCTAACACACAAGGAGATCTCATAATTCATGATTCAATCTAGAGAAATGAAATCCTAGAGAGAGAGGGAGAGTTAGGGTTTGAGAGGAGAAAGTGATGGAGATGTTGACCTAGGGTTTTGCGGTCTGAGGAATGATGAAATCATGTAAGTTTAGCTTCTTTGCATAGACTTGAATGGTGAATCATCTCTCACATTTCAAGATTCCATCCCTCCTCTGATTTGATCCAAAATGGTATCAAAACTTCCCCTTTTCTCACTCTTTCTTCATAATCCCTCATTTTTAGGGTTTCCGAGTTGAAAGGAAGAAGAATTAGGTGAATTGCTAGGGATTTGATATGAGATCGAGATTTTCAAGGATGAGCTGAATTTTTAAGGTGTTTTCATACCTTAGGGTGAGTGGGAACTTCCTTTAAATATTATATTGCACGAAAATTGGTTAAATCATCCATAATCTTTAATTTCTTAGTATGCGGCTACAAACCCTGAATTGTGTGTTTGATTAAGTTGTTGCAAAATGATATGAAATGGATTCTTCCTCTATTTGGATAAATTTAATATGATAAAATCATATTAGAAATGTATATAATACATCCTAATGAGAATTCCCTAAGTATTCATAGAGGTTATAAGAGTAAACTAAAATATAGGGAATTTGTCTATGACTGAAATTGTTGTATAATTAAATAGATAAATTTGTTTATCTAGATTTCCTTGGTTATGAATGATTGTTTATCTGAATTCATAGTACATATATGTCAGATACTATCTTGGATTTCATTTAAGGTGAATAGTGTTTTTTTATATCTCAGTAAAGAGGGTGAAACCCTATATGCGAGGAAAGTTGGATATTTATGAATAGATGTCGTGAAATCCATTTGAATGGCTTTTCTTGACATGATAGACTTTGTTTATTCAATTTTATTGTTGATTCATGTTATCTCAGTGAATGGCATGGAAACCCAAATTTACTGCTCATATATTGATTTGCTCTTGTTGATATCTAGAGTATCCTACCATATTTATGATTGTCAATAATCAATCTCTTTAAAGCTTACTGCTATTATAATTGGTATCAGTTGCTCAAAAGTATATATGTAATCATATTAATGCTTAGACTGTTTCTTTGAAGTACTCATTCACTGAGTGAGTAGGCTCACCCTTCTACTCAAAAAAAAATAGGGAAACTATGGGGATTGAAGATATCATTGCATCAGAGTATGGTTAAGTTTATTCGGTCCTTGTCACTCTAGGTCCTTGTAAAGAAATAAGAGAGAGTTTTAAATGATGATGTATAACATTATTCCTCTTTTAGCAGTATATGCAAATCAAAAAATCTTATGTGCTTTAAAGTATGAGAAACATAATGAATATTCATACATGCATTTTACTATTGAAATTAGATTAGAGAAATAAATGCTTAGATTCCCTTGTAAAGTTAGTTTATGTGGTTCAATGCGAGAAAACAAAGAGTTTGAAAAAGAACAAAAAGTTAAGGGTGATCTTTGTATTACGTTAAATCCTCAATTTATGCCCTAATCTCATGATTTATGGTAATTGTGAGATCAGGGTGTAACAGAAATGTTGGGGTTAGTCTACCAATGAGATGATTGACTGATAGAGATACAACATTTTGACCGATGATAAGATAGTATGATCACTTTTTACCTCCTCTAGAGCTATATATACCCATGTTGTCTTCCCTTCTTGCCTCATTTGTGCGAGATGAACCTTGATATGTTGTTGTAGAGAGAAACATCATTGCTTGATGATAACTGATGAGATTACAGCTTTCATAAGTCTTCATCCCTAATGTTGTCTACTTTCATTCTCTTCTCTACTAATTGAGGTGAACCATTTTTGGCTTATAAGCTGAGATATGAGTAAGACAAACCTTAATCGTATGATCCTTCAATAATCTTTTAGTTTCTTTCTATTCTTGGACATTTTCTAGGTGATTTTTCTCTACGTTTTAGTTGTAGATTGCTAAGCTCCATTTCACCTTCTATTTCCTTGATTAGTTGCCATTAGGATATTGATAGTTTTAGAACGTGTTTAATGAGAGGAACTCAAATATTAGAGGGTTTTCCTAAAACATTGGAGTTTGTTGTGAAGCTTGGCGGTTCAAGTTGTTCTTTGGGACAAAACTCATTTTTGCCATTGTCAGGCGAGTGATATAACCTTTGACTTATTTATTGCCTACTATATTCTTGTATGTCAATATATCTTTGTCATACTGCTAAAAAATGCTAATAGAGGTTAACTTTGTGCACCTTGATCTTAAACAAATGAGTCTATGGGTTGTAGTTAGCAGTTATATAACCTCCTCTTACATTGAAAGGTTGTCATACATTACTTCTCAATGTAGATATAACCTCCAATGACTTTATATGTTAAAGATTTCCTCCATGCGATGAAGTATATTATGCATGTCTGTATGATGTTGATATGTAAGCTATTTTTGCCTAATATACATCCTAAGTGCATGTTTTTAGTTATTTTTGTATCGCTATATTGTTGGAATACACAAAAATGACTCCTTTAATGGAAAAGGAGGGTCATGAATATAAATCTTTTAGTCTGGATATGGATACATTATGGTACAACAACTGATGGTTTTTAGGGAACCTATTATCATTGATTATCTTGGAGTGATTTATGTGGAATGCCTCATTGTGAGCACGGAGTGGTACATGTTGGTATGTATGCCCTGAGAGCCAGTCATGGGATGATTGGTGGGATACATTAAGATTGATTTGATAAACATCAAAGGCAAGCTTCCAATTCTTTCTGGTTCAGTCATATGAGATAGTGACAGAACAGATTGAATGTCTAGAGAATGACAGTACTCAATGACGTATGCTTTCATGTTAAGGACCTGAACGATGAGATCATACGGATGCTAAGAGTTTGTACATTCTTGTTGTGTCCCTAGTCGGATGTCATTGTGGAAGGTAGATAGACAGCAATGACACACAAGACTAGATTGTGGTGTTGGTTGATGACAGAATCTAATTAGTCATGATATAGAGATATCAAACCAAACACATAGGTATTTGTTAGAGAACAAGGTACCGGACAGACCCACCGTGAGTTTGACACATGGAACCATGAGATGGTAGTCACAGTCAGTACTCACAGTGATGGTGGTGAGTGTGATTCTTAGACCTGAAATCACTGCACTCAACACATGTCGTTGGGCACACTTTGACATCATCAAACGCAGTCCTGAAACATGGGTTGTTATAAAGGTGATGATTGGGTGGCTTTGACACATGGGGCTTTTGAGGGGTGAGTGATAGATATGGGATTTGTCCCTCCTGAGGGAGTTTGATATCCATGGCCACTTGATGAGTAGGATTGAGAAAGGCGTGCACGCATGTGTGAATCAGTATATGATACTGATGTCATACATATCTCTTCCAGTCTACTCTGAGATCAAGGAAGTGAATGAACGTTGACAGGATGACTGTTCCATGCCTCGAGTTCATTCGGGATATCAGTGACAAAGGAATTATACATTCGCTGTAACACCATTCACGGATTGTAGGATGAAATTTGTTCTCCAACTTTCTACTTTCACTTGGGTAGCATTGATGTGTGACTAGGCACCGCTCTTTGCTTGTGAAGTCATAAGTGTTATGGACTTTCACTGCCAACGTGAAATGGACCTGCAGGGTCACACACATAGGATTTAACCTGGAAGAGGAGTTTTGTCCACAAAGCAATGTTTAGATTGATTACTAAAGGAGTTTAGTAGTTCAATTAAACACTCAATCAGTCGATGACTCAATATCGTATGGTTCAAGATGTTGGACGCATTGATTGGAGTATCGGATTGATTGAAATCGCAATTGACTGATTTTGTCCAACCTGTGCTCCCAACCGATCGGTTCATGTGATGAACCGGTCGGCTGAGGTTGTTGAACCGGTCGGCTGGAGTGTCCAGGCCGATCGGCTCATGCCCAGGTTGAAACGACCGGTTCAAGGGTTGAACCAATCGGCTCAACTGGTGCAACCGACCAGTTGGAAAAAGTCATGTCGGCAAGAATTTTCCTTTCGTTTCAAATTGCCCAATTCGATTGGGAATAATATTGGTATTCGATACCAATTGGGAAAGAAATAAGGAAAGTCTTTTTGAGCCGGATTAGGACCATGAACCGATCGGCTCAGGGCACCAACCGATCGGTTGGAGTGCCCCAAACGATCGGCTCAGGTCCAACTGATCGGCTCAATGGCCGAACCGATCACTTCAGTTGTGAACCGATCATTTCAAGTTGCGAACCGGTTGCTTTTTGTGGAAAATTCTCGAACCCTTCTACTCCTGCTTTAGTCCCGCATTGCCCGGGATGGAGAACCCTGTCCCATGACTCTCCTATATATAGGGGTATTGGGGGCTTCTCAAGGTACAGCTCAGTGCAACCAGTTGCTCTGCAAGTTGTCGTTCTCTCTGGTTTTGGTAACCGTGAGAGAGCCCGAGCAAGTGCTTCCCGCAAAAGGGAGGTGCAGCAAGGGAAGGACAACTGCAGTTGCAACAGGAGGCAGGAGAGCGTGTTGGCGACTAGTACGTCAACAGGAGGGTGCGACTCCTTCCACTTCCTTGTGGGACAAGGAGAGTGGAGTTCCAGGTGGTCCGTGTGGACTACTATAGAGGCGGGAGGACACTGCCGCTTAGGAGGACAACTGTCATCCGACAGTCCGGTTCGAGTAGGAGTTGTCAGTCCCGGTGCGACCAGGAGATGCACAGACGCCGTTGAAGTCCGGAGTTGAAGACCGCGCATTGCGCGAGGTATTGTCGCCGAGCAAGCCTCGGGACAAGGTATGATTCCGCAAACCATCCTTTCCTATTATATAGACGTTGACGCGTTTCCTCGGTATGGGTTGGGGAGAAATTTTTTTTGTTTCCGCTGCCTTCTCTGTCTCCCCTAAAAAACCCAATAGTGGTATCAGAGCCAGGTTGACTGCTCTATATTTTAGGAATATTGATATGATCGATTTTGGTTTGTCGCCTTTATTTATTACATATGATGCGAATAATATCAGCTTTATGCATGTCCAATCCTAAATCCACAAATCCCTAATTACATATATGATATGTATTATTAATGCACTCGATACGCGTCGCCCTTAAACGAGTTTTGTGGTGGATGTGTGTAGCGTGATTATGGCCTATAAACCCCTATCTGTGTGTGGTTGTTTGTGGTTGCTTGCATCTCGGTCTGCGCACCGATCTTCCCTCTTTTATTCCTGATGTAACTCGAAATAATTCGAGATTCTTTCCTACCTTTGCTCCCCCCGAATGTAACTCGGGGTTTCTCCTTTTTTAAAAGCAATGTAATAAATAGGATAGATTTTATTTCCTGTTATGTCAAAGACCGGTGGACATCAAGACGACTGCTCAGACGATCGGTTCAAGGAGTGAACCGATGGGTTGACCTTCCAGACGGTCGGTTCAAGGAGTGAACCGATCGGTTGATGACCGGTTCGAGGAGCGAGACGAGCGGGTGGCGGACATGACGAGATGCACGACGACCAGGCGAACCGATCGGTTAAAGGAGCCAACCGATCGGCTGGTGGCACCCAGACGACCGGCTGGAGAGTACAGATCATTCATGTGATGAGTTGATCAACTCGGATGGCAAGGCACAGATGTTCATCTTGTACAGGTTGCATGTGATGTAGACCTAGATGACCGTGATTCCTCTTGGCTCGAGGAATCACATTAGGATGGCCATAATCATCGCTTTTTTATCGTTTGTGCATGTTTTCTGTGGGATATAGCATGTATATGATACATACTATGTATTGTGGTGATTGGATATGTATATGTATATAAAACCAAATCCCTCATTAAAATATTAAGTTTTAGATGCCTTCCAAATGCGACACACGTGAAAAACTTGTTCGACCAAGTGTGGGCACGCCCTAGCGTGGTGCACCGTCTACCTCGTGGAAGCGTGAAGGATGAATGTGTGGGTCTGCCCTAGCAGGGTGCATGTTCATCGTGTTTGCTTTGGGTCGGACTTAACAAGGTGATCTAGATGGGATCTAGTACCTTGAGGCATGGAGATGATCATTGCAAAGAGTTGTATATGACATCTTATCAAGAGTTTCATATGATGCAATTGGCAAAAGTTGCCTACCTGAGAGATCTATGTTGTGGGTGACAGCCCTAGCTGGTCCATGGCTTAGAGGATTTCAGGATCTTGCCCACTAGAAGGTTGTACGCTGCAATCTTCCGAATTGATGGTGAGGGCTATCGATTTGAAGTAAAATAGTGGGAGCGATAATTAATTAAAGGCCTAATTATATCGTCAAATTTTCAAATCAATCAAATAAGTCAAAAATGAGTTTTGGACTAAAATTGCATATTTTCCTTTTGTAGTTCAAATGGCAACAAACAACAACAACTTTTCTTTGCGATCGGTCCTTGACAAGGACAAGCTAAATGGGACAAACTTCCACGACTGGTATCGGACATTGAGAATTGTTCTCACTCAAGAGCGTAAGCTCTATGTCCTAGATACTCCAATTCCAGAGGAACCCGCTCCTAATGCACCAAGGACAGAAAGGGATGCTTACAAGAAGCATTCTGATGATGCCATTGATGCAAAGTGCTTGATGCTATGTTCAATGAACCATGAGTTGCAGAGGCAACATGAGAACATGGGTGTCATAGAGATGATTCTGCATCTCAGGAACATGTATGAAGATCAGGCACGGCAAGAGAGGTACAATGTTTCTAGGGCACTGTTCAAGTGCGTCATGACAGAAGAAGATGTAGTTGGTCCTCACACACTCAAGATGATTGGGTATGTGGAGAACCTGTAGAGACTGGGATTTCCACTGAGCCAAGAGTTGGCTACTGACGTGATACTGCAATCGTTGCCAGAATCTTACAGTCAGTTTGTGATGAACTACAACATGAACAACTTTGATAGGCCACTGTCAGAGTTGTTGGGCATGTTGAGGACAGCCGAGTTACAGATGAAGAAGGACAAGCCTAAGTCCGTGATGGTGATCATGAGCAAGAAAGGCAAGTCCAAGCGCAAGGGCAAGGGAAAAGCTAAGAAAGGTTCTGAAGCTAGCCAGGAGTCCAAGCCATCTTCAGCTCTCAAGGCCAAGGGAGGCGTGACCAAGAAAGGAAATTGCCACCATTGTCAAAAGCCAGGACATTGGAAAAGGAATTGTCCTCTCTACCTGGAAGAACAAAAGAAGAAGGAGGCGACTGA
Source organism: Alisma plantago-aquatica (assembly GCA_963693085.1). Lineage (NCBI taxonomy): Eukaryota > Viridiplantae > Streptophyta > Magnoliopsida > Alismatales > Alismataceae > Alisma > Alisma plantago-aquatica. The sequence continues at coordinate 334,051,641 of OY856410.1, forward strand.
AGCCTCTACTTGAAGGTGTCATGTAAATAAACTTGTAACACTTTTTGAGATATATGATATCAAGATGGAAAGTATAAAGCATTCTTACTTGAGGAAAGTGTTGCCTTTATAGATAGGAATACTTTAGTTTATTTTCAGCCAATAAGGCATGTAATACAGTTATGAACTGCTATTTCATATTTGCCAATAGATAGAAACACTTTATTTTTGCATATTGTATGACAATGATGGCAATTAATAAAGAGATGTTTCAATTTATAAAGATGTGATCTTTGTGGCAATGCCTTATTTATCTTGTGATATTTGATATGCATAAGATAAGACGATACCTAAAAGTTATAGATAACTCAAACAATTTAATTAGCATTAATCATGAGAAATTCATTTCTAGTTTCCATATGATGGATAAATCTAGACTCTTTTGGTTATAGAACCAGTAAGAGACATGAATATCTTGGACATGATCAATCAATCTTCACTAATGTAGTGGGAGAGTGATTATCCTATTAGGTAGAATACATGTGATGTATTTACATACCTATTGGAATAAATGATAATACTTCAAATGGTGTTTAGAGAAATACCAATATGAATATCTTGAAGTGTTCAAGATTATCATAAATGAAGTACAAATTTGGTAAAGTATTAATTCTTGATGAGATCAATGAATGAAATACTTGCACCAAATGTTTGAGATCCTTATGAGTGATTATGATAGTGTATCATAGTGAACTCATGATTAAGGCATGGTGATGTCTGAATCAAGAAGGAATCATACTCTAAGGAGTTAGAGAATGATTATCAAATAACTGAATTCTTCTTAATAAAAGAATACCCCACACTAATAAAAGAAATTAAGAATCACAAGGGTTGTGAGTTCTTATATCTTTAACAGATACACCTCAATTATCTATGTGATGAGTTGTTCATGTGATGAGTCAACTATCAAGATGAATATGAGGAACCGAATCTTGAGTTATGGTTTAAAACCATTACATCCTAAATGACTTCCATGTGAACCATAAGGTATGACCTTGATGGTAGCACTCATTGGATCATATCCATAAGTGCAGATGAGTCTTAAGTGTTAAGACACATGGATAACATTTAGAGAAGGATGATGCTTGTTGGTTGCAACTTAATGACTGAGACATTTGGCATATGGATACTAAAACCGCATTCCTATGAGGAATAAAACAAGGATGTGTATGTGACACAACCTATAAGGTTTATGAATCCACTAATGCAAATGAAGTCTATAAGTTACAATGGACTAATCAATGTGATTGATTGAGTATAAGCAACTCAAAATTGGATCTTTATTTTGATGATATAGTCAAAGGGTTTGACTGATATGTCAAAGATAAAGAAGGGATCTGTGATTTAGTGGGAGCGTATTCACATTCCACATGTTGATGTGAAATGGAAATGTTCTAGATTGGAAATTCGAATGTGGAAATTATCTTTAAGGAAGATAGAGATGTTTCCTATGTGATAGGAATAGAGATCTATAGAGATAGTTCTCGAAAATATCTTGACCTGGAAAGAGAGAGCATACATTGGCAATCTGTACTGAAGTGTTCAGTATGCACAGATTCAGTGGGAGAAAACTTGTCCATGTTACATGGAGTTAGTATCCTAAGGCCAAGTGTCCAATTCTTATGAAGAATGGGAACACTAAGAATAGATATGGATCTATCATGTATGTAATCATCCCATTATCTTGCATATATGACATGGCAAGAATAAAATGCATTCATCATCTTGTATGTAGGACATGGCAATATGATGTGCTCATCCTGATAACTCGCATGTGTGACATGACGAGTGGATGTCTGTCTGCTTCCAGTAAGGGTTACTGGAATACCATGAGAACTTGATAAGTGCTTGTGAAGCACTAGTTCTATGGAGAAGAGTTCGATGTAAAGAGTTACATTGATGCGAACTTCCGAAAGGACAGAAAATTAATCGCAATATATATACATGAGATGTATAAAAGTGAATGTTTGTTGATAATTGGAAGTGTTCCAATAAAGCCATTTAAAAGGGAAATGTCGAGTATCTATGTGTTAGTGAACAATAGTGGATACTGTATGGATCTGAAAGTTCATGAGATGAACTTATATTCCACTCATTGATGACAAGTCTGGAATCCTTGATCATGCAATGTGGCTAAAGGTTAGCAAATGGAATACAAGATCGCATATTACGACAACTCCATCTCATACGTGTGACGTACAATGAAGAGATGAGAGACATGTAATTTGTACATACTTTGGCAAGGTGTTGTCAGTACTCACTATGTTTGCACTAAGAGCACAGTAACATGTGGGACATGTTTGAAGATCACTATGAATATGATTCATGGGTGATTGGCTCGCAGTGCAAGTGGGAGTCTGTTGGTATGTATGCCCTGAGAGCCAGTCATGGGATGATTGGTGGGATACATTAAGATTGATTTGATAAACATCAAAGGCAAGCTTCCAATTCTTTCTGGTTCAGTCATATGAGATAGTGACAGAACAGATTGAATGTCTAGAGAATGATAGTACTCAATGACGTATGCTTTCAGGTTAAGGACCTGAACGATGAGATCATACGGATGCTAAGAGTTTGTACATTCTTGTTGTGTCCCTAGTCGGATGTCATTGTGGAAGGTAGATAGACAGCAATGACACACAAGACTAGATTGTGGTGTTGGTTGATGACAGAATCTCATTAGTCATGATATAGAGATATCAAACCAAACACATAGGTACTTGTTAGAGAACAAGGTACCGGACAGACCCACTGTGAGTTTGACACATGGAACCATGAGATGGTAGTCACAGTCAGTACTCACAGTGATGGTGGTGAGTGTGATTCTTAGACCTAAAATCACTGCACTCAACACATGTCGTTGGGCACACTTTGACATCATCAAACGCAGTCCTGAAACATGGGTTGTTATAAAGGTGATGATTGGGTGGCTGTGACACCTCATCACGTTAAACGAGATTACTCAAAACTCAAAACACGATCAACTACTAATTAATCACATTGTCAAAAATGCAGAATAATTAAAACCGATTCCAAAGGTGTAAACAAACTTTAGAACATTGATAAAATGTCCATCATTCCACTCTCATCTATTGTATCAAGCATTTGCATAAGGGTCCAAAGACCTCAGTCACATCCTGCATACAAAAGATATTTCACATGTACATGCCATATATTTACAAACATTGGCATACGACCAAAATCTCATGTCGATACAAGTATATCGTCTAGAAAACACATCCTATACCAGGACCTGAGAGTACAGGGACGACACTAGGACTGTACTACTAACATCTATAACTAACATCTACAACTAACCAACCTTCTGAATCTATTGATCACCAGGTTGGTTCTCTTCCACAGCACGACCTCGACCACGCTGCCCGCGACCACCTAAAAAAAATGTGGTTACCCACGGGTGAGACCCAGTCCCAGCGAGAGATATAACTCTCTCCAACATATATTGATTATAACTTATTAATTAACAGTAATTACATAGAGCAGTTAGGGTATTGAATAAGCAATATGAACAGATTGAACAATTTAAGCATACTAAGCAGTTAAGCAAATAAGTTGAAGCATCAAGTAGAATTACACGGTTTTCATAAGTCTACATCATGTAAGAAATATGTAGTGTAAAGACAATACAAGGGTTAATCAACCAATGTGATACGTATTTAAACCCTAGCAATTATACTACACGGCTGGTATTATATCTTTTATTATTATGCCCTGGGGAGTTTGAGTCGTACCACTCAAAGTCCAACTGACCACTTTGAAGTGCTATTCAGTTCCGTATAAGATCTAGGAGTGCCGGTATCCTAAGATCTCTTCCCCTCGGTCAGTACGAGTAAACCGCAGTGACATACCAGTCAAACTGCCAACAGTGACATATAGTCAACTGATAACAACTAGTTCGTACTTGGTACAAGTTACGACACTAGAACACAGGGTATACAAAACCCTCTAATCCGAGGTACAACCGCAGCTGTCCTCAATCACATCAAATGTCTGAGGCATGACCATAGCCATCCTCCATAACCTGCAATTGTGGATGACAAGAATATATCCTCAACTTGCCACCCCCACATACTCAACAGTATGCGCTCCGAGTTTCCCTTGGGAATACTCGTTTCACCATCCAGTAAATTCTGACACTGAAGATGGCTCTACGGCACAGGGCTCTACATGATTAGGGTTACACTTGATTAATTACTGCCAATTGAATGTGTTAAGGCTTTATCATACAAGTGGACATTCAAACCCTAATTATTTTCTAACAAGAATATATGTATAATGAATTCAAAGGATATAAAACATTTGATGTAAAAATCTTAATCATATTACCACATCCTATCATTCATTGCAAATTAATGGACCACACTTATCATGATACTATTTCCAAGATACCAATATCTTATCACAGTTCCAGGGTTTTTACCCTTATTGGAACATAAAGAGGATTTCACCTCAATCATGGCTTCAAGCTTGCCCAAAGGTCATTAAGACCATCACATTATGTATAGTAAGGTTATCATCATCATTCCATGCCTTAAACAAGGCTCAAAAGATCATTAGCACATATGTATCCATAGATATTAACATGGCAATGCACTATGATATTGAAATAGTACTACAATGTGGTTTCAACACAAGAAGAATGTAATTCATTATCACATTAATTATTCAAGAGGTCGGATTATAACCAATCCACATCAAATAATTACATCAAGGTTAGGTATAACAAGCTAGATCACATGGGAGTTACACATCCACTTATTATAGTGATTTATCAAATATAACTATACAATGGCAAAGGTAATGCTGCCAATTAATGGTATTGAACCATTGAATTATATTCACTAGGAACCACATATAATAACATGTGATTTATTCAAATCCATTGGATGTTAAAGCATCCAATATTATTCATTGGATCAGGTTCATTGTTCAAGGTTATCAATTGAAGTATGGGTCTAACCATTAGATCAATTGAACCTAGGACCCATTGGTTCAAGGTATAGTCAAATCTACAATTACATTCCTAATTCATCATATATGGTGATGACCTGACCCACCATTAATTGTGATCATTAAGTCACCATTGGTTGCTAGATTAGTAATACATTCAATTAACATCATCAAATAATAGGCCAATATCATCATCGATTGATAACATCATTAAAATACTTAGTGGATGATAATTAAATGTATAATTGAGTCAAAACCTGTCCTAAGGTGGTAACCATAGGTTGTAACTATAAATTTGACACCCTTGATCACGAACCTAAGTTGCTAAGATAGCAACACTATTGGTTATTGAATGGTATAACAATCAATTATGTGATAGGGAAGGAAATAGCTTAAAAACCCTAATTTGCACCCTCATTTGTTTTGTACATAATGCCATAGGTTGTTTCTATCAACCTGTCACAAATCATGTTACACCTTATAAAGGATTTACACAAGTTTATAGGTTCATATAGAACTGGAATAAAATAGGAATCACCACAAAATTCGTAATTCTAAACAAGCATAATTCCACTATGCTTAGATCATCACATTCAAGCATAATCATGAACTAACAAGCTTCTAATAAGCAATATAAGTGAAGAATGTTATATAACTCGCCTCTATAGAGTAGTTCAGATATCCAAAAGCAAAAATCTCGAGCAAATAGGGCAAGGAAACCTTGGATTCAGATCTGAATTTGGCCAACTATGCAATTCTCTCCACAAACAAGCAAAACCCTAGAAAAGAGACAAGAAGGAAGGAGTTTTGAGTTCTAGGGGAACTTTCACCATGGAAAACCATGGTTCCGACCTGGAGAGATGTAGGAGGAAGAGGAACAAAGAATTGGACGGAGGAAATAAGGAAAAACTTACACTTTTAGGTTAGTATCACTTGGGGGAAGCATCATACACCCAAAAAGAGAATCAATTTCAACCCTAGAATTTGTTTCCAAGAGGATCCCCACCTTCTTCTTCCTTGGGCAGCAAAAATCGCAGCTGAACAGAGGGAGGACGAGGCTGGGAGAAGGAGAGAGAGAATGGAGAGCAAATGGCTCGTTTGTGGGCTTTTGGATAAGTATATAACACTTTAATATTAAGAAAAAGAAAAAAATTGAAATTCTAATATATATCCAAGTATCCATGGCTTTATATTATTAAAATACATAAGCACACACACACACAGCTCTCCCACCGTCCCTCTAGACCTGCTTGGCTTGCCTTTGACGAAATTCTCAGCCAATCACATAATTCCTTAGTTGATAGCTACTAAAGGTAGCTCATCCATGAAGGGGGAAAACCCTAAATTGCCCTTGATAAAAACACCTTCAAAGCATGACTCAAATAGGGTCCCCATGGCTCAAAAATCTCAAGAATGATAATATAACAACTAAGGAATATAATGTATGTGACAAATTGCAAAGAAAACCCCTGAATTGGGTAAATTGTAGAAAAGTCTGAAATGTATAGAAAATTGCATAACTTTCTCAAACAGTGTCCAAATTGGACCAAATTTGAAACTTAAGCTTGCGTTATGATTTCAAAACATATCAAAAGGTTATATTAGAGTTATAAGCATTAAAGTATGGTAATTAAGCTCCTTCAACTCATTAAGAAAGTTTAGGGGCCTTACAACTATAAACCCCTAACAAGGATTTCGCCCCAAAATCCTACGCAAAAAGAGATGGGTATTTTCTACATTCTCTAGTTCCCATGTGGCTTCCTCAATGCCACAGTGATTCCACAAAACTTTCACTAGTATTATATCCTTTCTCTTCAGCTTTTTCACCCTTCTATCCAGGATCAACACAGGACCCTCAACATAGGAAATATCCTCATCTAACTCAACCTCTACTGGTTGAATTGTATGTTCAGTATCTGGATGGCATTTCCTCAACATAGAGATGTGAAAGACATTATGCAATCTATGTAGCTCTGGTGGTAGCTCCAACTTATATGCTACCTTTCCAACACGAGCTAGGATAGGGTATGGTCCCATAAATCTAGGAGCCAACTTACCCTTCTTTCCAAACCTCAACACACCTTTCCAAGGAGAAACCTTAAGATATACTCTATCTCCCACTTGGAACTCAAGTGGTCTGCGTCGATTATCTGCATAAGATTTCTGCCTGTCCTGGGCTGCTTTCAACTGTTGTTGTATCACTTTAACCTTTTCTGTAGTCTGTTGTACTAGCTCAGGACCCAAAAGTTGATATTCACCGGTCTCATACCAGCAAAGAGGAGACCGACATCGTCTCCCATACAGAGCCTCATAAGGAGCCATATCTATGCTTCTTTGATAGCTATTGTTGTACGCAAACTCTATCAGAGTTATATGTACATCCCAACTACCAAGAAATTGTAGCACACATGCCCTTAAGAGATCCTCTAAAGTTTGAATAGTCCTTTCTGATTGGCCATCAGTCTGCGGATGAAAAGCTGTGTTGAATCTCAATTGTGTTCCCATTGCTGAATGCAGACGCTCCCAAAAATGACTTGTAAACTGTGGACCTCTATCAGAAACTATAGTCACTGGAATGCCATGCAGACGGACTATCTCATCAACATATATTTGTGCCAATTTCTCTGCTGTAAATGTCATCTTAACCGGCAGAAAATGAGCTGACTTAGTGAATCTGTCTACTATCACCCATATGGAATCATGACCCTTGGTTGTCCTAGGAAGACCAACCACAAAGTCCATAGTAATATGATCCCATTTCCATTGTGGTATTGGCAAGGATTGTAATGTCCCTGCAGGTTTTTGGTGCTCAGCCTTCACCTGCTGACAAACTGGACATTTAGCAATGAACTCTGCCACATCACGCTTTAGACCTGGCCACCAATACATGTCTTTCAAGTTTTGATACATCTTGGTACTTCCAGGATGCATTGCATACATGGAGGAGTGAGCCTCCTCAAGTACCATCTTCCTCAACCCATCAACATCAGGAATTACTATCCTATTATGGTAACAAACTGTACCATCATCTGCCTCGTGAAAGCCATCATACTTTTCACTACCAATCCCTGATCGGATATTCTGTATCACAGTATCATTTTGTTGTACATCATGAATCTGTTGTCTCAAGGTAGGTTTCACTTGTAACTGTGCCAACAATCCTGCCAGCAAGGAAACTTCTAGTTGTACATTCATCTGGCAAAGAGATACTAGCATATCTCTCTTATGGCACATCAAGGAATTTAATTGTGCATTATCTACCCTTAATGATGAAGATGACTTTCTACTCAATGCATCAGCTACCACATTAGCTTTCCCTGGATGGTAGTCTATTGTGCAATCATAATCCTTAATCAGCTCCATCCATCTCCTCTGCCTCATATTCAACTCCTGTTTTGAGAAGATATACTGTAGATTCTTGTGGTCAGTGAAGATCTGACACTTTTCACCATAAAGATAGTGTCTCCAGATCTTTAAGGCATGGACCACTGCAGAAAGCTCCAAATCATGTGTTGGGTAATTCTCCTCATGTTTCTTAAGCTGTCGTGAAGCAAAAGAAATCACATTTTTATCCTGCATCAACACGCATCCCAACCCATTCTTTGAAGCGTCACAAAAGACAATATAACCTTTCCCTTGCTCTGGCAGTACTAACACCGGTGCACTAGTCAACTTTTCCTTCAAAATCTGGAAAGAACGTTGACACTTGTCATTCCAAGAAAAAGGAACATCCTTCCTGGTTAACCTAGTTAGGGGTAACGCTATAGAACTGAAGTCTTTGATGAACCTCCTATAGTAACCTGCCAGACCAAGGAAACTACGGATCTCAGTCGGTGTTTTTGGTTGCTCCCATTCTAGTACAGATTCCACTTTCTTGGGATCAACACAAATGCCTTCTGCAGATATAACATGGCCCAGAAAAGACACTTCAGCTAACCAGAATTCACACTTGTTCAACTTAGCATAAAGTTAGTGCTGCCTCAACAAAGTCAATGCCTGTCAAAGGTGTTGCTCATGTTGATGACTATCCTTGGAGTATATCAAAATATCATCTATGAACATGACAACACACTGATCAAGATAAGGTCTAAACACCCTATTCATTAGATCCATAAAAGCTGCAGGTGCATTGGTTAGCCCAAACGGCATAACCACAAACTCATAATGACCATACCTAGTCCTAAAGGCTGACTTAGGTATGTCATCAGCCTTAATTCTCAACTGATGGTAACCTGACCTCAGGTCTATCTTTGAAAACACAGTGGCACCTCTCAACTGGTCAAAAAGATCATCAATCCTCAGCAAAGGATACTTATTCTTTATTGTCACCTTGTTCAACTGTCTATAGTCTATACACAACCTCATTGACCCATCCTTCTTTTTAACAAACAACACAGGAGCACCCCAAGGGGAAGTGCTCGGCCTGATAAACCCCTTCTCTAACAGTTCTTGTAACTGTTTCTTTAACTCTTGCATCTCTGCTGGTGCCATTCTGTATGCTGACTGTGCTATGGGTTGTGTTCCAGGAACAAGATTGATCTCAAACTCAATCTATCTAGGAGGGGGAATGCTAGGAAATTCCTCAGGAAAGACATCCTCAAATTCTCGCACCACTGGTAACTCCTGGATACTAGGACCTACCGCCTTGGTATCCACAACATGAGCTAAGAAAGCCTCACATCCTTGTCTCATCAACCGCTTAGCTGTCATGGCTGACATCAAACATGTAGGAAGAATCTTCCTATCACCCTGAAAAATCCACTGTACATCTCTGTCATGGAATGTCGCCACCTTAGTACTACAGTCCAAGACTACCTTGTATTTCTCCAAGGTATCCATTCCTAGGATTACATCAAAACCATGCATGTCAAGTGGCAGAAGATCCACTTGAATGTTATGTCCAGAGAAAGAAATAACACAAGAAGAGCACACTTCTAGCAACTCGGCAGAATCAACCAAAGGAGTATCTAACCGCAGGCTATCAGATCTAAGGCTAACAGGTAGATAACAACTATCTATCACCTCTCTGGTAATAAAAGAGTGTGTCGCACCCGGGTCTACTAACACAGATATGAAACAGGAAGCAGACATATCAGAATGAAATAACTCCATCTGACCTGTCACGACTCGTGGATTGACCACTGCTTCAGGCTGGGTCATGGCATAGAACCTAGCTGTCGCCTGTTGCCGTCCACGTCCTCTGCTCACCTGTCCTGAGGATCCTGCATGGGACACCTGACCACGTCCTCTGCCACTACCACTACTAAACTGTCGTTGTTGTGGACCTGGTTGACTTTGCCTTGCCTGCTGAGTCACCTCCTCATCTTTCATAGGGCAATAAGGTCTTGTATGCCCCACTTTCCCACACTTGTAACATGTTCTGGTGTCCTGATATGGCCTAAATGGCCCTATCACTGAAACTCATGAGGTACTACGGGCTCCCGTCGGTGGAAAATTGTGACCTCTACCCTGGCTCGGGGTCCACTGTGATGGTGCATGTGATCTTGGTTTAGTGAAGGTTGACCTTGGTTGTGACGATGATGGGAAAAACCTTGGCTTCTTAAAGCCTCCAGATGATTGCCCTTGAAACTGCATAGTTCGCTTCTTAGCATTAGCATCACGCTTCTCTATGGCAGACCTCTCAATCCTCCTGACAGATTCCACAAAGGTGGAAAACCTTTCCCTGTTCTCCAAGGCTGATGCTGTAGTAGTCAACTCTGTACTCAGACCCTTCTCAAATCTCCGGATCCTTTCCTTGTCTGTTGCTGCCATGTGTGGGCAAAACCTCAGAAGTTCCATACACTTTGATTCATACTCATCGATATTCATAGCTCCTTGACGAATCTTCTCGAACTGAGAGATTTTCTCATCTAGGTAGGTCTCTGGAAAATATCGACTAACAAATTCCCTCCGAAACTCCTCCCATCCTATCACAACTCCTGGCCTTTTCTCCTCTTCTATGGCCCACCAGTGGCCAGCACTGCCCTTCAACAAGTATACTGCATGCTTAACTTTGTCTTCTTCAGTGATGTTTAGGATTTTGAAAGCTTTTTCCAGCTCAGTCAACCACATGTCAGCGTCTGCTGGATCAGAAGTACCTGCATATTCAATTGCCCCAACACGTCTAAGACGTTCAAATGTCTTCCCGATACCTAGGGACTCCACATTAGAGGTGGCTGCCCTAGCTGGAGGTGCTGGTGCTCTGTCAGCAATATGTGTGATTGTGGCCATCATTTGTCTAAACATATGCTGAAACTCAGGATTGGCAATCATTGTCGGGTCTAGATGAGGCATTGTGGGCTGCTCTGGCCCTGCTTCTGGCACTCTCTCATTGCGTGCCTGCCTCCCTGCACCTCCTCCTGGTGCAACATAGCTACTCTCAACATGTTCTTCATGTCCTCCAGACATATCTGTATAAGCATAAACTATGATCAGATATGTTGGATACATAAGAACAGACTCAAACCTACGTCCTATGTCCTTGTAGACTCGGTAAACCTAGAGCTCTGATACCAACTTAACTGTGACACCTCATCACGTTAAACGAGATTACTCAAAACTCAAAACACGATCAACTACTAATTAATCACATTGACAAAAATGCAGAATAATTAAAACCGATTCTAAAGGTGTAAACAAACTTTAGAACATTGATAAAATGTCCATCATTCCATTCTCATATATTGTATCAAGCATTTGCATAAGGGTCCAAAGACCTCAGTCACATCCTGCATACAAAAGATATTTCACATGTACATGCCATATATTTACAAACATTGGAATACGACCAAAATCTCATGTCGATACAAGTATATCGTCTAGAAAACACATCCTATACCAGGACCTGAGAGTACAGGGACGACACTAGGACTGTACTACTAACATCTATAACTAACATCTACAACTAACCAACCTTCTGAATCTATTGATCACCAGGTTGGTTCTCTTCCACAGCACGACCTCGACCACGCTGCCCGCGACCACCTAAAAAAAAATGTGGTTACCCATGGGTGAGACCCAGTCCCAGCGAGAGATATAACTCTCTACAACATATATTGATTATAACTTATTAATTAACAGTAATTACATAGAGCAGTTAGGGTATTGAATAAGAAATATGAATAGATTGAACAATTTAAGCATACTAAGCAGTTAAGCAAATAAGTTGAAGCATCAAGTAGAATTACACGGTTTTCATAAGTCTACATCATGTAAGAAATATGTAGTGTAAAGACAATACAAGGGTTAATCAACCAATGTGATACATATTTAAACCCTAGCAATTATACTACACGGCTGGTATTATATCTTTTATTATTATGCCCTGGGGAGTTTGAGTCGTACCACTCAAAGTCCAACTGACCACTGCGAAGTGCTATTCAGTTCCGTATAAGATCTAGGAGTGTCGGTATCCTAAGATCTCTTCCCCTCGGTCAGTACGAGTAAACCGCAGTGACATACCAGTCAAACTTCCAACAGTGACATATAGTCAACTGATAACAACTAGTTCGTACTTGGTACAAGTTACGACACTAGAACACAGGGTATACAAAACCCTCTAATCCGAGGTACAACCGCAGCTGTCCTCAATCACATCAAATGTCTGAGGCATGACCATAGCCATCCTCCATAACCTGCAATTGTGGATGACAAGAATATATCCTCAACTTGCCACCCCCACATACTCAACAGTATGCGCTCCGAGTTTCCCTTGGGAATACTCGTTTCACCATCCAGTAAATTCTGACACAGAAGATGGCTCTACGGCACAGGGCTCTACATGATTAGGGTTACACTTGATTAATTACTGCCAATTGAATGCGTTAAGGCTTTATCATACAACTGGATTATTTTCTAACAAGAATATATGTATAATGAATTCAAAGGATATAAAACATTTGATGTAAAAATCTTAATCATATTACCACATCCTATCATTCATTGCAAATTAATGGACCACACTTATCATGATACTATTTCCAAGATACCAATATCTTATCACAGTTCCAGGGTTTTAACCCTTATTGGAACATAAAGAGGATTTCACCTCAATCATGGCTTCAAGCTTGCCCAAAGGTCATTAAGACCATCACATTATGTATAGTAAGGTTATCATCATCATTCCATGCCTTAAACAAGGCTCAAAAGATCATTAGCACATATGTATCCATAGATATTAACATGGCAATGCACTATGATATTGAAATAGTACTACAATGTGGTTTCAACACAAGAAGAATGTAATTCATTATCACATTAATTATTCAAGAGGTCGGATTATAACCAATCCACATCAAATAATTACATCAAGGTTAGGTATAACAAGCTAGATCACATGGGAGTTACACATCCACTTATTATAGTGATTTATCAAATATAACTATACAATGGCAAAGGTAATGCTACCAATTAATGGTATTGAACCATTGAATTATATTCACTAAGAACCACATATAATAACATGTGATTTATTCAAATCCATTGGATGTTAAAGCATCCAATATTATTCATTGGATCAGGTTCATTGTTCAAGGTTATCAATTGAAGTATGGGTCTAACCATTAGATCAATTGAACCTAGGACCCATTGGTTCAAGGTATAGTCAAATCTACAATTACATTCCTAATTCATCATATATGGTGATGACCTGACCCACCATTAATTGTGATCATTAAGTCACCATTGGTTGCTAGATTAGTAATACATTCAATTAACATCATCAAATAATAGGCCAATATCATCATCGATTGATAACATCATTAAAATACTTAGTGGATGATAATTAAATGTATAATTGAGTCAAAACCTGTCCTAAGGTGGTAACCATAGGTTGTAACTATAAATTTGACACCCTTGATCACGAACCTAAGTTGCTAAGATAGCAACACTATTGGTTATTGAATGGTATAACAATCAATTATGTGATAGGGAAGGAAATAGCTTAAAAACCCTAATTTGCACCCTCATTTGTTTTGTACATAATGCCATAGGTTGTTGCTATCAACCTGTCCCAAATCATGTTACACCTTATAAAGGATTTACACAAGTTTACAGGTTCATATAGAACTGGAATAAAATAGGAATCACCACAAAATTCGTAATTCTAAACAAGCATAATTCCACTATGCTTAGATCATCACATTCAAGCATAATCATGAACTAACAAGCTTCTAATAAGCAATATAAGTGAAGAATGTTATATAACTCGCCTCTATAGAGTAGTTCAGATATCCAACAGCAAAAATCTCGAGCAAATAGGGCAAGGAAACCTTGGATTCAGATCTGAATTTGGCCAACTATGCAATTCTCTCCACAAACAAGCAAACCCCTAGAAAAGAGACAAGAAGGAAGGAGTTTTGAGTTCTAGGGGAACTTTCACCATGGAAAACCATGGTTCCGACCTGGAGAGATGTAGGAGGAAGAGGAACAAAGAATTGGACGGAGGAAATAAGGAAAAACTTACACTTTTAGGTTAGTATCACTTGGGGGAAGCATCATACACCCAAAAAGAGAATCAATTTCAACCCTAGAATTTGTTTCCAAGAGGGTCCCCACCTTCTTCTTCCTTGGGCAGCAAAAATCGCAGCTGAACAGAGGGAGGACGAGGCTGGGAGAAGGAGAGAGAGAATGGAGAGCAAATGGCTCGTTTGTGGGCTTTTGGATAAGTATATAACACTTTAATATTAAGAAAAAGAAAAAAAAATTGAAATTCTAATATATATCCAAGTATCCATGGCTTTATATTATTAAAATACATAAGCGCACACACACATCTCTCCCACCGTCCCTCTAGACCTGCTTGGCTTGCCTTTGACGAAATTCTCAGCCAATCACATAATTCCTTAGTTGATAGCTACTAAAGGTAGCTCATCCATGAAGGGGGAAAACCCTAAATTGCCCTTGATAAAAACACCTTCAAAGCATGACTCAAATAGGGTCCCCATGGCTCAAAAATCTCAAGAATGATAATATAACAACTAAGGAATATAATGTATGTGACAAATTGCAAAGAAAACCCCTGAATTGGGTAAATTGTAGAAAAGTCCGAAATGTATAGAAAATTGCATAACTTTCTCAAACAGTGTCCAAATTGGACCAAATTTGAAACTTAAGCTTGCATTATGATTTCAAAACATATCAAAAGGTTATATTAGAGTTATAAGCATTAAATTATGGTAATTAAGCTCCTTCAACTCATTAAGAAAGTTTAGGGGCCTTACAGTGGCTTTGACACATGGGGCTTTTGAGGGGTGAGTGATAGATATGGGATTTGTCCCTCCTGAGGGAGTTTGATATCCATGGCCACTTGATGAGTAGGATTGAGAAAGGCGTGCACGCATGTGTGAATCAGTATATGATACTGATGTCATACATATCTCTTCCAGTCTACTCTGAGATCAAGGAAGTGAATGAACGTTGACAGGATGATTGTTCCATGCCTCGAGTTCATTCGGGATATCAGTGACAAAGGAATTATACATTCGCTGTAACACCATTCACGGATTGTAGGATGAAAGTTGTTCTCCAAATTTCTACTTTCACTTGGGTAGCACTGATGTGTGACTAGGCACCGCTCTTTGCTTGTGAAGTCATAAGTGTTATGGACTTTCACTGCCAACGTGAAATGGACCTGCAGGGTCACACACATAGGATTTAACCTGGAAGAGGAGTTTTGTCCACAAAGCAATGTTTAGATTGATTACTAAAGGAGTTTAGTAGTTCAATTAAACACTCAATCAGTCGATGACTCAATATCGTATGGTTCAAGATGTTGGATGCATTGATTGGAGTATCGGATTGATTGAAATCGCAATTGACTGATTTTGCCCAACCTGTGCTCCCAACCGATCGGTTCATGTGATGAACTGGTCGGCTGAGGTTGCTGAACCGGTCGGCTGGAGTGTCCAGGCCGATCAGCTCATGCCCAGGTTGAAACGACCGGTTCAAGGGTTGAACCGATCGGCTCAACTGGTGCAACCGACTAGTTGGAAAAAGTCATGTCGGCAAGAATTTTCCTTTCGTTTCAAATTGCCCAATTCGATTGGGAATAATATTGGTATTCGATACCAATTGGGAAAGAAACAAGGAAAGTCTTTTTGAGCCGGATTAGGACCATGAACCAATCGGTTCAGGGCACCAACCGATCGGTTGGAGTGCCCCAAACGATCGGCTCAGGTCCAACCGATCGACTCAATGGACGAACCGATCAGTTCAGTTGTGAACCGATCATTTCAAGTTGTGAACCGGTTGCTTTTTGTGGAAAATTCTCGAACCCTTCTACTCCTGCTTTAGTCCCGCATTGCCCGGGATGGAGAACCCTGTCCCATGACTCTCCTATATATATAGGGGTATTGGGGGCTTCTCAAGGTACAGCTCAGTGCAACCAGTTGCTCTGCAAGTTGTCGTTCTCTCTGGTTTTGGTAACCGTGAGAGAGCCCGAGCAAGTGCTTCCTGCAAAAGGGAGGTGCAGCAAGGGAAGGACAACTGCAGTTGCAACAGGAGGCAGGAGAGCGTGTTGGCGACTAGTACGTCAACAGGAGGGTGTGACTCCTTCCACTTCCTTGTGGGACAAGGAGAGTGGAGTTCCAGGTGGTCCGTGTGGACTACTACAGAGGCGGGAGGACACTGCCTCTTAGGAGGACAACTGTCATCCGACAGTCCGGTTCGAGTAGGAGTTTTCAGTCCCGGTGCGACCAGGAGCTGCACAGACACCGTCGAAGTCCGGAGTTGAAGACCGCACATTGCGCGAGGTATTGTCGCCGAGCAAGCCTCGGGACAAGGTATGATTCCGCAAACCATCCTTTCCTATTATATAGACGTTGACGCGTTTCCTCGGTATGGGTTGGGGAGAAATTTTTTTTGTTTCCGCTTCCTTCTCTGTCTCCCCTAAAAAACCCAACAGTACATGTGCCTTGTCTTGAGAAGTTAGTCATTATGGGTATATGTTGTATATATTTTAATGTTATTACTCCATAGGCACTTGCTTATTTATATTACTACCTCTTATACCACGGTTGATATAGTATTAGTGAATGAATATAATAATTAAAGAAAAATATAAGTTTTACAATTCTGAGTCTATATATATATTCCCTTGGGTCATTCAGGATAATAGTGAAATATGTAAATCTTGTATCATCATGTGGTTGTAAGAAGATTCTTACACTCATAACTTAGTGGACAAATGGGGTCTCTTTGGGACATTATATGCTATAATCTTTAAATGGTGTGTGAGATTTGATAAAGGTCAATGGTCTAGTAGAAATGTATGAGAAAGAGATCATGAAATGGGATATGGTGTGGAGGGTTACTGTATTGATATGTCCACTTTTGAGAATAAATTTAAGGTAGATTAGACAATGAGAACCCTACGTTTGATTAACTCACTTTGAACTGAGGTTCTGTGGAGATATCCAAAGAATCTAGATGTCTTTAAATATTGTATGAGTGGCTAGGATGACTTACTAGCATCTAGCTAATGGATTGAATGGTATGCCTCAATCAGCAAAGGTCACATAAACATTTTTCACTTGTGTATCATATATATTTAAGTTTATTTGGGTCTAAACATGGACGTGCTCTTGAAATGATATGCTTATTTATAGGTTGATTTTATATGATATCTAACTTCCTTGGAGGTTGCCTTGGTGCCAAAGAAGTTGGGTAAGCATGTACCTCCTAGTACAATGATAGTTTTAAGTAGTTAAATACTTAATTTTCTCCTTTATATATTTTTCCTTACCTAGTAAGTAGTAGACGTTTCAAATGTTATATCTTTGACCCATATAATGACCCTACCCCTACTTAGTAGGTAGTTGACGGTTATAAGATCCTAATCTCAATTTTCATATGCTTAATGTGAATTTGATATTGAATATGGATTTGTGTGTGCCTTATTGAGATTTATAGTTGGAAATATTTAATATTTTACTAGGGATTCTAAAATATTATAATTATAGCTTGTTGAAGCTCAATACACTAATTTCAACAGCATGTTAATTAGAAATTTGATGAGAAATTTAGTGATTAAAATTGTAGTGGCCTAAATGATTTTTACTATTTTATTAGTAACTCATATTGACTTGAAATTTGGAAGTATTCTAAATAACTCTCTTATTATTTTGTTTGAATATTTTTATAACTTTTCAATGTCATTCGGACATGTTGGTTGGTTAGTTTAATTCAGATGACAATATTATTCAGAATTTTTAGAAAAGTATTTGAATTTATATATTTTATTAGTAAGTAAAAATTGAATGACATCTTGAATGTTGGTATGAAAATTCATTTTAGACAACATACTAAATTTTAAGAATTTTTGGCTATCACTTAAGGGTGAAATAATTAACAAATCGGTTAACTTTTTTGAGAGAATATTTTTGCTAAAATGATATAATATGGAGATCATTTGCAACCAATCAAAGCATCTCAATTGATCTATATCAAAATTATAACACCCTAGTATCTCTAATAATTTGTGATTCATCATAGAAAAATTAAATCCTAGATAGAGGGGGAGAATTAGGGTTTGAAAGAGGAAATGAGTGTAGATATTGATCTTGGGTTCTATCTTCCTAAAAGTTATAATATCAAGTAATTATAATTATCTTTTATGGATAGGTTTTCATGTTGACTCTCCTCTCATATGTATCAATTCTGTCCTTCCTCTAATTTGAATGAAAAGGACATCAAATCACCTTGTTTTCTCTTTCTTGCTCTCCAATCTCTATTTCTATGGTTCTTGAGTCAAAAGGAGGAAGAAAATGAGTGAATTCTCAAAGTATGATTTGGATTTAAGGAGATCCATTCATGGGCAACATCTTCTAGGTGTTTAACACATGAGGTGAGTGGGTAAAGAATCATTTAGTGAATTGCACTTAATTAGAGAATTGTATTTAAAATTATCAATTTCTTCATAGATAGTGGTAAATAAGGAGTTACTATTTTTGGACTCAGATTACAGAATATTTTATTCCATGTTCTAAATGTGATCTTAAAAATTTTTATATGATTACATGTATATAGAAATTAATGTATATTAAATATTAGAGAATTTAGAAAGTTATTTGAGAATTTTCCAGATATATGAATTTTTTAAGGCATTTTAGTAGCGGTCTAGCTAAATCTAAATAAATGATTATATGGTCCTGATTATGTGATTATTATTTTTAATCAGACATGTTTGATCAGTTTCATCTCATATCTTGAAAAGTTATAGTTTGTTATTTATGTAGTGCATATCTTGTGAAAAATAAGAGATGGGTGATGAAAATTTAGTCTAGTATTCTTCAAAAAGCTTACATATCTAATATGATAGTAAATTTCTAATTCAAAGAAATCATGTGATACTTCAGATTTCTAGCTGAATATTATTTATATGCATATATATTTTGATTTATGTGATTCAAAATCTCTAGCTCATATCCTTGTCAAGAAATGAATGAGTTCACAAGCTATTTCACACAAAGAGAAATGACATTTCCTCTATGAGTAATTTTCTTGATTCTTTGCATAAATATGAGAAATTTTTGAATTAGAATGATTATATCTGTAGAAATGATATCAATTTGAATATATGAGAGATGTTATATGTGAATGAACTATGAGAACACATGAGAGAAGAGTATTCATAAATTTAAGCATTCAGTTCAGTATCCTCAATAAGTTCAATTTAGTTGTCAAACTAGTTAGTAAAATACACAAAGAAAAGAGATTAATCTAAGAGAAAGATATAATCAAAACATAAAAATAGTATTAAATGATCTAACACCATAGAGCCCATCCCTATAGGTCTATAGCGGGAAGGGTGAAACTAGCTATGGACAATCAAATATAGGATGAAGTAGCCCGAACACTAAGTACCCAATACCAACCGACTAGATATTGTTGGTATTTTAGCATAGCAGAGTACCGAACAATAACTAGAAATCCTTGTTGTACTAGTTTAGTAATAGGGGTATCCAAAAATAACCAAAGATTCTAATGGTACCTATAACTATTGGAGTATATAGCTATTTTAGACCTACTCCTTCTGGTAATTACTCTGTATTGCACATCAACCCTTGTAGTATTGCATTAATTGGATTCAAAGGGTTTTAAGCCCAAAGCCACCCCCAACTGAGTACCCAGAACAAGGGGGCACAATTATATGACCAGTTGTTTAGTCATCGTCAGGTCTTACAAGGAAACCTTGATGCAAACTGAGGCATTTGTAGCAATCGTAAGGTCTCTAGGTTTACCTTAACACTTGTATGACAAGTCATGCAATAGTGGCTTTTACTTGGATGGTAGAATCCAAGTGAGTTTAGGGGAAAATAAATGAGAAAGACAATTGAGTTCAATCAAGTCTAGATAAAGAGTTTCGTTATTATATCAGTTGGTTATGTTCAGTTGACCAACATAATAGTAGTCACTTTAGTAGTCAAGTCAAAGTCATGAAAGATCATAATTAGAATAATCAAGAAAATGTTTTGATATTTGCATATTGGTAGTAATGCATGCTACAATGTTATTTGTAAATTTCTTCATAGCTAGTCTTTTAATCTACATTACTTCATTTCTTTCATTTCAATAATATAAAAAAGACAAATGACTTATTCAGTGTTTTAGATAATTTAAGTGTTTTACTCATTCACTAAACGATTAGCTCACCCCTCTACTCACAATTTTGTAAAGAAACATTGTGAATTGAAGATGTTAATGATTCTGAGTATCTCTGCAACAAAAGTTAAGTATCATATTAGTCAAGTCTAGTCTGTCTCTGTCCTTCTAGGTCCTTGTAAAGAAATTAGAGAGTTATAATTGATGATGTATAATGATATCTCTTAACTAACAAAGTATGTATCTAATTATTAAGACTTGTGCACATGGAAGTGTGAGAATTGGAATAATGTTTATATATCTATCATTATGTTTCAAATCACATAGAGGAATCAATGAGGAAATTCCTTTGGAATGTTGGTTTATATGTGACTGAATGTGAGAAACCAAATAGTGTTTGAAATTGTGATAATAAAAGAATTAGTGATGTTTGGTTTTATGTTTGATCCACTGTTTGTGCCCTTATTTCAACGATTAGTAGTTATTGTGAGATGTCGGTGTAACAACTCCATAGGTTACTATAAGGACCCTGACCTTCGTTTTGGGCTTACCCTATTTGCTTTGCCTAAACCTTGTGTTTAGATGCTTGCTAATCACCTCAAATGGTGATTAGGGTTTGTTTGTGCCTTGTTGAGAGTTAGAGGTGCAACTTGCAAATAACCCAAGTTTTAGGGTTGATGTTCAAGTTTGACACCTTGAGAGATGTTTCTCTCTCTCCTTGCATCCTCTAGGGTTGAGAGGATGGGTTGGGCTCGTTGTATGAGTATATTTAGGCTTTGTTTTGCCTTATTGAGCCTTGTTTAGGCTTTACCTAGCATTGTTGGGCCTTGTATCGGGTAAGGGTGAGCTTGGTGCCTTGTGTCTGCCATGGTGTATCGGCTAGGTGGTTGTGTCGGGAAAGTGGTGTGCCGCCCATGAGGTGTATCGGCCAAGTGACCTTCTTTGACCTAGCATCATTTGTGTCACCCCCTTGTGGACACTTGGTTCTTGTTTCTTGCATGTGGCAAAAGCTTTGGACATTTGGAGGTGGCGAGCTAGTAGGTGGCTTTGCCCCATGGACAAGTGTCCCTAGGTTGGGTGACACTGTTCCTTAGTCTCCCCTTCACCCTCTTCTATATATGTCTCTCCTTTATCTTTCTTGGGATCCATTTAGTCCTTATTTGCCTTCCTTTTTCCTTGGTGGACGATACCTCTCCTTGATAGAGCTTGGTGGCTGATCTCCTTGGTGGAGTCTTCTTCTTCCTCTAGTGGTAGCCGAACCCTAGAGTGTGTTTTCCTTCTCTTCTTTTGGTGAGCATATCCCCCTCTTTCCTTGGCACCTTCTTCTCCTTCTTGCTTGTTCTTCGGCCATGGTGGTTATAAGCTTTGTTTTTCTTCTTGTGGTGGTCGAAGGTGGTGTTTGGAGCTTGGAAGCTTGGTGCTAGGAGCTTGGAGCTTGCTTAAGGTAGGTTACATAACTCCTAACCCTAGTTATACTACTTCTTTTTCATGTTGCATGTTTATATGTTATCTTAATCGGCCATGCATCTTGTTAGATATGTTGCTTGCCCTAGTATGTACCCTTTTATCTTTATATATATAGTGGTCATGTTGTTGATGTGTTCTTAGACCTTGTGGACGAACCTTGAGTTTAGGGTTCCTTGGGCAAAACCCCTTTCTCTCCCATTTGGTTTTGAGAAGTAAGTTCGATCTGTAGTGGTGTAGGCAAAACCCCTCTCTCTTGGTTGTTGAGAGGTGAGTCCCTACTCTAGTTGTTTGGGCAATACCCTTCTCTCACCATGGATTTGAGAGGTGAGCCTTGGTTATACGTTGACCTAGTAAAGGTTGGAATCTTGACTGATAAAGGGATGATCCACCTTGTTGCCCAATATGAACTCCAACCTTAGTTGGTGCTTGTGGGCGTTATGCCTTTGGCTGACATAATGCCTGGTAGACATCTATGTTTTGTGCCTTGGGCGATATGGGTTGGTTTTGGTGTTGCCCGATATGGTTCTTGGGTGGTGGAACCCTAGTTATGTGTCCTAGTGTTGACCGATATGTGGTGCATGCCTTGTGGGGCGATAGGTTACCTTGGGCGCCATGGTGTCGTTTGTTAGTTGTGTGCTTGTTGGACGATACAGTGGTGACCTTGGGCATCTTAGCCTTAGATGATATAGTTGTGGGTGACATGACCTTGTTGGTTGCCTGACATAAAACCCTAACCCATTATGGGCGATAGGGATCTTGGCTGATAGGGATGTTGTTCTGCCCGATACACCCTGCACTTGGGTGCACGATACACTTCTAGACCCAGTTGCACGATACATCCCTTGCTCCTTGGGTGCACGACACAGCTCTTAGCCCTTGGTTGCATGATATCACTTGTGCATGGTTTCACTCCATGGTTGGCCGATATGTGTGGCTAAGTTCCCTAGTCGATAGAGCTTTGGTGAGGGGTATTACCCTTCCTGATACCTCCTTGGGTGAGGAATGGCGCTACCCGCCACACCTTTGGTGAGGGTAGGTGATACCTTTGGTGAGGGTTATGCCTATCTCGAAAGCTTAGGTTGATGAGTTTGTTAGCTTGTGCCCGCACCTCTGTTGATGATGCATTATGAATGATAGGTTGTAACCAGTGATATGTTTGATACCTAAAGTTGGTGCTAAGTAAGATGATAAGATACATGTTTATGTTCATAAGATAAAGGCATAGTGGATGCTCATGGTTTGATAACAATAATGTAATTTGTCTACAGATACAGCTTGTGCTTCATGTAACTATGATCATGGATGTTGTTCCAATCATGTACCTTCAACCCTAATAGCATGATAATCATAAAGATCTATGTTTAGTGATTCAATTATCTCTCTTGATATGCATACTAACCATGCAGGTGAATCAAATGAATTCATAAGCCAGGTAAGAGCCATGAGGTATATGTGTTTTGAATAAAATTGAATGATGATAATCCTTGTTGATGAGATAACATGTATCTCTAGTATAATGTGAAAGGTTTGTTGACCTGATAAAGGTTGAGTGCCTAGTTGAGGTGTTATCCTATGATGTTGAGATAAGGGATTGCTATCCCATGGGGATGATGTAAGCCTTGAGAGGTAGTGGCATTCCGTGATGAGGGATTGAGATCCCATGGTAATAATGCAAGTCAATGTTGTTTATGTTTTACAACTTGATTTCCTTAACAATCCACTTAAAATATATTGAATAATTACAGTGGAACATATCATGTAGTTTGCCATGGCCATGGATCCATCATTGTCAGTAGTTGGTGATGCTGAAATGAGTTCTCATGTGGGTTAACTCGGAAGCACATATTGTTGAATATGTGTGGTTGCTCCTAGCCAAAAATAGGAGGATTAGAGTACAACTTTGGTTGTAGACTCCAGAGCACGGTTTTAGTCCCGTGGCTCAATATGAAAGAGCATGGTGAACATGCCCATGGCTCAGGATGTGTGATAAGAGCATGGTGAACATGGCCATGGCTCAATGATTATGGAGCACGGTGAATAGGCATGTGGCTCAGATCACTAGTGCCAATACATGTACCAAGGTGGGCTAGGAAGAGGGTAGCCTGACCCTATGTGGCTGTGGCCACCTAAGAATGAGACTACGATCCTACTTGTTAAGCATTCGTGCACTGACCACGAGGTGGTGAGGTCATGGAGTCTGACTCTTCCATTGACCTTGTATGGCACCGGCTTTGGGCTTCGCAGTCCATGGTTGGATTTGAGTGGTACGGCTCACTTCCTCAGGACATGATAATACATAATCCAGCTGAATAGTATATACTGCTTAGGGAAAAATACAAAACATTGATTGAGGCCTTTCTTGTATAGTTGATCTAGTTATACCTTGCAGTTATTTGTACGATCCTTATATTTTGTAATAAGTTATTATAAAGTTTATCTTGTCAATCATGTTCCATAAATAATATCTGGTCATATGCCTCCTCGATACCCTGGTAAGATTGTTAATAAAATAAGTTCTTCTCAGGATGTTGCTCTTATGATCTACTGATATCAGTTATCTATTTTACCTACTTTTTCTGAAGTTTTATAGTTTCGGCGGGGAGTTATGTTTCTTGCTGGGACTGTGTGTCTCACCCCATTGGTTTACAACCTTTTTAGGTGATCATGCTAGATGTGGTGGTGGTCGTGAGGTTGTAGTCGAGCAGTAAGAAGAGCAGTAGGAGGCAAGGGATGGATATGTTGTTGTTTTGGTTGTTTTATAGTAGAGTCCTAGAGTCATCCATGTACTCTTAGGTCCTCGGAGGTGTTTTGACGAAGTTTTATGATGAATAGCTGATGTAGCTTTGTATATCCTGTTGCTGGCCTGATGTGGCCCATTATGTATGTATAAAGAGGTGATGAACTCTGGTGCTAACAAGACATCTGGTTCCTATAGGTTGTGGACAAATATCAAGGCTTGTAAATATTTATATAACATATTTTCCTTAGAGGATAAGAATCTGGATGTAATAGTTCTCTTTTATCTGCTTTCCGCAATTAGTTTCAATTAACCCGTGTTTTTGGTAATATGTGATTTATGGTGGTTCCACATAGTTTTGCGTGGCATCTCATTGTCTGTGAGATGGTGGGATGTCACATTAGAAGTTTGGTATCAGATCTCTAGGTTCGCTGAGTTTATAGGGATCTAGGACTAGGTTCATGTCTGTTATTTTGAGTTTTCTAGATTTTCTTAAAATAACCTTCTACCCTCAACGGAAGATAAAGCTTAAAGATGTCTAGAAACCATGAAGAACATGCTGCCGAGAGCAGTGATGCTGCATCATTTTATGGATCAAGAGTGCAGACACATGAAGATCGGGTGCCTGAGGTCCCCCAACTTGACCCAGCCATTCTTGAAAACCCTGCCTATCAACAGCTTATGGGGAAGTTAATGGCTACAATGAATCTCATGGTGGAAAGTTTGCCAGTGTCTCCGCTAAGAACACAGGCTCCCCATTGTGAAACATCGGGTATTGGGAATACCTTTGAGCAGCTTTGTCGAGTTAGAGATTCAGATTATGTTGGAATGGTTGATCCAGCAGATGCAGATCTGTGCCTGATAGGTCTTGAGAAGGCCTTTTGGATCCTTGACATCCCCAAAGTAGAAAAAGTTAAGCTCGCTGCCTACCTTCTAAAGGGTAGTGTTGGACACTAGTAGGCCATCGAGGAGGAGAAGCGACCTGGTGAGGTGATTTGTTGGGATATTTTCTGGTGGGAGTTCGTCATTCGATACTTCCTGAAGACGTATTTGGATGAGAAGATCAACCAGTTTGAGAGTTTGTGCCAAGGATCGATGAGCATCATCGAGTATGAAGCCAAGTTTATGGTCTTGTTGAGGTTTTGTCCTCACATGGCGACGACAGATGACAAGAGAATCAGACGGTTTGAGAAAGGTTTGAGTGCTAAGTTGACAACACTTGTTGCTGCTTTGGAGAACTGAGAGCGGTTCGCCATGTTTGTGGATTCTGTCTGAAGGATAGAACGTTCTGTCAAAGAGAAGAGAGAATCCATGACTAAGAAGAGACCTACTCAGTTCCAGAGGTAGAGGTCTGATGGCTTCAAGAAGCCAAGGTTTTCATCACCTTCTGTGATACAAGGTTCCAGTGCACCATCACAGTGGTCCCCGAGTAAAAGAGGATATGGTTCTTCTCCATCGAAGGCATATAGTACAGTATCAGTAGCAATGACAGGGCCATCTAGGTCACAACAGAGAGACCAGTCATGTCATTATTATGGTCAGGTTGGGCATTTCAGGACCAATTGCCCAAAGAGGGATGTTGAAGTGACACAACAGCCGAGGCAGAATCAGTAAGGCTCAGATAGATAGCAGTCTAGTGGTAACAGAGGGTGAGGACGCGGTCAAGCATCGCAAGAGGGATCGTCTACCCAAGGAAGCATAGGACGTAGATGACAGCAAGAAATGACTCGATTCTATGCTATGAGTCAGCCAGAGGTGATAGTCAACCCGTGAGTGGTGGCAGGTCATATGGAGTTATTTCATTCTGATTTGTCTTCTTCTTGCTTTATATTTGTTCTGGTTGACCCGGGTGATATGCACTCTTTTATTGCACGTAGTACGCTTGATAGTTGTCTTTTACCTGTTAGTTGTAAGAGAGATAGTCTGTTGTTAGAAACCCCTCTAGTTGGACCTGTGTTGCTTCGAGAAGTGTGTCCATCTTATGTTTTATCCTTTTTGGGACACAGTATATAAGTGGATCTTATACCACTTGATATTCATAGATTTGATGTGATCCTTGGAATGGATACCTTAGAAAAGTATAAGGTTGTGTTGGACTGTGGTTCCAAGCAAGTTGTGTTTGATGACGATAGTGAGAAGTGGATCTTCTAGGGAGATAGAAAGATCCTTTCGACATGTTTAGTATCAGCTATGGTGGAAGAGAAGTTGTTGCGGCAAGGATGTAAGGCATTATTATCTCATGTTGTGGATACCAAGGCAAAAGGTCCTAGCCTTGAGGAGGTGCTTGTTGTCCGAGAGTTTGCGGATGTGTTTCCCGATGAGTTCCTCGGTGTTCCCCCACCTCAAGAGATTGACTTTGAGATCAATCTGGTGATAGGAACACAACCAGTTTCTTAGACACCATATAGGATGGCTCCAGCCGAGATGGCAGAGCAAAAGAAGCAATTACGGGAGTTACTGGATAAAGGTTTCATCAGACTGAGCACATCGTCGTGGGGTGCTCCAGTCCTGTTTGTAAAGAAGAAGGATGGATCAATGCGGTTGTGCATAGATTACCGACAGTTGAACAAAGTTATGATCAAGAACAAGTACCCATTGACAAGGATAGACGGTCTGTTTGATCAGTTATGAGGTGCCATGGTGTTCTCAAAGATCGATCTATGGTCTGGATATCATCAGTTGAGGATTAAGGATGAGGACATACCAAAGTCAACTTTTAGGATGAGGTATGGTCACTTTGAGTTCGTAGTTATGTTGTTTGGGCTAACCAATGCGCCTGCTGCTTTCATGGATCTGATGAATAGGGTGTTCCGTCGGTTTCTAGATCAGTTTGTTGTGTTTTTATAGATGACATCTTGATCTACAATCGAGACAGTAGAGAGCATGAATAAAATCTTCGACAAGTGTTGGCTCTCCTTCGCCAACATGAGTTGTATGCCAAGTTTAATAAGTGCGAGTTTTTGGTTGAAGGAAGTGAATTTCTTGGGTCATGTGATATCTGCAAAAGGAGTTAGAGTGGACCCCAAGAAGGTAGAGTCAGTTATAGATTGGGAGAAACCAAAGACACCGACCGAAGTTCATGGTTTTCTAGGTTTAGCAGGATACTACCAGAGGTTTATAAGAAACTTCAGTGTGCGCGTTGCCACTGATAAAATTGACTAGGAAGGATGTACCTTTTGTTTGGGATGATCGTTGTCAGCAAGCTTTCCAAAGTTTGAAGGACAAGATGACTAGTGCTCCAGTGTTGGTACTGCCAGAGCCTGGTAAAGGCTATGTGGTATTCTGTGATGCTTCTAAGAAAGGCTTAGGATGTGTGTTGATGCTGGAAGATCATGTGGTTTGTTTTGCTTCGTGATAGCTTAAGAAGCATGAGGAGAACTATCTGACACATAATTTGGAGCTGGCATTGGTGGTCCATGCGTTAAAGATTTGGAGACACTATCTTTATGGGTAAGTGTGTCAGATCTTTATATATCATAAGAACTTGAAGTACATCTTCTCACAGAGTGAGTTGAGCATGCAACAATGTCACTGGATGCAGCTGATCAATGATTATGATTGTACCATTGAGTATCATCTTGGTAAGGCAAACATGGTATCTGATGCGCTTAGCAGAAAGTCTTCTTCTCTTCCTATGAAGAAGGCACAGTTGAGTTCCTTGGTATGTCATAGGTGGGATATGTTCGTCTCTTTACGGCAGATGAATGTACAGTTGGAAGTCTCCTTGTTGGCAGGACTGTTGGCACAGATGCAAGTAAAGCCTACATTGAGGCAGCAGATCAAAGACGCACAACATACAGATGCTTCAGTTCAGTTGATCAAATCAGAGTTTGGCAGCGAGAAGCGTGATGGGTTCCATGAGTCTGAGGTTGGACTAGTTTGCTATCATTGTAGGATGGTGGTCCCCGATGTTGATGATCTAAGAAAGCTAGTGCCCGCGGAAGCGCACATGTCAATGTATTCAATGCATCCAGGTGTCACCATGATGTATCATAATCTGAAGGACATGTATTGGTGGTCTGGCTTGAAGAGATATGTAGTCGAGTTTGTGGCTAGGTGTGCGGTATGCCAGTAAGTCAAGGCTAAGCATCAGAAGCCGGCAGGTACATTGCAACCCATGTCGATACCGCAGTGGAAATGGGATCATATAACCATGGATTTCGTAGTTGGTCTGTCGAGGACATATGAGAATCATGATTCCATCTGGGTGATAGTGGATAGATTGTCAAAGTCTGCTCATTTCACATGTGTGAAGACAACGTATACAGTAGAGAAGCTTTCTCAGGTTTATGTGGATGAGATAGTGCATTTGCATGGTGTACCCACAATGATAGTTTTTGACAGAGGACCCCAGTTCACAAGTAGTTTTTGGGAACAGTTGCACAAAGCATTGGGAATGCAGTTGAGGTTCAGTACCGCTTTCCACCCACAGATAGATGGACTGTCTGAAAGGACTATTTAGACTTTGGAGGATCTTCTCTGAGCTTGTGCTTTGTAGTTCCTAGGTAGTTGGGATGTGCATCTCAATTTGATAGAGTTCGCCTACAACAATAGTTACCAGCTGAGCATCGACATGGCTCCTTATGAGGCTTTATATGGCAGGAAGTGCAGATCTCCTTTGTGCTGGTATGATTCGGGCGAGTATCAACTTTTGGGTCATGAGTTAGTACAGCAGACAACAAATAAGATCAAAGTGATACAACAACAGTTGAAAGAAGCACAGGGTAGATAGAAGTTGTATGCAAATAATTGTCGATGACCCCTACAGTTCCAGGTGGGAGACAAAGTGTATCTCAAGGTCTCACTATGGAAAGGCGTGATGAGGTTTGGACAGAAAGGCAAGTTGGCACTCAGGTATATGGGGCCATATCCAGTAATAGCACGTGTTGGCAAGGTAGCTTACAAGTTAGAACTGCCGCCAGAGTTGCACAGGTTACATCCGGTGTTCCATGTCAGTATGCTGAAGAAAAGTCATCCAGACACAAGGACAGTGATATTGCCAGTTGAGGTTGAGCTTGATGAAGATCTGACCTACGAGGAAGGTCCAGTGATGATTCTTGACAGAAGAGTAAAGAAGTTGAAAAGGAAGGACCTGGTGCTTGTGAAGGTTCTTTGGCATCATCGTGGCATTGAGGAAGCCACATGGGAGCTTGAGGAAGACATGAGAAGGAAGTATCCCTCGCTTTTCTCTTTGGATTTCGGGGGAAAAATCCCTTTGTAAAGGTTTATGGCTTGTAAGGACCCTGACCTTCATTTTGGGCTTACCATATTTGCTTTGCCTAAACCTTGTGTTTAGATGCTTGCTAATCACCTCAAATGGTGATTAGGGTTTGTTTGTGCCTTGTTGAGAGTTGGAGGTGCAACTTGCAAATAACCCAAGTTTTAGGGTTGATGTGCAAGTTTGACACCTTAAGAGATGTTTCACTCTCTCCTTGCATCCTCTAGGGTTGAGAGGATGGGTTGGGCTCGTTGTTTGAGTAGCTTTGGGCTTTGTTTTTCCTTATTGAGCCTTGTTTGGGCTTTGCCTAGCTTTGTTGGGCCTTGTATCGGGCAAGGGTGAGCTTGGTGCCTTGTGTCGGCCATGGTGTATTGGCCAGGTGGTTGTTTCGGGCAAGTGGTGTGTTGCCCATGAGGTGTATCGGCCAAGTGACCTTCTTTGACCTAACAGACGTTTGTGTCACCCCTCGTGTGGACACTTGGTGCTTGTTTCTTGCATGTGGCAAAAGCTTTGGACATGTGGAGGTGGCGAGCTAGTAGGTGGCTTTTCCCCATGGACAAGTGTCCCTAGGTTGGGCGACACCTTGCCTTAATCTACCCTTCACCCTCTTCTATATATGTCTCTCCTTTCTCTTGCTTGGGATCCCTTTAGTTCCTTATTTGCCTACCTTTTTCCTTGATGGAAGATACCTCTCCTTGGTAGAGCTTGGTAGTCGATCTCCTTGGTGGAGTCTTCTTCTTCCTCTAGTGGTGGCCGAACCCGAGAGTGTGTCTTGCTTCTCTTCTTGTAGTGAGCATCTCCCCCTCTTTCCTTGGCACCTTCTTCTCCTTCTTGCTTGTTCTTCGGCCATGGTGGTTATAAGCTTTGTTTTTCTTCTTGTGGTGGCCGAAGGTGGTGTTTGGAGCTTGGAAGCTTGGTGCTAGGATCTTGGATCTTGCTTAAGGGGGGTTACATAAGTCCTAACCCTATCTATACTACTTCTTTTTCATGTTGCACGTTTATATGTCATCTTGATCAGCCATGCATCTTGTTAGATATGTTTCTTGCCCTAGTATGTACCCTTTTATCTTGTTATATATATAGTGGTCATGTTGTTGATGTGTTCTTAGACCTTGTGGTCAAACATTGAGTTTAGGGTTCCTTGGGAAAAACCCCTTTCTCTCCCATTTGGTTTTGAGAAGTGAGTTCGAGCTCTAGTGGTGTAGGAAAAACCCCTCTCTCTTGGTTGTTGAGAGGTGAGTCTATGCTCTAGTTTATTGGGCAATACCCTTCTCTCACCATGGATTTGAGAGGTGAGCCTTGGTTAGACGTTGACCTAGTGAAGGTTGGAATCTTGATCGATAAGGGGATGATCCACCTTGTTGCTTCATATGAACTCTTGCCTTAGTTGGTGCTTGTGGGTGTTATTCCTTTGGCCGACATGATGCATGGTAGACATCTCTATTTTGTTCCTTGGGCGATATGGGTTGGTTTTGGTGTTTCTCGATATGGTGCTTGGGTGGTGGAACCCTAGTTAGGTACCCTAGTGTTGACTGATATGTGGTGCTTGCCTTGTGGGGTGATAGGTTACCTTGGGTGCCATGGTGTCGTTTGTTAGTTGTGTGCTTGTTGGGCGATACAGTGGTGACCTTGGGCATCATAGCCTTGGACGATATAGTTGTGGGAGACATGACCTTGCTGGTTGCCCGACATAAAACCCTAACCCATTATGAGCGATAGGGGTCTTGGCCGATAGGGTTGTTGTGTTTCCCGATACACCCTGCACTTGGGTGCACGATACACTTCTAGACATAGTTGCATGATACACCCCTTGCTCCTTGGGTGCACGACACAGCTCTTGGCCCCTGGTTGCAAGATATCCCTTATGCATGGATGCACTCCATGGTTGACCGATATGTGTGGCTAAGTGACCTAGCTGATAGAGCTTTGGTGAGGGGTATGACCCTACCCGATACCTCCTTGGGTGAGGAATGACGCTACCCGCCACACCTTTGGTGAGGGTAGGAGGTACCTTTTGTGAGGGTTATGCCTAGCTTGGAAGCTTAGGTTGATGAGTTTGTTATCTTGTGCCCGCACGTCTGTTGATGATGCGTTATGAATGATAGGTTGTAACCAGTGATATGTTTGATACCTAAAGTTGGTGCTAAGTAAGATGATAAGATACATGTTTATGTTCATAAGATAGAGTCATAGTAGATGCTCATGGTTTGATAACAATAATGTAATTTGTCTACATATACAGCTTGTGCTTCATGTAACTATGATCATGGATGTTGTTTCAATCATGTACCTTCAACCCTAATAGCATGATAATCATAAAGATCTATGTTTGGTGATTCAATTATCTCTCTTGATATGCATACTAACCATGCAGGTGAATCAAATGAATTCATAAGCCAGGTAAGCGCCATGAGGTATATGTGTTTTGAATAACATTGAATGATGATAATCCTTGTTGATGAGATAACATGTATCCCCAATATAATGTGAAAGGTCTGTTGACCTGATAAAGGCTGAGTGCCTAGTTGAGGTGTTATCCTCTGATGTTGAGATAAGGGATTACTATCCCATGGTGATGATGTAAGCCTTGAGAGGTAGTGGCATTCTGTGATGAGGGATTGAGATCCCATGGTAATAATGCAACTTAATGTTGTTTATGTTTTACAACTTGGTTGCCTCAACAATCTACTTAAAATATACTAATTAATTATAGTGGAACATATCATGTAGTTTGCCCTGGCCATAGATCCATCAGTAGCTGGTGATGGTGAAACGGGTTCTCCTGCGGGTTAACCTGGAAGCACATATTGTTGAATATGTGTGGTTGCTCCTAGACAAAAATAGGAGGATTAGAGTGCAACTTCAGTTGTAGACTCCAGAGTGCAGTTTTAGGCACGTGGCTCAATATGAAAGAGCATGGTGAACAGGTCCATGGCTCAGGATGTGTGATAAGAGCATGGTGAAGAGGCCCATGGCTCAACGATTATGGAGCACGGTGAACATGTTCGTGGCTCGGATCACTAGCGTTGATACATGTACCAAGGTGGGCTAGGCAGAGGGTAGACTGACCTTGTGTGGCTGCGGCCACCTAAGCATGAGATTGCGGTCCTACTTGTTAAACACTCGTGCACTGACCATGAGGTGGTGAGGTCGTGGAGTTCGGCTCTTCCATTGACCTTGTATGGCACCGGCTCTGGGCTTCACAGCCGGTGGTTGGATTTGAGCGGTACGGCTCACTTCCTCAGGGCATGATAATACGCAATCTAGTCGAATAGTATATACTTCTTAGGGCAAAACACAGAACATTGATTGAGGCCTTGCTTGTATAGTTGATCTAGTTATACCTTAAAGTTATTTGTACGATCCTTATATTTTGTGATAAGTTCTTATAAAGCTTATCTTGTCAATCATGTTCCATAAAGAATATCTGGTCATATGCCTCCTGAATACCCTAGTAAGATTGCTAATAAAATAAGTTCTACTCAGGATGCTACTTTTATGATCTGCTGATATCAGTAATCTGCTTAACTTGCTTTTTCTGAAGTTTTATAGTTTCGGCAGGGAGTTATGTTTCTCGCTGGGACTATGTGTCTCACCCCGTTGGTTTACAACCTTTTTAGGTGATTGTGTTAGACGTGGTGGTGGTCGTAAGGTTGCAGCCGAGCAGCAAGAAGAGCGGTAGGAGGCAAGAGATGGATATGTTGTTGTTTAGGTTGTTTTGTAGTAGAGTCCTAGAGTCATCCCTGTACTCTGGTCCTCATAGGTGTTTTGATGATGTTTTATGATGAATAGCTGATGTAGCTTTGTATATCATGTTGTTGGCCTTATGTGGCCCGTTATGTATGTATAAATAGGTGATGAACTCTGGTGCTGACAGGACAACTGGTTCATATAGGCTGTAGACAAATATCAAGGCTTGTAATATATATATATATATATATATATATATATATATATATATATATATATATATATATATATATATATATAACATCTTTTCCTTGCAGGATAAGAATCTGGATGTAATAGTTATCTTTTATCTGCTTTCCGCAATCGGTTTTAATTAACCCATGTTTTTGGTAATATGTGATTTATGGTGGTTATGTGTGTTTTCGTGTGGCATCTCGTTGTTTGTGTGATGGCGGGATGTCACAGTTAGTGTTGGAATGGCATGAAATACCTTAAGGATGAATGCCAACTATATTGAGATTTTGAACATTCCATTCACCTCTAAGGTCGATGCCAGTTGCAGTAGGTATGAAACCAAGTCAAAACCAAAACCAACACCCCCTAGAACCCCCCCAAACATAACATGGTGTCGTCTAATGTGGATCAAACATTCATTTTTGTTGAAATTCATAAAAATATATTTATATATGTGTGTTGCATGCGAAAAACTACAAATCCAAAAGAAGAGTCGCTCATCAATGAGGAAGCATGACCATCCATGTTTGAATTAGCATCATTGACAAGACTATAGGTGGATCAAAAGCAAGTTATATTGTTCATTATGTTCTCTATAATAAATTACAGTTGAGCATAAAAAATGATTATCAAGCTAAGCATACAACCATAGAAGCAAAATAGACTCGACTAATCTCGATGTGTTTTCTTAGTATTGAGAACCCTTTCTAGACAAGGCCACTTTGGACCACCCTGAGAAAGTTAAACCCCCCCCCATAACCCACAAATCAAGGGAAGCGTCTATGCCACACAGAGGCACTGCACGACATGCATAATCATTTTTTAGGATCACATTTTCCGAGGGGACAAATCCACGCCTCTTCATTGAGGATCATCGTACTGTGAGCCACTGCTCAACAACACATGTCTAGATAATTAATTGGTTCTAACAACAATAATTAGGTATTGGAGCATCTCATAGATTTTAGGGATGTGACTACTGTCTGGAATGCCCACATTAGGAGTTTGAGGGAGGGGACTATTTCGTTTTGGTTCTCTAGCTTATTTAGGGTTTTGTTTAATTGACCTCTGAAAAGATGTCATGGGCTATAGTTATGAATGTTATCGTGAGATTGCTGAGAGGGAGAGAGCGTGAGGGTGGAATTGAGAGATTCGATGGCCCCTTGTGGATGACGGAGGTGTACAAAAGATCAAAAGTGGACATTTTTCTCTAGATCATGTATGTGATAGTTTTTTAGTTGAACATCATGCATTTCGCTGGGAGCTTTCGGCCTTGTTTTGGCCATGGATAGGCTGGATTTATGTGAACCTCCATATCTTTATGCTCCAAAAGTACATATCAGATAAACATTTGATGAGCCTACGGTAACTGCCATGTCATGAAAAAGGAATGTAGTTTAAAGCAAGTGAGATAAACCTTGTGGAAGCAACCAAAGAGACAGCCAACAAAGAAGGAAGGAATCCCAAGGCGCAGCTGGCTGCTGCGGCCATAGTTTAAAGTCAGTCCGGATTCAGTTCTGAGGACTCCTTTTCTCATGACGTTCTGACACATCTCAACCGTTCATTGTTAAAAAACACGGTTGTGATTCATGCGTATAGTGACATCTACTTACGGGACACTGTGCACACGAATCTCTAGAGGAGTTTGGTGATTGAACGGTCGGGATGTTGTTCATAACATCTTGAAAAAAAAAAAAAAGGAGCTCTGAGGACTAGATTTTTTTCCGTTTAAAGCAAGAGCGTGTGGAAGCGTGTTTTTCTTCTTCAAACTTCGATCGATCGGTCGGTCGGTCGGTCTGTCGCTGGTCGTCGTAAACGAGTAGGAACACCTATTCCTCCTCGAACGGGTTGCCAGCGTCGTCCCCAGACAGGCGGCACATGGTCTGACGACAAGAGGGGGTGTGCTTTTCCAGGGCTTGCTTTCACAGATCCCCATTTAGTCCGTGCACACCCATCGCATGCTACTATGCTACATTGCAACTGTTTCTGATGTGGTTCACCGCCGAACGCCCTCCGCCCTGCCGGGCCCTCGTACGGCGCGGTTGATAGATGGGTTCCGAGCTTTAGCTAGCTAGCAGCTAGGTGAGGTAAGGAACCGGCCCAAAAGCCGAAGCTACTCGTAGCCAGGCAAACGAATGCAAAGCACCACTACATACTAGTTAATCCTACTACAACTACTACCAATATATTAACAATTTGATATGTCCCAATAAATAAACGAGAGGAGACCTCTGGTAAACGATGGAAACACTTAAAAATGATGAGATGCGCTCGTTGTTCGTGTTTTTACTATACCTATAAATGGATATCTGGAATCTGCACATTCGATCCAGATTCGAATCTGAAATTTTGAACAAAATCCGATA
Source organism: Alisma plantago-aquatica (assembly GCA_963693085.1). Lineage (NCBI taxonomy): Eukaryota > Viridiplantae > Streptophyta > Magnoliopsida > Alismatales > Alismataceae > Alisma > Alisma plantago-aquatica. Next base: position 334,087,963 of record OY856410.1, read on the forward strand.
TCCGCATAATTCAAAATGGATTTAGGATATCAAATTTCATATCCGAAAATTTCGAATAGGATATCAGATATGGATGTATCCGCTCCGAAAAAATCTGAATCCGACAAATATATACATATATTATTAAATATATATTATCTATATATAAAAATATAGATATATTAACATATATATGCATAGTAATATCAATGTTACCTATATATGATATATTTATAACAATACATTTATGATTTCCAGTTCGGATCGAATATTTATCCGAATTTGAATATTATTTCTCGGATCAGATTGAGACGTTATTACATGATACTCGTCAGATATCAGATCCATTTTTTTTTAGATTCGAATATCGGATATAACAGTATCCACTCCGTCTAGTTTTTGTCGCGTCACTCGGTTGTTCCTTTCTATCATTACTATCTACTGTCTTATATAAGAAAAAAAAAAGATTATTGATGTAGAAAGCATCTTCTTCCCGTCCTACATCCAGATTTTGAGTCGATGCACATACGAAATTACAAAGTGACTTTCTAGCATAGTTTGATTAGTTCTATATATGATGCCAGAAGTTGTAGGATTTTCCTAGTGAATAAAATAATATATAAAGGCTTGCTATTAGTAATAAAAATCATGAACAGTAATTCAAGATTTTAAATAAAATAATCGCATAAAAGTGTTGAATAATGTTATATAAATATAAATTTTGTAGTTATATAGGTATTTTTATATAAGAATAATACTTGTGTATTATATATTGATATATCGTATAATATGTATTTATAAATCAAACAATGTTAATCAAGAAATACAACAAATGTGTATTTTTAAATTTAACAATGCTCACTATTAAGTAGTATATTATCTACTTTTGATTTGAACAGTGCTAAAATGTTTGAATTATGTATTACGTCACACTCTCTCTTCATCCAATGCCTCTATCTTTTTATCTACTACACCCATCTCTCTTCATCTAATTTTTCCTTCTTTTTGTTTATTATAACATTTCTCTCCATCCACTATCTCCCCTTTTTCTTCACTTCACTCTCTCTCCTCTCTCTATCTAATATTGTTAATTATTGCACCTCTTTCTGATCACAAAGTAATTGTACACGATTTGGATATTGTTATTGTGCTTATAGTCTTTTGTGTAAGGTTCCTCAGTTATGGGTGATAATGGTATTGCAGGAGGTGTGCTATAAATAATTTTCTTATGAGAAATCACACATCACTCATGAACATAAGATGGTGAAACAAGGGACCCAGTTAAAATAAAGGCATATATGGTAGGGTGTAATCGGATGACAAAGTGTGAATTTGCTATATACTTTAACATTAAAACTTAACACAACTAAACCTGATTCTACCCAACCAAACTAGTTCTGACGAATTCAATCATTTTAGTTTACTTCAAGAAGGTAAAGAACCAAAGATCACACTCTTGCCACCAAAATGACTAAATTGGGAGCCTTCTCAACATTAATAAGATAAAGAAAAAAGTTCATACGAATAATATCTTCAAAGGGGGGGAAATCAATCACTTATTTTGGTAGAGAGATGTTATGACCTAATTCCAACAAGCTAAGCTCATGGAGGGGCAATGTTGTAATTAATGGACACAACATCATTAAGGTAAACCTAACCATCCTTGGGGCTTTAGGCAAGCACAAACCAAATTAAGGTAGAGTATCTAGGGTAGGGATCTGGATGGAGGAGTGGGGAAGATGTGATTCAATGTACGCCATATATAAAATTTCTTACAACAAACTTCAACCAAAACAATGGAGTGCAAATTTTATAATCTGAAGAGGTCATAATATGCCTATAAATAATCATAAACTGCACAATCATGACTACTAGACCATGTATCAATTATCCAACCTTAGACCTAACCACACCTTGATGAAGATCATATAACAGACACCCGATTACCAATCAATGTTCCTTTGATATGCATCTGATGGATGATTGATCGATGCACCTGACACATAGACATACTTCACTCGATCACATTTGGTGGTTATTTGATCAATGGTCATATGATTGTGACTCAATTTAGGGATGATCAAAAGGGCATGACAAGACCTTGGATCTGCATCCAACATTAAACTACTCATCCTCAAATTTAATGTTCATGAAACTACCCTCATTAAAGCAAACCAACCATATGAGAATATCATATGTTGTGTCATCAATCACCCTTGGCCATTTCTAAACCCATACCATGTATCTTGCTGCCACCTTAACTCAACACCTCAATAAGGATCTACAATTTAGCGAGTTTATCTAGTGTTAGAGACTTCTTTAATTTAATTTAATTTAATTTTGATTTCTTTTCATTTCCTTTGAATATTATATTGTTAATGAAAACCTAAATTTATGACGATGCACATTCTTAATCAAAAGTTTGATATCATGTGGTGTTAATAGTGTTGGTAGTATGCCTTGAAAGCTAATCATATGTTGATTGTAATGACACACTTTGTAATTGATTTGATTATTAGTAAAATAAAATTCTAAATATTATGTTTGCTTCAATATGAGATGATGAATAGATATAATAATGCCCCAAGAACGAATTACCTAAATGACATGTCACTTTGGGTCAAGGATTCGAATATGAGATCATGTATCTACTAAGAGTTTCTATTCTTGTATAGGTCCTTAGTCAGATGATATTGTAGAAACTGGGACCGCAATACTAAATTAAGATTAATATGTGTGTTGATTGATGAGAACGTATCGTTAGTCGCGATATTAGATATCAAGTCAAACACATAGGTGCTTGTTATGAACAAGTTTGTTGGACATATCCACCTTGAGTATGATATATGAAAACCATAAATGGCAGTCATAATCATAAATCATGTGGCAGTGGTAATTGTGAGAACTTGTTAAAATAAAAGAGTTTACTCAAAACACAAAACACAATTACTCATTAATTAAACACAAGCCCAGAAAAGAGGGTAAATCAAAACCAATTCCAGCATTACCAAAATACTCAAGACATTTACACAAGAACCCAACATCTTGCTTTATTTCATATAATTCCACAAATCCTTTACAACTGCTCTGTAGCCTTAGCTACAACATAAACTTTACAAAGGAACACTATCCACATAGTCCACATATACAAGTATCGGCATGCTATTGGAAGCTCGATTCAATCAATACATCATGTGCAAATTTTTACACTCGAACCTGAGAGTATAGGGACGACTCTAGGACACAATAGACAACTAAGCTACCATCTCTAGGGTCTACCACCTCAGTCTCTTCTTGTTGTCTTGGGTCTGCTATCATTGTTGCTGATAACCTAAAAAGATATGGTGACCCATGAGGTGAGACTCAGTCCCAACAAGAGATACAACTCTCTCCAACAGATATTGATTACAACAAATTATTCAAATAGTAAATAAAAGGAGCTGTTAGAGTATTTAATAGACAATTGAGAAGATTGAACAATTCAAGCATAATGAACAAGTTAAGTTGCTAGCTTGGAAACAAGTATAATTGTCAGAGTATATGCAGATTATCATCTTGGATTTCATAATATCGCATCAAATAACAAATGGCATTACTATCCTAACTATCATCTTATGCCTTTCTAATAGTATAAGCAATCTAGTAGCATAAGTATCTTGAACATCATGAATATGTCTAGCAGCATATGCATAGCTAATAGTATTGGCATGTCTATCAAGTTGAACAAATCTACATCATAAGTATAACTAATATCAAAGAACAATTATCTTCATAAGCATGATTAGCAATTTAAGCATTTCTAATAGCAGAGGCATGGTTAACGGTGTAATCATAGTAAACAATATTTGATAACTATCATCATTAGTATAGCCAACAATAGCAGTATATCTATCACATAAGCATCTCTATTGTCTGTACACATCTACAATATAAGCACATCCACAACATAAGCATATCTACTATCTCTTAATTGCACTAAGTATCATCTTTATGTAAAGACAACAAATAAGGGTTATCATCTAATGTAAAGTGTTCTATATAACCCTAAACATAAATGCTACATGGTTGTATTACATCTTTTTTCAAGCCCTGAGGAATTGAGGATGCCAATCAAATTCCAATTGACCACTGCTAAGTCAAAATCAGTGTCATATAAGATCTAGGAAGAGCCAGACTCCTAAGATCTTCTCCTCCCCCGATCAGTATGGGTCTGCTAGAGTGACACATAAGGTCAATCTGCTAACAGCCTAGTCTGTCCTTGGTACATGTCACGACACTAGTGAAAAGATGTGGGTATGCATATCCTATCATCTGATCAAGGTACAACCGCAGTTGTCCTCAATCACATCATATACACATATTTGAGATACGACTTCAGCCATTCTCCTGTCGAGGTATGACCATAGTCAAACTCAAAACCTTAAAATCAAGGTGACAAGGACACACAACCACTTGCACCTCACATACTTAATAGTATGCGCTCTGAGTTCCCTTAGGAATACTCATTTCACCATCAAGCAAGTTTTGACATCGGACGGATCTATGGCACATGGAACTACATGATTAGAGTTTCTCTTGATTAGTTAACTTCAATTGGGTGAATTAAGGATGATCAAACAAGTGGATATACAAATCCTAATTCATCTCTAGCAAACAATACTATATAACAACTTTAGAAAATATAAAATGTATGAAACTTATTGTCCCTCATCTTATCATTACATGGTACTATTCACTTGCCATTCATGAGACTATACTTGCCATCATGCTATCACAGGATATAAATCCATATCACAATATCACAGGGTATCAACCCTTGTCAATGTAAGAGGATTACACCTCATTTAGGGATCAACCATGTCCAAAGGTCATTCAGACCATCATATCATTCCCTGCAAGATCACTATTATCTTTACATGCCTTATAATGAGGCTCCACATGCATCACCATACTTGTGATACGTAAGCTTAGCATGATATTGCATTAAGGAATTAAAATATGTTCATAGGATAACAATGCATGGTTATCTTAGCATTAATAGCATTTCTTCATTAATTCAACATACAGGAAGGCTAGATATGATTAATCACCATCTTACTTATAGATCACTTGTTTATCATGAACAAGCATCAATCATAAGGCTAGGATAATCACTAATTAACACATTAGGGATACAACATCATTAGGAAGAATATTCCATTATTATAATTGCCATTCAAGGAAAGGTAGCATGTTTAACCACCATCATCTGTTTACTTTAGGATTAGGTTCAAAAAGATAAGTTACTTAAAAGTTACAAATCAATACTCATACCCAAATCCTAACTCACAACATCTTCATTTGATTATGGATGCATAAGGTTAAGCATCACCATCAAATCTCATACTAACCTCAACTATGAATACATGGATAACCAAATGTGTAACCATCAAATTATAGCATGCTATGGTTAATTCAACAATAAAAGAGCACTCCATGATTCTACTAATCATTCAAGAGGGTTATTCATGATCAATCACCATCGTTTGGTTATATTAGGATTAGGTGTAACAAGTTATACCTCAGTATGGTTATACATTAATTCATTATGGTGATTATCAATTATAATCATACAAGGGAAAAGTTAAGAATATAAAAGTAAGGGAAAAACTCCATTTGTTTCAACATCATTTGAATAATACCATCATACCACAAGCATCAACCCAACACCATTGGATTGTTAAGAAGGTAAAACCATTGGTTGTTTACATAAGTAAACATCTAGAACAAACCACATATAAAGTCATTGAGTTGTGATTAAAAAAGAGTCACCATATAATTCTAGACATCCCTTGATTAACAACATAAAGGGTACCATCGAATGTGGGGATAAAATCCACCATCGGTTGTGTGGGTAAAGCCCACCATCAGTTGTATATTTAGAACATGCCATCAATTGTCAACAATCAAGCTTCTTTAGGTTGATCACATAGAGGAAATAATAAAATTCAATTTCCTAGAGATCACATCTTATACTATAGGATTCATTACAAACCATTGGATGTTGAAGCATCCAATCTCAATCTTTATATCAAGTTTATCGTTCAAAATCATCAATTGGTTTGTAGGTTTAACCCTTGAATCAATTGACCCAAGAAACCCTAGGTTTAGGGCTTAATTGAAGCAACATTTTTAAAAACCTTGACTCACCATCGGTTTTGGTATCCTAAACTACCATTGGTTGATAGGGTCAACTCTACCATCATTTGTCTCCATCAGATGTTGAGATAGTGTCACCATCGATTTATGCCAACTTTAGGGTACTTAAACCATTAATTATTGAGCTTCCAAAGAGCCTAACACTAACCTAAAGTGTGACCATATATTGGCATCATTGGTTGTCACCCTTATTCATCACCATTGGTTGTCACCCTTGTTCATCACCATTGGTTTTCATGAGGGAAACTCCATCGGTTTTCACAAAGGTATGACCATCAATTTATGTGTAAAATGAAAAACAACCCTAGAACCTAAGTATATGCCATCGTTTGATAGGATCTAAGCACCATCAGTTGCCATACCAACCTAATCTAAGTCTTCCCATACCTTAAGAAGAATGTGCACATAATTCTAGGTTCATCTAGATCAAGAAAGTAAGCAAGAAACACCATAAAAATCAAAACCCTAAGAAAACATATCTTTTAGGTGTTTGAATCTTCATTTTAGTGAAAGTACATTAGTAAGAAAACTTGTAGTAAGAAATAAAGTGAAGAGGGTTATAAAACTTGACTCTAGGAAGAGGTTTAGATCCCAAATAGAAAGAAAACTCAAGCAAGGAGGGTAGAAAATTCTAGCTTTAGGTCTGAACTCGACCAACTAGCTCCTTTCTCCACAAGAGAAGCAAACCCTAGGTAGAAGGACCAAGATAGGTAGGTACTTCAAGCTTTAGAACAAGATTCTCCATGGGATATCAGATTCCATTCAGGTAGAAGGTAGGAGGAAGAAGAACCAGCAAAATAAATGAAGAAAAAATGAGATACTTACTCATTTAGGTCAAGATCACTAAAAGATAGCTTAACAAACCCTAGATGAGGGTAGATTTGAACCCTAGGAGCTACAACAAGAAGATCGGTTGTCTTCTTCTACCTTGGGCACCTCCCCCACCACAAAGAAAGGGAAAGACAAGCTCTGGAGAGAGAAGAGATAGGGGACCAAATGTTTCGTTTGGGTGCTTATGGATAGGTATATAAAGCTTAAGGATAAGGGAGAGAAGAAGCTTGAGGTGTCCTAATAGCTCTACATGTGTCCATGGCTAAGAGCTTCCACGGCCATGCAACAGTAGGTACATCAGTTAACCATCGGTCCTTAATACCCAAAAGGGCCATCAGTCATCCATAATATGGAAGCCATCGGTCTCCACCCCAAAAAGTACCATCAGCCATCACATACTACCATAAAAGGGTAAAAAGGTTCCATCTGTCCCACCATCGGTTGACAGCCTTCATCCACCACAACCATCGGTTGCACTACTTCTAGGGTGAACCATCAACCTTTATACATCCAGGGGAACCATCATTTGGCACCCCCACCAAGAAAAACCTTTAGTCTCCTTGGTTGCACACTTAGCAACTCCATCATCCATGAAGGGTTAAAACCCTAATTCGCCATAGAAGTGGATCACCACCAAACCAAGGTTCATGCAAGTGACCCATGAATCAAAAATCTCAAGAATGATAAGATAACATATAAAGAACATAATGCATGTCACAAATTGCAAGAAAAAACCTCATATTTTGGTTAAATTATAGAAAAGCCCAAAATGTGCATAACTTGCTCAAACAGTGTCCAAATTTGACCAAATTTGAAACTTAAGCATGTCACATGATATTAAAAAATATCACAAGGTTAGATTGAGGTTCAAAGCACTCTATTATGATAATTAATATGGTTTAACACTTTAAGTGAGATCAGGGTCTCACACTAATTGTGGTCCTTAGACCTAAAGTCACTACAATGATCACATGTTGTTCAATGTACTTTAACACTACTCAGTGTGACCTTGAAAAAGGGTTTCCATGCAAGTAGTGATTCGTTGTATAGTGGATCATGTAGAATATTGTGAGTGATGTAGATGGAATCTATCCCTCCAATTGTAATGATATCCTAACCACTTGATGAGTGAGACTGTGAAATGTATGACCACATATGTATCTCAAAAGTCTACTCTAGATAAAAGAACAAAGATTGAACTATAAGATGATGGTGTTTTTATGCCTCAGATTCAATCTACATATTAGATACAAAGGAACTATATGATCACTGTAACATTAGTCACAATAAAAGGTTGAAGTTGTTCTCTAACTTCTCGAATTACTTAAGTGGAAATGAAGTCTTACTAGATGCCAATCTTATGTGTGAATGTGAAACCATAATATGATTATAGATATAACTACCAACATAATTTGGAGCCTATAGGATTACACACATAGGATGCATAGGGAAGAGGAGTATACTAATAGGCACATGATTAATTGGTTTGTAAATTGTTTAGGAAATCAACTAAACATTGATGGAATGGATAGAGTTTCATTTGTTCTATTGGAAAGTCTCATTGCCCGAATAGACTAGATGTTCGATCAACTGGATCGTCCAGTTTTTTTGATCAAACCGAGATCCACCCAAACAATCGACTGGATAACCCTATCGACCGACTGGATTAGATCACCCAATTGTTTAATTCGTTAGTCCATTCGCCCAAATGGGTTAGATCAATTGACTGATCTAAAGGTTCTGATCTAGTTTAGTTGATCAATTGGACTAGCCAGTCAATCAAGTGAATGTCTAGGGTGGGCCTTTTTAAAATGTTCCATCCATGCCAGTGGTTTGACTGGACTAAGACAATCGATCGATTGATGCTCAGTAAGTGGTTTACTAAGTTGCAGTCGCTGCCTTTACATTTGGCAGGATTTCTTCAAAATCCTATTTTCATGCCTTTTCTATAATTGGGGCATGGAAGGTAGGGTTTTGGTTACACTTGAAAAACACTTTTTTGACTCCTTTGGACTATATTTCGTTACCCACAAGGATAGAGAGAGAAGATATTGTGCAATACTAGAATGTTGCCAATGAGAACGCTAACCCTTCCTTGCCAGCTCTTAGAGTGTCAAGTGGAGTTCCTGTCATTTGTGTGGACTAGGTACAGATGTAGATGCCTTCATGGCTATGTTAGGAGAATGTGATCTACTTTCTCCTCCATCTATATTCTTGTGAGCATGGTATATGTGACATACCGATCACACTAAAGCAAGATTACTCAAACCAAAGTGTGGAACTAACACTAAACATTCAAATTACTAGAAAACATGATAAATTAAAACTGATCACTTATATATTCACAAGTGGAAACATAAATTTTATGGTCTATAAACTGTGCCACCCGTATCACATCTCATACCATAAAGGTATATACATCACTGCACAGTGTCCATCTTGCCACAAATTTTTTACAAAAGATATCATGTTCATATATACAAGCCACACATGTACAACCATGGCATAATGTCAAAAACCTCATATTGATGTACTACACCAAAATACCCCCAAGGACTTGAGAGTACAGGGATATCCAACCTTCAATGGATACTATAAAATACTAGAAACATATCCAACCTTCAATGGATACTACTCTCCTTGCTGCTCTTCCTCAGTCGCATGATCTCTACCATGTACGACCACCTAAAAGATACGGAAACCCACAAGGTGAGACCAACATCCCAGCGGGGGATATAACTCTCCTCCAACAACTATTGTTAACACATGTAGATAAATATAGAAGGAAAGGGATACTATTAACATGATTAGCATATTTAACTAAATGAATTCTTAAAAACTGATAACATAGATTAAGCAATTTAAGCAGCTTCAACTGATCAGTAGAACATCATATACTTTTTAGAAGGAATATGAAGAATATGAATAAAATATAATAGCTAAATAGTATAAGAACAAGGCATAGGGTCATCTAATGTGAATTGTGTTTAAACCTAATAAAATATACTACATAGTCATATTACGACTTTTATTAATGCCCTATGGAGATGAGGTATACCACTCATACTCTAACTGACCACTGCTAAGTCAAAATCAGTGTCATACAAGATCTAGGAGAGCTATACACCTATGATCTCCCACACCCTTAGTCAGTCTTAAGTCCACCTCAGTGATATATAGAGTCAAATTGCAAAACAACCTAGTCCACATTGATATATAGGCACTACACTAGTGAGATACGACCACAGTCATTCTCCTGCAAGGGTATGATTGTGACCATCCCTAAAAACATACCATATGAGATACGGCCACAACTGTTCTCCTACCAGGGTATGAATGTAATCATCCTCTAATTCTGTAATTGTGGATGTAAGGATATATATTCTCAACTTGCACCCCCGCATATTCAACAATATGTGCTCCAAATTTCCTACATGAATTACTCATTTCACCATCCAGAAAGTACTAACGTTGAAGATGGATCTATTGCTCAAGGCAACTGATGCAACCCTATTTTAGGGCTTCATCATGTGTCATTTTACATGATAATCACATCTGAACATTGTAGAATACAAGTTATTTCCTCCAATATGATCTTTTATGCCAAATGTACTTTTGCATCCTTTTGTGTGTATTTCAGGGCACTTATGCATGCATTAATGTATGGGAGAGAAATGAAGAACATCAAAATTGGACCTATCTCTTCCCCGAGCTTCCCTTAGATGCACAAGAGCAATTTAAAGCAAAAGGAGGCTAGATGAAGAAGTTGAAGTGCAGATCAGCACCAAGAAGCCCCAAAACAGCTGTAGCACATCACCATAGTCATGGGGAATTATGTCCTAAAAGTTACAGGGAAGTCGCTCAATTCACACACGAATGATAATGTCCGTGGTCATCACAACGTATGTGGTCACTAAAGACCCCATGGTCATAGATCCTAGAACAGTCGTGGCCAGTGCATTCCACCTTGCCCGTGGTCATCAACACGACCGTGGTGATTTATGCATGAAGATCCCAAAAATCAACAAGGAATTGGTCTAATTTACACCTGAATGACCACGGTCATAGCCATCAGCACGACCATGCCCCTCGAAGGCCACCTTGCCCGTGGTACTCACCATGCATGTGGCAAGATGAATACACAACGACCTCAGAGCAACCTCGCCCATGGTGCTCACCATGCATGTGGCAAGATGAATACACAATGACCTTAGAGCAACCTCACATGTGGCTTCCTCCTCCCACACGACTGTGGTATCCAACACGTAATGTGGTACCCTCTACCCACCACGACCGTGTCACCCCGCCACAGCTGTGGCCACCACACACACACTCACCACTTCAACTCCACTCATCACCTTAGCTATTCCACTGCCCATGACTGTGCAATGCAACCCCCACCACATCCATGGCACCTTACACGACCGTGGTGACCACCTAAACCTACCCATTTTTGCCAATGATTTTCCCACTTTGCCCCTACTTACCCTAGTGCCTCACCACCACCTATATATACATGGGTGGCGGCCACAACACTAGGTTAGCTTCCATTACTCTCCTCCACCTACTCTAGAGCATTCATTGCCTCCTTCCTTGCATTCAAGCCATCCACCCACCATTTCTACCTCATTTCCACCATAGAAACCTAGTTTTCTAGGTTTTCTACAATAATCCCCTTAATTTCCATGCTCTTCACCCACCTTGGAGGAGGAGCCACATTCTATAGCATCTAGGAGGTGAAGAAGGAGAAGCTACTTTGAGCTCCATGGAGTCCTATCCCCTTCTTCTTACTTCTTTTCTCTTTTGTTTGAGAATGTTTAGCTAAGCCCCTAGTGGTGGGATATTTGGGGTTAAAATGTGACTTTGATACTATGTTGGGGGGAAATAACTTGTTTTGAACATAATTTCATTCAATGATGATTGACTCTTACTTCTATCTCATTCCCCATTATCTTGTATGTGGTATGTGCTTTTAAACATAAATTGCTTATTTTGTGATGCTTGATGACACTTAGCTTCTAGGGGAAATTGATGTATGTGGCAACATTAGGACTGGCTCCTAGGTCCAATCAGTCGATCCCTAGCTAGCCCCCTTTATTCCTACATACATCTCCCTTCTTCTACAAGTGAGTGTGAGATCTAAGGAGATAGTGTAAGTGTGATTAGTACAATTGCCTAGAGTTTTCTAAAGGCTAGATGGCAAGTAACATGAGATGAAATACCATCATCTCTACTCCCATTCCTACCCTTGGCTCTCAAATGCCATAATACCACTTACCCTAGAAACCTAAACTGGCCAAGTCCTATTAGAATTACACCTAGCCCTAGTTCTCCAACTAGTAGTGTAGGGTATATTCTAATAGCTCGTTCCTTGTTGTTTGGTTTGGTAATCTAGATTGAAATGTGAGATTTGCGTGCTTTGTTGACCTTCGCCCAACTAATATCAAGTTGCATTCCCAAACGGTCCACCTATCCATCATATTTCTTGAAATCACCCTTGCTTTCTTAACTGGTTAATGCTAGTGTAGTTAATTGCCTTTGTTAATTCTTAGCTAATTCTTTAGTTCTAGATAGTTAGTTCTTGCTCAAGTAGTTAGGGATCTTTTGAGCTTTCTTATGTTAATTTGGCTAATTAGTGATAACTTAAACTCTTCTTTGCCTACTTGCTTGGTTTGCATCTTGGTTGATAACTTTGCTTACTAGTGTAGTGTAACTCCTTTACTTTAGCCTAATTGCTTACCTTGCTTAGTTTGATAGCCTTAACTTGCTTAGATTAATCTAGAGTTTTTGTTAACTTAGTTTCTTTCTTGCTTAAAATTGTAGTGTAATCAACTCAAAACCAACTCTAAACCCTCAAACCCTATACTCCGCTTTAGGAACATAGCTAACATAAACCTAGATCTATTGCCCCCTCTACCCCTAAGGATTGACCCTAATCTTACCACTAGCTTATACTACAGCATGACCCCATGCACTTGTGGTATGTGTGATTAGTTGAGCCTGTGTGTCGGACTAGGTCCATATACAAATTTTGAGATATTTCATGTGTTTTATTTTAGGGTTGCATCTAGGCACCTTTAGTTGGTTAGTGTGTGGCCTTGAGAAGAATCGCACCAAGCTTTCTGGCGTCATTGTTGAGGATAGAGGTGCTCAACCTAGCTAGTTAGTGTATCTTAGTCTTTCCTGCTGCCCTCATCATTGCTATTCTTTATTCTTTATTTACTTTTGCATATTATCATTCTAACTTGGCTTTTGTTGCTTGTTTGTGCATTCTGCAGGTGACAGCTGTGCATGCGTACTACGTGTTCAACTTGTACTGACTTGGTGTTATACGACCCCGAGATAGGTAGAAGGAGATGCCAAAGCTGCTGCAAACAACACTGAGAAATTGAGATGGGTGACCATGAAGCTGGAATACCTCATAGAGATGCTCAACCACAACCCAACCGCCCCCGCCATGAATACTTCACCCTGGGGAACTACAACTCCCCCATTGCCACCCTTATTGACCAAATGTTGAATCAACAATTCTTCATTCCACCTGCACTTCTTCGAATCCTTCCTACCTATTATGGGATGGAGAATGAGAAACCCTACCACCATAGCAACGCCTTCCTTGAAACTTGTTCCACCTTCTGCATTCCCGCCGCCACTGATGACTCCATCCAGAGAACCATTTTCCCATTCTCTCCAAAAGAAAAAGCCAAAGAATGGTACATCTCCAAGCTGGAATTGGTGACATGGAACGGTAAAGAATGGGTTTCTCAAGAAGTTATACCCGATTGTCAAGCTGACCCAAATGTGAAGATGTATCACTGTCTCTCCCAAAAAGAAAATGAACCTTTCCATGAGGCGTGGGAAAGGTTCCAAAAGCTCTTGCATGACTTCCCCCATCATGAGGTACCCTTGTAGCATCTGGTTAAATCTTTCTACACCGAGGTAGTGCAATTGAGCCAAAACAATGTTGATTCATCATGTAGAGGCACCTTTATGGCAAAGCCACCTGAGGATTCATGGCCCTTGTTTGAGAACCTTGTTGAGAATTCTCACCATTGGGCTTCTACTAAAGGGGAACATTGTGATCAAAACTACATCCTTCCACCTCCTCCCATAGTTCTATCCTAGACCGTAGCCAACCCTGACATGATGAAAATAATGGTGGATATGATGAATATGATGAAGAACCAATCTGGTGGTTCTTCTAGACAATCCAGTATGACAGTTGAAGATGAGGAAGAAGAAGTGCATGCTTGGCATGTCTTTGGCAACCGAAACAACCAAGGCCCGATGTCCAACTCCTATACTCATGAGTGGATGAATCATCCAAACTTCTCATGGAATCAATAAAATGAGGAGGGGCAAGTGCAGCCAAGTCAACACCAAGGGCCCAAGTACAACTCCAAGTTTGAGGAGGAAGTCCTAGGAAGGCTAAGGAACCTCAATGAAATGAAGAAAGAGGTGTAATATCAAGGACAAAATATTAGCCGCCTTGAGCAAAGGCTTGACCAAATCTCTCTTTCACTTGCCTGTCGTGAAGTGGGGAGGCTCCCATACCAACCCATGGCTAACCCAAACAATGATGGAGGTTATGTGAGCACTACTCAAGGTTCTTATATACCACCACAAGGCCAAATACCCCCACTTCACCAGTACCAAAGACCACCCCATCCATATGCTCCTCCACCTCAACAACCCCCTTACAACTACCAATACCCTCCACCTCATCTATACCAATATCCCCCTCCACAATATCACCCCCATCCACCACAACAACCACAACCCACCTGCAATTTATCCTCCAAAACCCGAATCCACCACACTCAAGGCCACCACCACCTCAACAACCACCGACAAATTCACAAGCTTCCTCTTCCACTACCCATGAGCATGTGAAGGAAGTGACAGTTTTGAGGCGTGGGAGGACCTTGGAGCAGCCACATGGTACTTTTGTTGATAGCACAACCAGTGATGACAGGGTTGATACTATGAGCAAGGGCATTGATACTGAGATTTGGGTTGATGATACCATGATACTGAGGGTTGATATCATGATTCCAGTGATACTGCTTGATGATACTGTTGACTTTAGTCATTCGGGAGCACAACTCCCTCCATTACCCAATGCACTTGAAGAGCCATCCACCGAAAGAAGGAAGAAGAAACATATCGAGTACATCATGGAGACCTTTAAGTAGGTCAAGATCAACATTCCTTTGCTTGATGTAATCAAGAAAATTCCATCTTATGCAAAGTTCTTGAAAGACTTGTGCACGTTCAAGAGGAAGACTGCCGGAAGGACACCAAGGAAGGTTAAGCTCACCGAGCAAGTGAGCTCAATTTTGTAGCACATCGAGCCAAGGAAGAGAAAAGATCATGGTGCTCTGATCATCTCATGCTACATCAGAGCACATCAACACTCTAGGAAAGCCATAGGATCCCAACTCACGAGAAGAACCAACAAGTTCTATCACTGAAGGTAGCCCATCCATGAGAGGAAACCCTAAACTCAACCCTAGGTAGATCTCACACACAAAACTAAGGTGTAACAAGGCACCCCAAGGTAAAACTAACTCATGCATGATATGAAAACATGTGAGACACAACAAGAATGTGACAAATTGCAAGAAAAACCCTAGATATGTGTAAATTTCATAAAAGCCCAAAACAAGCATATAAATGCATAGTGTAAATCTGACCCCTTATGATGTGTTCGCTGAACTACAAATGGGACAACTGGGTCCCGCTCATTGTACCTTGCAATTAGCTAATAGATCTATGAAAATGCCTAAAGGGCGTGTTGATGATGTGTTGGTTAGACTTGATGATGAGACCTCTACATTCTTTTTGGCTAATTTTATTGTCTTAGACATGGAAAATGACTCGAGTAAAGTACCTATTATCTTAGAGAGACCCCTCTTGGCCACAGCTGACACAGTGATTCATGTGAGAACTGACACCATGTATGTTCCTTTCATGCACATGAAGATCCGGTTGAACATCTTCAAGTCTTCTGCTAAAGATGAGGTGATATGTGCTATAGAAGAGGATTGTTATCTGATTGAGTGTCTTGATAAGATATTAGAAGAGTTTCTACCTACATGGATTCAAACCACCACACAAGGGAGAGGTTTAGAGCCCATTGTGGAATTTCCTAAAGATGATGATGATGAGGATGAGGAAGAAGAGTTGGCCCTAGTGACTGCAAGTGAAGACCTCCCCTCTATTTCTAAACCATTGAAGAATTCCCTTGAAGAGCCCCCCACTCTTGAGCTCAAGTCTCTTCCTGAAGGATTGAAATATGGTTTCTTAGGCTCCAATGACACTCTCTCAATGATCATTTCTTTTATTCTTTTGCCAGAGCAAGAAAAGGCATTGATGGCAGTTTTGAAGAAGAACATTTGGGCCATCGGATGGTCCATAGCTGATTTGAGGGGTATCGATCCGTATATTTGTGTCCATAGAATCTATCTTGAGGATGATGCTAGACCAACCCATAAAATGCAAAGACGGTTGAATCCCAAGTTGAAATAGGTTATAGCCAAAGAGGTAGTGAAGCTCCTTGATGACGGGATCATATATCCCATCTCTAACAGTCCATGGGGGAGTCCCATCCAAGTTGTGCCCAAGAAGGGTGGGATCACAGTCATCGAGAATGAAGATGGGGAATTGATGCCCATGAGAGAGAAATCCAAATGGGGGATGTGTGTGGATTACATAAAATTGAATGAAAAGACCAAGAAAGATCATTATCCTCTTCCATTCCTTAACCAGATTTTTGAGAGATTAGCTGGACAAAGTTTCTAATGTTTTCTTGATGGGTACTCTGGTTACTTCCAAATAGTTTTTCATCCCGCTGATCAAGAGAAGACGATGTTCACTTTTTCAAGTGGTACTTTTGCCTATAGGAGTATGCCATTTGGGTTGTGCAATGCGCCTTTGACATTTCAGAGATGTGTAACATTCATTTTTGCTGATATGCTTGATTCGTCACTTGAAGTCTTCATGGATGACTTTTTTGTGTTTGGTAAGATGTTTGATGAGTGCTTGCTTCACCTAGCAGCTATTCTTAAAAGATGTGTCAAGGTCTGTTTGGTACTATCCTGAGAGAAAAGCCGCTTCATGGTACCTGAAGGCATTATTTTGGGTCATCGACTCTCTAAAGCACGAATAGAAGTTGATAAGGTCAAAGTGGGCCTGATCTCCACTCTCACCATTCCTTCCATTGTAAGACATGTCTGATCCTTTTTGGGGCATGCAGGATTCTACTGTCAATTCATTAAAGACTTCAGTAAGATTTTGAGGCCACTATGTCATTTACTTGAAAAGGATGTGAAATTCCATTTTGATGATAAGTGTGTTGAAGCCTTCAACAACATGAAGCACAAACTCATCTTTTCTTCTATCATGCAGCCCCTGGATTTCTAATTGCCATTTGAGATCATGATT
Organism: Alisma plantago-aquatica; assembly: GCA_963693085.1. NCBI lineage: Eukaryota > Viridiplantae > Streptophyta > Magnoliopsida > Alismatales > Alismataceae > Alisma > Alisma plantago-aquatica. Next base: position 334,105,417 of record OY856410.1, read on the forward strand.
GATGCATCAGATATGGCAGTGGGGGTTGTGTTGGGCCAAAGGATTGGTCGGATTCCACATGTCATTTGCTATGTGAGCAAGACTCTTGATGAAGCGTAAAGGAACTACACTACCATAGAAAAATAGTTATTTGTTGTGATTTTTTCTCGTGAAAAGTTTCACTCTTATCTCTTGCAAAATAAGGTAGTGGTTTATACAGATCATACAGCTTTGAAGTACCTTATGACAAAGAAAGACTCTAAGCTGAGATTATCTGATGGATTCTATTTCTCCAAGAGTTTGATCTAGATATTGTTGACAAAAAGGGAGTAGAAAATTCTGTAGTAGACCATTTCTCCCGCATTGAAGCACCATATGATGATAGAAATCACATCAAAGAAACAATGCAACATGACCAACTCTTCTTACTTTCAACCACCCAAAGACTATGGTACAAGCACATAGCTAAAGAGGATATCGAGTACTTGGATAAGGGAGGAAAGCAAGAGGCTATTTGCTATAGTGAAGAACTATGCTTGGGATGATCCTCATCTTTTCAAATAGTAACCCGATCAACTCATTAGAAGATGTGTTTTAAAAAGTGAGCAGCAAGAGATCCTAGAAATGTGCCACTCTGGTGCATGTGGAGGTCATTTCGGAGGAAAACAGACATCCACCAAGATTCTTCACAGTGGATTTTATTGGCCCACATTGTTCAAAGGTGCTCATGAGTTTTGCAAATTCTATTTGAAGTGCCAAAAGGTGGGCACTATCTAAAAGAGGGACATGATACCTCAATCACCCATTATTGTGGTGGATGTGTTCGATGTTTGGGGAATTTATTTCATGGGTCCATTTCCTCCCTATTTTGGGTATGTCTACATCTTGGTGGCCGTTGAGTATGTATCAAAATGGATTGAAGCTATTTCTACTAAAACCAATGATCACAAAGTGGTGTGTGATTTTGCAAAATCAATTATCTTTATCCGGTTTGGTGTGCCAAGAGCCATAATTAGTGATGGTGGAAGTCACTACATCCATCGCACATTTGACGATTTGCTTAAAAGACATGGAGTGAATCATCGTGTGGCTATTCCTTACCACCCCCAAACGAGTGGTCAAGTCGAGTTAGCCAATCGGGAGATAAAGCTCATTCTTGAGAAGACGGTAAGTCCGAACCAAAAGGATTGATCTTTACGTCTCAATGAGGCTTTATGGGCATATAGGAATGCATATAAAGCCCCATTTAGCACCACACCATTTAAGCTTGTTTATGGAAGAAGCTGCCACTTATCGATGGAAATGCAACATAAGGCATTGGGGGCTTTGAAAGCCATGGATATGGATGGAGACACAGTCGGGTTGAAAAGAAAGTTGTAGCTACATGAGCTTGAGGAAATGAGGCATGAAGCCTATGAGTTGTCTAAAAGATACAAGGAAAGAACAAAGTTTCTTCGTGACAAGTTGATCAAGAAGAATGGTTTTGAGCCTATGAAATGGGTATGGTTATACAACTCTATGTTGAAGTTCTTTCCTAGGAAGCTTCAGTCTAGATGGGAAGGACCTTACCTAGTCAAGAATGTATACCCAACCAGATCTACTGTGATATGTGAGAAAGATGGAGCAAGAGAGTTTACTGTGAAAGATTGAAGGTCGTTGTTGAAGTTGGACTGGATAGAGAAAATCAAAGTTTTGATATTGTGATGTTAGTTGAGGAACACCAGCTTGATGAGGAGATGTGCTTTAATGCGGATGAGAGGGATATTTACTTCAAAGATGATTTGATAATTCCATGAGGGTGAAAGAGTTCAAGAATCAATAAGATCGGATGAAGGCATAAAATTTAGCACTAGTGACCCACCTAGATTTGGGAACTTTTTCACCCAACCTTCATTTTTTTGATATTTTTGCTTTCTTTTCCACAAAATACACACACATACTTGTGCTTGATAGTTTTTGTTTGAGTTTTGATGAGATGTAGTTGATAGGTTTAAGAGAGAGAAAGAGAGGGCAAGACATGGTTTTTGAAGTTGAAATGTGGAAAAGAACCAAACATTTTGCAAAGATATCACAATTTTAAAAATTGAATTGACAAAGTACATAATGAAGAACCACCACAGTCGTGGTTCCTCAAAATCTTCATGGTGATTTAATTAAAAAATCTCTATAAAGTTACAGCAACATGACCAGTTTTGTGAAGGATTGGCCACAGACGTGGAGCTCAAAATGGTCGTGGCCCATTCTTGACAACACGACTGTGGCCACCACCACGGCCGTGGAGACCACCATGGCCTAGATGATTTAAATGCAAAAATTTGAAGAAGTTATAGGGATGGAGGTGATTTTATACATGAACGACCATGGCTGTGGTGACCACCACGGTTGAGATGAGAGGAGCACACCACGACCATGGCAATGGTCGATCTATAGTTGTCTCCACCACCTACCACAACTGTGGCACCCGCCACAGTAGTGTTCCCAAACCCCCACCACGGCTGTGGCGGGACCTGATGTAACATCCCTGACCTGGGTTATGAGTTAACCCTAGGTGTTTTGCCTAAATATGTAATTAAATCCTTGTGATTAACTTTGGTCATGTAATTAAGTTTCTCAGAAACATATATTTCAGTTTTTTGCTCCTTTTTATATAAAGTTATAGCATTGTTTTGTAATACAGGGACCTATGTGCAAATTACCCAGTTAGAAGGGTTAAATTGCAATTTGCACATGTTGAGATGTTCCTCTGATGTTGAGACATCATGAGAATGATGAAGTTTGAGGGATTTCCCAAGCTTGGGCACCAAGGTGCAGCTGTGGAAGCAATCCCTGTGCTTAAAAACCCTAAATTGGAGTAAAGTGCAATTTACCCAATTTGAGGGGTGCAACTTGTAATTTACACCATCAAAAGTATTTATTGATACTCTTGTCATAATTTAGATAAGAAATGATAAAGATGTCACTTTAATTGAATAATCATATAATGAAAAACACCCTTGTGATTGAATAATCAAGGTGTATGTGCTATAGCCCTTTTATGTGTATGCTTAACTAATAGGTTGATCTTCTTTGCCTTCATTTCTTGACCTTAAAAGAAGGTTGTCCTTAGAAATAATAAGAAGGGACGAGCAAAGAAGGATGGAGGGACTAAGTTGAAAATATGGAGAACTTATGAGCTTATGTTGAAACCTCATCCCAAGTATATAAGCTCTCTATTTCACTTAGCAAGGAAACCCTCCCTTCGTTCCTTTCACTGTTCTATTCACCCAAACCGACTAAAGAGGAGCTGTGGAGCTCAGGAGGATGACCAAGGAGGGAAAGGTAGGTTTGAATCCTCCCTTTTGCTTAAGTTCATGGTTAGAACTCGAATTCAAGGTCAAATTGATGGCTAGCTCACATAGCTCTACCTTTCTAGCCATCTCTTCTCGACTTTCCTTGGAAGGATCACCTTGGCCGACCTGTGGAAACTCAAGGACGCCATTAAAAGCTTGGAGCTCAAAAGCTTGGAGCTCAAGGAGCAAGCTTTAGGCGGGTTTTATAACTCTAAACCTATGCTTTGTTATATACATCTCGTTTATGCTTTTAGTTGATAGTTCTTCTTCTTCTCTACCTTCCTTTGCTACCTTGCAAGCAAATCCGTGAGAAATCCTTGCTGTTCTTGAGCTAGGAGATGAAGACTTTATTTCAAAAGTTAATCCACTACTTTTCACTTTACTAAATGGTCCCCACCAAGTGCTCACACGGTTTGCAAAACCGTTTGGTGAGCAAACGGTCTCAAGACCGTGTAAGAGCAAACGGTCTCAAGACCGTGTAAGGGCAAACGGTCTTCAAGACCATTTAGCTGCGTTGACCGAGCGTGGACCGTATAAGATTTCTGTTCATAATTATGTAGGATAATCACCCACAAAATTTGAGATGATAACTTCAAAGGAACCGTGAGATATGGCCTTTTTAATCAACAACTTTAATTGAATTTACTCCTGATTTCCAATCTGTTGAAATCGCCCTTTTTGGGAAAACGGTCTCAAGACCGTGTAAGAACGTTGACCAAGCATGGACCGTATGAGATTACTGTTCAAAATAATGTTGATTAACAACTCACCAAATTTGATGGACTAATTCCAAACGAACTAAGAGTTGAAGGATGATTACTAGGGTAAAACCCTAATTGAAATCAGTACTGAAATCTCAATGAATAACTTAGTGTTTTTGAGTTGATTGACCCAAACGGTCTCAAGACCGTTTGGGGATCAACCAAACGGTCTCAAGCCCGTGTGGTGACAACCCAAGACCGTTTGGAGGTCTAGGGTTAAGGTAATTTGATCAATTGAGGGCCCAATTGCAATGGGTTATTGAATTAATCAAAAATACTGAATTGAGACTCAATCAAGGTTCAACCCCTATCAAATCACATTATATTTTGATGAAATCTTGGGCAAACGGTCTCAAGACCGTGTGGAGTTCATCCACACGATCTCAAGACCGTTTGGGCCAAGTTTGGGCCCAATTGGAGCTCACTTGAAGGGTTCAACCTTGTGTTGATTCACATTGTTGAGTGTTGATGGTTGAACGTTGATGGACCTTAATTGAACCAACTTCAACCCTAATTGGATAATAATTGAGGGTCAATTGAGTGACCAATTGGTTAAGAATAACCCTAATTGACTCAATCTATAAATGGTTACCATAACTTTGATCATTTGGAGGCTTCAACATTGATAATCATAAATGATTGAAATCATTGAACCATGTTGGAGGTCCAAACGGTTTGAGACCAAGTGGACCGAACGATCTCAAGACCGTTTGAGGTCACATGGTCTCAAGACCTTTTGAGACCTCACGGTCTCAATACCGTTTGAGGTCACACTGTCTCAAGACCGTGTGAGGCCTCACGGTCTCAAGACCGTTTGGGGCCAAACGGTCTCAAGACCGTTTGGATTCAAACGATCTCAAGATCGAGAGACACCAAACGGTCTCAAACCGTGTAATCCCTCTCGGTCTTGAAGTCAAACTTGTTAAACGGTATACACCCTCACACGGTTTGGGCAAACGACCTTGAAGGTCACACGGTCTTGGAGTCAACCCTAGCAAATGGTCAACTCATCCAAACGGTCTCAAACCGTTTGGAGGTTGAAGGTTGAAACCGTTTGAGGTTTTCAAAGGTTGATTTCACTTAATCAATTGAAGGTGTAAATGGTTCAATGATGCTCTAATCTAAACCCTAATGATAACCTAGGATATTAAGGGATTAAGTGACTAATGAATTGAACCATGATGGTGATCAATGGGGTGAATTACCAAAATACCTTGATGGGTTCAATTAAGTAATACCTTGTTCAAATCAAACCCTAATCACAAGATAGTGATGTTTTGGCTTATGTTAGCCCATGAGGACTTAACCCAACCTGATTTAGAGTGGTGTTATCACCATATACTAGTATGAGGAGAGAGAAAGTATCTTAAGAGAGAGAAAGTACCCTTTTAGGGTGGAAACTCAAGTAAAGAACCTTCAATACACATGAATGTGCATGATTAGGGTATGATCCACCTATGTGAGATCATGGAAACCCTAATTATGATATATGATGAATCTTAAGCTAATCTGAGAGCATCAATGATGATGTTCCTCATACATGATGATGTTATGAGTTCAATTCACCATGTAATGTGAATAGTAAACCCTAATTCAAGGGTAATGACATGTGATGTGAATAGTAAACCCTAATTCAAGGGTAATGACATGTGATGTGAATAGTAAACCCTAATTCAAGGGTAATGACATGTGATGTGAATAGTAAACCCTAATTCAAAGGTGATGACATGTTATATGAGTATTAAACTCTATTTGATAAGAATCAAAGAACTTAGCTCTTATGACAAGAGTGGAAAGTATAATCATTGTTTTGAATTACCTTTATTAGTTGAATTAACCATGCAGGTTCTGATATGGAGGTGATCATATCCAGGTATGGATGATGATACTATATTCATTAAAGGCATATTGATAGCTTTATGAATAAGTAAAGTATCTTGATGCCTTGTCAGTGGCATCCCATGTTTTAATGGGCTGAAAGAGCCATGAAAACCATCAAGGTCATGCTTTAGAGATGAATTGTGATGAGTATAATGAGAAATGATGATTAATGAGAGTTAGGCTTGTTACATTTAGTATTCTACTTTCATAGCTGTTGTGCTACTGTTATTGTTTGAAGAACAATGTATGATGTTAAATAATACTGAATGTACCTAACTAATCAAGTGTAATGTAGAAGCCCTGATCATAGATCCATCATTGTCAGAGATCAAATGATGGTGAAACAGGTTTTCCCAAGGGAACTCCTGGATCACATACTGTTGAGTATGTGGGGTATATGGATGTGTAGAACCTTACATCCTAGTGTAGGAATTTGATGTAGATGTATAATCCGTCAATCCTTCACTACGAAACTCATACCGTATCAGTGGATGGTAAACATGAAACCTCTTGATGACGAGGAAAACAGAGATATCCGTATCAGTGAAGATAAACATGAAATTTCCTGATGACGAAGAGAGTACAGAACGCCACTGTAACTCTAAAATAGCGAAGGACCAGATTACCCTGGTGAGCTATAATAGTAAAGACACAAGATGTCCTACAAGTGATCCTCTTACTGACTGAGGAAGGTGAAGGTCATGAGAATCCGGTTCTTTCGATGACCTAGTATGATACTAAGGCACTTAACAGTGATTGGTTGGGGTATGAGTGGTAAACCTCATCTCCACATGGCATAATAATAATAAGACTATTTGAAAAACATAATCTACAAGCATAGTATACCTGTTAAAGGTAACTATGAGCCAATTGATTGATGTTACACTGAATAGTGCATATGTTCTTTATGCTTGATAAATGTTGAGCTCTTGTATACAACTGTATCTGCTATTGAATACTTTGAAAGCTTTACTGCTTAAGATATTCTTTGATGTTATAATAAAGCTTCTGGCGGAGAGTTATAACTCTCGCTGGGACAATTATGTAAAATTGTCTCACCCCGTAGACTTCAACTTTTTAGGTGGACGTCGGAGACGGAGGAACCGGTCTACAGGTGACCAGTCCCAGCAGCAGCAGCACCAGGAGCAGCAGTAAATCTCAGGTGGAGATTTAGCCTGCCATGTGGTGTAGTTAGAGTCAGTCCTATGTGTCCTCTATACTCTCAGGTCTTGGAGTCTTTTGTTATGAGTTCTTGAGATTTTGTATCTTGATGTATATAATTACTCAAGAAGTAATTATCATGAGATGTAAACAGTTTATCTCTTGTTATGAAAGAAGCTTTTATGGATTCAAGCTCTTGTTTCGAAAAGTTTTAATTTCTCGTGATTTTTGTCTTCCGCTGTTAATCAAATCGCTTCCGCTAAGTTTAAATCGTGTTTATATCGTGATTTGGAGATCAGAGCCCACAATTAGTGGTATCAGAGCTCTAGGCCAGTTGAGTCTACAGAGGCATAGGACTTAGGATGTCGAGTCTATCTTTAGTACTCTTTCCCTATCTAATAGAATCTTCTACTCCTCAGGAGAAGAAGATACATAAGGATGGCTGAGCCTCATGATGAGTACGTGGCAGAGAGTAGTGCTAGTGCACCTCAAGGCGGTGCAAGGGTTCCAAGAATAGAACAGCCTGCACCTGAGTCACCAAGAGAGCCACCCCAGTTTGACCCAGCCGACATGGGTAACCCAGCTGTACAGACAATGTTCGGGCAGTTCATGACTGCCATGACACACATAACTGACAGGATGCCCATGCCTACACCTAGGGCACCTGTCCAGCCTGAAGCACAAGGTATCGGTAAGACGTTCGAACGACTTCGTCGTGTCAGCGCTACCGAGTACTTTGGGACTGCCGACCCCGTAGATGCTGACCTATGGTTGACAGAGTTGGAGAAGGCTTTTAGGATTCTTATTATCCCGGAAGCTGAGAAGGTTAGACATGCTGTCTATCTTCTCAAAGGCAGTGCTGGTCACTGGTGGAACATGGAAGAGCAGAAGAGACCTGGAATAGAGTTCTCATGGGAAGAGTTTCGTCGGGAATTTATCAATAGATATTTTCCAAAGACCTTCCTAGATGAGAAGATCTCTCAGTTTGAGAAACTAAGGCAGGGTATGATGAACATTAGCGAGTATGAAGCTAAGTTCATAGAATTGTTGCGGTTCTGTCCGCACATGGCTGCCACAAATGAGGAAAGAATCAGGAGATTCGAGAAGGGTTTGAATGCTGATATGTCAACCCCTGTGTCTGCCTTAGAAAACCGAGAGAGGTTCTCTACCTTCGTTGAGTCAGTCCGAAGGATAGAGAGATTTGTGGTTGAGAAGAGGCAAACCCAGAAAAGATATCCACAGTTCCAGGGTTCTTCATCTAGGGATTTTAAGAAACCTAGATTCTCTGCACCTAACCCTCCACCACCCAGATCGAGTTCTCAAACTCAATGGTCACCGAGCAGAGGTAGAGGACGGAGTCAACTGCTTCAAGGGACTCATAGTTCTGCATCGATGTCAGTTACTGGACCACCCCGACCACAACAACAGGAGAGGAGATGCTACAACTGTGGTAAGGTGGGACACTTGATGAAGGATTGCCGTTCTAGGCCTGTCAGTGTGACACAGCCTCCGAGACAGAATCAACAAGGATATCAGGGAATGCAATCTCAAGGAGCAGCTCGAGGACGTGGACAAGCATCTCAAGCTGGATCATCAGCACCACCTCAACACCAGGCGACAGTGAGGTTCTATGCTATGAACCCACCAGATGCAGTGGTCAATCCACGGGTAGTGGCAGGTCAGATGGAACTTTTATATCCTGATATGTCTACATCTTGTGTAGTATCTGTTCTGATTGATCCGGGTGCTACGCACTCTTTCATCACTCGAAGAGTGATTCGTAATTGCAATGTGACTGTTAGTCAAAGGGCAGATAGTTTGTTGTTGGAGACTCCGTTGAGTGGGTCTGCCGTTTTGCAGGAGGTATGCTCTCCCTGCATCCTTTTCTTTTCCGACCATCGCATTCAAGTGGATCTTATACCACTTAATATGCAAGGATTTGATATAATCCTCAGGATGGATACCTTAGAGAGGTATAGAGTTGTCTTGGATTGTGAATCCAAGTTGGCTGTGTTTGCTGATGAAAGCAACACATGGATCTTTCAAGGAGAAAGAAAGATTCTGCCCACCTGTCTTGTGTCAGCTATGGTTACTGATAAGTTGTTGAGGCAAGGATGTTATGCATTCTTAGCCCATGTGGTAGATGTTACCAAGGAAAGGTCCAATCCTGCTGAAGTTCCCATAGTCAGGGAATTCGAGGATGTGTTTCCTGAAGAACTTCTTGGTATACCACCACCTCGGGAGATTGATTTTGAAATCAATCTGATCCCAGATAAGAAACCCATAGCCCAGACTCCATATAGGATGGCGCCTGCCGAGATGGCAGAACTCAAGAAACAGCTTCAAGAGTTACTTGAGAAGGGCTTTATCCGACCAAGCACATCACCTTGGGGTGCTCCGGTCTTGTTTGTTAAAAAGAAAGATGGGTCAATGCGGTTGTGCATCGACTACAGACAACTCAATAAAGTAACAATAAAGAATAAGTAACCTCTGCCGAGGATTGATGATCTCTTTGACCAGTTGTGTGGTGCAACCGTATTTTCCAAGATAGACTTGAGGTCTAGATATCATCAACTTCGTATTAAGGATAGTGACATATCCAAGTCTGCCTTTAGGACAAGGTATGGTCACTATGAGTTCACGGTTATGTCGTTTGGACTAACCAATGCACCAGTTGCATTTATGGAACTCATGAATAGAGTTTTTCGACCTTTCCTTGATCAGTGTGTTGTCGTCTTCATAGATGACATTCTGATCTATAGTAAGGATGCTCAGCAGCATGAGCGGCATCTTCGCCAAGCTTTGACCTTGCTAAGAGAACACAAGTTGTATGCTAAGTTTAGCAAGTGTGAGTTCTGGCTGCCGGAGGTATCTTTTCTTGGACATGTGATATCTGCCTCGGGAATTCGTGTTGACCCTACAAAGGTAGAATCTGTTCTACAGTGGGAACAACCGAAGACACCGATAGAGATTCAAAGTTTCTTGGGGTTAGCTGGCTATTATCGAAGGTTCATTAAGAACTTTAGTTCTATAGCCTTACCTTTGACCAAGTTGACCCGGAAAGATGTTCCTTTTTCTTAGAGTGATAAGTGTCAACAATCTTTCCAGTTGTTGAAGGAGAGGTTGACAAGTGCACCTGTGCTTGTGCTACCTGAACAAGGAAAAGGATATGTAGTCTTCTGTGATGCTTCCAAGAATGGACTAGGATGTGTGTTGATGCAGGATAAACAAGTGATTTCTTTTGCTTCCCGACAACTTAAGAAACACGAGGAGAATTATCCGACACACGATCTGGAGTTAGCTGTTGTGGTTCATGCCTTGAAGATCTGGAGACATTATCTCTACGGAGAAACATTCCAGATTTTCACAGACCACAAGAACATTAAGTATATTGTAACATCCCTGACCGGGGTTATGAGTTAACCCTAGGTGTTTTACCTAAATATGTAATTAAATCTTTGTGATTAACTCTGAGCATGTAATTAAGTTCTCAGAAACATATATCTCAGTATTTGCTCCTTTTTATTTAAAGTAGTAGCATTGTTTTGATATACAGGGACCTATGTGCAATTTACCCAGTTAAAAGGGTTAGCTTGCAAATGATGAGATGTTCCTCTGATGTTGAGACATCATGAGAAATCTTTTTAGCAAAGTTTGAGGGATTTCCCAAGCTAAGGCACCAAGGTGCAGCTGTGGAAGCAATCCCGGTGCTTGAAACCTTAGTTTGGGGTAAAATGCAATTTACCCAAATTAAGGGATACAAATTGTAAAATATGTCATCTAATGTATCTTTTAGACTCTTGCCATCATTTAGAGAAGAAATGATGAGGAAGTCACCTCAATTGAATTATCAAGTTATGAGATATACCTTGTGAGTGAATAATCAGGGTATATGTGCAATGTTTCTCTATGTATGTACCTCATTATTAGCTTCCTCCCCTTTACCTTCTTTTCCTAAGACCTTAAGATAAGGTTTGTCCTTAGAGTAAAGAGGAAGGGACGATCAAGTAAAGAAGGAGGGACCTAGTTGGAATTATGGACAACTTATATACTAATATTGAAAATCCTACCCCATGTATATAAGCTCTCCTTCCCTTAGTTGCAAGGGAACTTACCCTTCGTTCCCTTACTGTTTCATTTCACCAAAGACGACCAAGGACTGCCTTGGAGCTAAGGAGGACGAACAAGGGGTGCAAGGTAGGTTTAAACCCCTCTTCTTGCCTAATTCCATGGTTAGAATTCGAATTCAAGGTCAGCTTCATGGCTAATTCTCGAAACCCTATCTTTCTAGCCATCTCTTTTCATCCTTCCTTGGAGTTTTCACCTTGTCCAACCTGTAAGAATTCAAGGACGCCATTAGATCTTGGAGCTTGAAAGCTTGGAGCTCAAGAAGCAAGCCTTAGGCGGGTTTTATAACTCTAAACCCATGCTTTACTATATGCATCCTTTATATGCGGTTAGATGATAGTCCTTCATGTTCCTTACTGTTCTTTGCTATTTTACAAGAAAACCCATGGGATATTCATACTGTTATTGAGCTAGGAGATGAAGGCGTGATTTCCAAGAAAAACCCACCGCTTTTCTTTTCCTTAAACGGTCCTAACAGTTTGCTCTCTCGGACTCAAGACCGCGAGGTGAGCAAACGGTCTCGAGACCGCGACAGGGCAAACGGTATCAAGACCGTTTGGCCCCGTTGACCGAGCATGAACCGTATAAGAAATCTGTTCCTAATTATATAGGATAATTACCCTCAAAATTTGGGAGACTAACTCCAAAGGAATCGGGAGATATGACCTTTTTAAGTCACAACTTTAAATGCATTAATTGCTGATTTTCAAACGGTCTGAAATTGCCTTTTTGGGAAAACGGTCTCAAGACCGTGTAAGGTCGTTGACTAAGCTTTGACCGTATGAGATTACTGTTCAAAATTATGTTAATGAACAACTCACCAAGTTTGATGGTCTAATTCCAAACGGGCTAAGAGTTGAAGGGTGATTACTAGGGATAACCCTAGGTGAAATCAGTACTGAAATTATGGTGACCTAATTAGGGTTTTTAGGGTTGATTGACTTAAACGGTCTCAAGACCGTTTGGGGGTCACCAAACGGTCTCAAGACCACGAGGGCAATCAACCAAGACCGTTTGGAGGTCTGGGGTCAAGATTTGTTGACCAATTGAAGGTACTTTTACACCAATTTACATTTCAATTAAATATTGATATAATCATCAACTCAATTTGTTCAACCTTGATGAATTTCCACTAGAATCCAAAAATTGGATGGGCAAACGGTCTCAAGACCGTTTGGAACTCATAAAAACGGTCTCAAGACCAAGAGGAAAATCACCCAAGACCGTTTGAAGGTCTAGGGTTGAGTAATTTGACCAATTGAGGACCCAATTGCAAATAAGTTATCAATTTAATCAAAATTCTGTTTTGTGGTTCAATCATGGTTCAACCCCTATCAAATCACCTTAGACTTTGATGAAATCTTGGGAAAACGGTCTTAAGACCATGTGGGGTCCACCCACATGACCTCAAGACCGTTTGGGCCAAGTTTGGGCCCAATTGGAGCTCAATTGAAGGGTTCAACCTTGTGTTGATGCACATTGTTGAGTGTTGATGGGTGAACATTGATAGACCCTAATTGAATCGATTTCAATCCTACTTGGTCAACAATTGAGGGTCAATTGGTTGACCAATTGGTCAAGCATAACCTTGATTAACCCAATACATAGGTGGTCAACATATATTGGACCTTTTGAAGGTTTCAACATCGTTTGACATTATTGGTTGCACCTTTGAGCCTTGTTGAAGGACCAAGCGGCTGAGACCATGAGAGCCTCACGGTCTCAAGACCGTGAGAGGGCTCGTGGTCTCAAGACCGTGAGGGGGCTCACGGTCTCAAGACCGAGAGGAGGCTCGTGGTCTCAAGACCGCAAAGAGCCTCGCGGTCCTGAGGTCAAACTAGCTAAACGGTCAACACCTCTTCGCGGACTCAACATCAAATTGATCTTCGCGGTCTCAACATTAACTTGAACCAATGGAAGGCTTCGCGGTCTTGAACCCCTTGAAGAGGCTCGCGGTCTTGAAGCCTAAGGGGGCTCACGGTCTTGGAGTTAGAAGGAGGCTCGCGGTCTTGTAAAGTCAAAGTGGACAAACGGTCAACACTTTCAACCGATCTCAATTCAATTGGTGATTAATGATTGAAATCAATCAATGTGATTCAAGGTTGACTTCATTAAATCAAATGATGATATAAATGGTTCAATGTTGCCCTAATCAAACCCTAATAACAACCTAGGATATTAAGGGGTTATTTGACTAAGGTTTTGACCATAATGATGATCAATGGGATGAATTACCAATATACCCCTGAAGGGTCAATTAAGTTATACCTTGCTCAATTCAAACCCTAATTACATGAGAATGATGTTTTTAGTCATAATGACTCTATCCAACTTGATCTAGTCTAATGTTACCATCAACCATTAGTATGATGAAAGAGAGAGTACTCTAGAGAGAGAAAGTACCCTAGAGAGAGAAAGTAACTCTAAATCACATAATGATGATGTTTTTGGCTATGTTAGCCTATGATGCCTCAATCCAACCTGTTTTAGAGTGATGTTGACATCACCTAACATTATGATGAGAGAGAAAGTACTTCTAGAGAGAGAAAGTACTTCTAGAGAGAGAAAGTACCCTTTTTAAGTAGAAACTCAACTAAAGCATCTCCAATGCACAGGAATGAGCATAATTAGGGTATGATCCACCTGTGTGAGATCATAGAAACCCTAATTATGATAAATGATGAACCTTTAACTAATCCAAGAGCATCAATGAAGATGTTACTCATACATGATGATGTTATGAGTTTAATTCACCTTGATGTGAATAGTAAACCCTAATTCAAGGGTGATGACATGTAATGTGAATAGTAAACCCTAATTCAAGGGTAATGGCATGTTTCTGAGTATTAAACTCTATTTGATTTGAATTAAGGATTTAACTCTTATCACAAGAGTAGGAAGTACATTCCTTATTGTTGTATTATCTTTATCAGATGTATTAACCATGCAGGTTCTGATATGAAGGTAATCATATCCAGGTATGGATGTTGATGTTATATTCATTAAAGGCATGATGTTAGCCTTATGAATAAGTAAAGTAATCTGATGCCTTGCCAGTGGCATCCTATGCTGATAATGGGCTATGAGAGCCATGAATACCATCAAGGTCATGCCTTAGAGATGACTTGTGATGAGGATAATGAGAAATAATGATTGATATGAGTTAGGCCTGTAACATTTAGTATTCTTCTTTTATAGCTGCTATGCTATTGTTATTGTTTGTAGAACAATGTATGCTGTTAAAGAATACTGAATGTACCTAACTAATCAAGTATAATGTAGAGCCCTGATCATAGATCCATCATTGTCAGAAATTAAGTGATGGTGAAACAGGTTTTCCTCGGGGAACTCCTGGAGCACATACTTTTGAGTATGTGGGGTACATGGATGTGTAGAACCTTACATCCTAGTGTAGGAAAGTGATGTAGATGTGGAATCCATCCATCCTTCACTATAGTTCCATACCGTATCAGTGGTAGGTAAACATGAAACCTCCTGATGACGAAGAAAGCATAGATATCCGTATTAGTGGTAGGTAAATATGAAACCTCCTGATGTCGAAGAGAGTACAGAACACCACTGTAACTCTAGAATAGCGAAGGACCAGTTTACCCTGGTGAGCTATAGTAGTAGAGACACGAGATGTCCTACAAGTGATCCTCTTACTGACTGAGGAAGGTGAAGGTCATGAGAATCCGGCTCTCTTAATGACCTATGTATGATACTGATGCGGCTTCTCAGCGATCAGTTGGAGTATGAGTGGTAAGCCTCATCTCCACAGGGCATAATGTTGTTTGTAAAACATAATCAACCATGTAGTATAACTTGTTAGAGATGACTCCAAGTTAGTTGATTGATGTTACATTGCAATAATGTTGATATTCTCCATATCTCCTAAATTGTAGAGATCTTGTTATACCTGCAACTGTTATAGAATGCTTTGAAGGCTTTACTGTTTAAAATAATCTTTGATGTTATAATAAAGCTTATGGGGAAGAGTTATAACTCTCGCTGGGACAATTATGTATAATTGTCTCACCCCGTAGGCTTCAACTTTTTAGGTGGACGTCGGAGACGAAGGAACCAGCCTACAGGTGACCAGTCTCAGCAGCAGCACCAGGGGCAGCAGTAATCTCAGGTGGAGATTTGTCCTGCCATGTGGTGTAGTTAGAGTCAGTCCTATGTGTCCTCTGTACTCTCAGGTCTTGGAGTCTTTTGTATAGTAATCTTGAGATTTTGTATCTTGATGTATATAATTACTCGAGAAGTAATTATCCTGAGATGTAAACAGTTTATCTATCTTTATGAAAGAAGCTTTTATGGATTCAAGCTCTTGTCACGAAAAGTTTTAATTTCCTGTGATTTTGTCTTCCGCTGATTACCGATTCGCTTCCGCTAAGTTTTAATCGTGTTTATGTCATGGTTTGGAGATCAGAGCCCACATATATCTTCTCTCAGCACGAGCTTAACATGAGGCAACGTCGTTGGATGGAGTTAATAAAGGACTACGATTGTACAATTGATTACCATCCGGGCAAGGCCAATGTTGTTGCAGATGCCTTGAGTAGGAAATCAGCAACATCAACCATGAATAGAGCACAACTAAACTCTTTAGTATGCCCTAGGAGAGATATGCTTATCTCTTTAAGGCAAGACAATGTACAGTTGAAGGTGTCATTGTTAGCCGGGTTGTTAGCTGAGATGCATATTAAACCTACCCTAAGAGAGCAGATTAAGGAAGCACAGCTAGGTGATGCTGCAGTTCAGCAGATTAGATCTGAGTATGGAAATGAGAAGCGAGATGGTTTCCATGATTCAGATGACCAAGTAGCATGTTATAATGGAAGGATGATAGTGACGGATGTGGATAACTTGAGGAAGTTAGTCCTGGAAGAAGCTCATTCTTCCATGTATGCTATGCATCCAGGGAGCACCAAGATGTATCGGAATTTGAAAGATCTGTACTGGTGGCCTGGAATGAAGAAGGATGTTGCAGAATTTGTTCTGAGGTGTCATGTGTTTCAGCAAGTTAAAGCTGAACACCAGAAACCTACAGGAACAATGCAACCTTTACCCATACCATAGTGGAAGTGGGACCATGTGACCATGGACTTTGTTGTCGGCCTACCCAGGACAAGCAAAGGACATGATTCCATTTGGGTAGTTGTTGATAGGTTGACTAAGACAGCACATTTCTTACCTGTCAAAACAACCTATTCTGCTGAAAGGTTATCAGAATTATATGTTCAAGAGATAGTGTGTTTGCACGGAGTTCCTGTCACAATAGTTTCTGACCGATGTCCTCAGTTTACAAGTCATTTTTGGGAACAGTTACACAGAGCCTTAGGCACCAAGCTAAGGTTTAGTACGGCCTTTCATCCACAGACTGATGGACAGTCAGAAAGGACCATACAGACTTTAGATGACCTTTTGAGAGCATGTGTTCTCCAGTTTACTGGGAGTTGGGATCTACACCTAAGCTTGATAGAGTTTGCCTATAACAATAGCTATCAGCATAGTATTGATATGGCACCATATGAAGCCTTATATGGTAGACGTTGTAGATCACCTTTGTGTTGGTTTGAGAATGGTGAGCGTCAGTTGTTAGGTCCTGATCTTGTGCAGCAGACCACAGAAAAGATTAAAGTAATACAACAAAAGATTAAGACTGCACAGGATAGGCAAAAATCTTATGCTGACAAGCGGCGTAGACCCTTAGAGTTCCATGTTGGAGACAAAGTGTATCTCAAAGTCTCGCCTTGGAAAGGAGTCCTTCGTTTCGGAAGGAAAGGGAAGTTAGCTCCTAGATATATGGGGCCTTATCCAATCATTGAACGGATTGGAAAGGTAGCATATAGACTAGAGATGCCACCAGAGTTACAGAGGTTACACCCTATGTTTCACATTTCTATGCTGAAGAAATGTCACCCAGACACTGAGTCAATTCTACAACCTATGGAGGTAGAATTGAATGAAGATGTATCTTATGAGGAGGGACCAGTGTCAATCCTTGATAACAGAATTAAAAAGTTAAAGAAGAAAGATATAAGTCTTGGAAAAGTCCTCTAGAATCACCGTGGTGTTGAAGAAGCCACTTGGGAACTAGAGGATGAGATGAGAAGGAAGTATCCTTCCCTTTTCTCTTAATATGTCTTATCGATTTCGGGGACGAAATCCTTGTAAGGGGTGGATAATTTGTAACATCCCTGACCTGGATTATGAGTTAACCCTAGGTGTTTTGCCTAAATATGTAATTAAATCCTTGTGATTAACTTTGGTCATGTAATTAAGTTTCTCAGAAACATATATTTTAGGTTTTTGCTCCTTTTTATATAAAGTTGTAGCATTGTTTTGTAATACAGGGACCTATGTGCAAATTACCCAGTTAGAAGGGTTAACTTGCAATTTGCACATGTTGAGATGTTCCTCTGATGTTGAGACATCATGAGAATGATGAAGTTTGAGGGATTTCCCAAGCTTGGGCACCAAGGTGCAGCTGTGGAAGCAAACCCTGTGCTTGAAAACCCTAAATTGGAGTAAAGTGCAATTTACCCAATTTGAGGGTTGCAACTTGTAATTTACACCATCAAAAGTATTTATTGAGACTCTTGTCATCATTTAGAGAAGAAATGATAAAGAGGTCACTTTAATTGAATAATCATATAATGAAAAACACCCTTGTGATTGAATAATCAAGGTGTATGTGCTATAGCCCTTTTGTGTGTATGCTTAACTAATAGGTTGATCTTCTTTGCCTTCATTTCTTGACCTTAAAAGAAGGTTGTCCTTAGAAATAAGAAGAAGGGACGAGCAAAGAAGGATGGAGGGACTAAGTTGAAAATATGGAGAACTTATGAGCTTATGTTGAAACCTCATCCCAAGTATATAAGCTCTCTATTTCACTTAGCAAGGAAACCCTCCCTTCGTTCCTTTCACTGTTCTATTCACCCAAACCGACTAAAGAGGAGCTGTGGAGCTCAGGAGGACGAACAAGGAGGGCAAGGTAGGTTTGAATCCTCCCTTTTGCTTAAGTTCATGGTTAGAACTTGAATTCAAGGTCAAATTGATGGCTAGCTCACATAGCTCTACCTTTCTAGCCATCTCTTCTCGACTTTCCTTGGAAGGATCACCTTGGCCGACCTGTGGAAACTCAAGGACGCCATTAAAAGCTTGGAGCTCAAGGAGCAAGCTTTAGCTGGGTTTTATAACTCTAAACTTATGCTTTGTTATATACATCTCGTTTATGCTTTTAGTTGATAGTTCTTCTTCTTCTCTACCTTCCTTTGCTACCTTGCAAGCAAATCCGTGAGAAATCCTTGCTGTTCTTGAGCTAGGAGATGAAGACGTTATTTCCAAAGTTAATCCACTACTTTTCACTTTACTAAACGGTCTCCACCAAGTGCTCACACGGTTTGCAAAACCGTTTGGTGAGCAAACGGTCTCAAGACCGTGTAAGAGCAAACGGTCTCAAGACCGTGTAAGGGCAAACAGTCTTCAAGACCATTTAGCCGCGTTGACCGAGCGTGGACCGTATAAGATTTCTGTTCATAATTGTGTAGGCTAATCACCCACAAAATTTGAGATGATAACTCCAAAGGAACCGTGAGATATGGCCTTTTTAATCAACAACTTTAATTGAATTTACTCCTGATTTCCAATCTGTTGAAATCGCCCTTTTTGGGCAAACGGTCTCAAGACCGTGTAAGAACGTTGACCAAGCGTGGACCGTATGAGATTAATGTTCAAAATAATGTTGATTAACAACTCACCAAATTTGATGGACTAATTCCAAACGAACTAAGAGTTGAAGGATGATTACTAGGGTAAAACCCTAATTGAAATCAGTACTGAAATCTCAATGAATAACTTAGTGTTTTTTAGTTGATTGACCCAAACGGTCTCAACCCCGTTTGGGGATCAACCAAACGGTCTCAAGACCGTGTGGTGACAACCCAAGACTGTTTGGAGGTCTAGGGTTAAGGTAATTTGATCAATTGAGGGCCCAATTGCAATGGGTTATTGAATTAATCAAAAATACTGAATTGAGACTCAATCAAGGTTCAACCCCTATCAAATCACATTAGATTTTGATGAAATCTTGGGAAAACGGTCTCAAGACCATGTGGAGTTCATCCACACGATCTCAAGACCGTTTGGGCCAAGTTTGGGCCCAATTGGAGCTCACTTGAAGGGTTCAACCTTGTGTTGATTCACATTGTTGAGTGTTGATGGTTGAACGTTGATGGACCTTAATTGAACCAACTTCAACCCTAATTGGATAACAATTGAGGGTCAATTGAGTGACCAATTGGTTAATCATAACCCTAATTGACTCAATCTATAAATGGTTACCATAACTTTGATCATTTGGAGGCTTCAACATTGATAATCATAAACGATTGAAATCATTGAACCATGTTGGAGGTCCAAACGGTTTGAGACCAAGTGGACCGAACGATCTCAAGACCGTTTGAGGTCACATGGTCTCAAGACCGTTTGAGACCTCACGGTCTCAAGACCGTTTGAGGTCACACTGTCTCAAGATCGTGTGAGGCCTCACGGTCTCAAGACCGTTTGGACTCAAACGATCTCAAGATCGAGAGACACCAAACGGCCTCAAACCGTGTAAGCCCTCTCGGTCTTGAAGTCAAACTTGTTAAACGGTCTACACCCTCACACGGTTTGGGCAAATGACCTTGAAGGTCACACGGTCTTGGAGTCAACCCTAGCAAACAGTCAACTCATCAAAACGGTCTCAAACTATTTGGAGGTTGAAGGTTGAAACCGTTTGAGGTTTTCAAAGGTTGATTTCACTTAATCAATTGAAGGTGTAAATGGTTCAATGATGCTCTAATCTAAACCCTAATGATAACCTAGGATATTAAGGGATTAAGTGACTAATGAATTGAACCATGATGGTGATCAATGGGGTGAATTACCAAAATACCTTGATGGGTTCAATTAAGTAATACCTTGTTCAAATCAAACCCTAATCACATGATAGTGATGTTTTGGCTTATGTTAGCCCATGAGGACTTAACCCAACCTGATTTAGAGTGGTGTTATCACCATCTACTAGTATGAGGAGAGAGAAAGTATCTTAAGAGAGAGAAAGTACCCTTTTAGGGTGGAAACTCAAGTAAAGAACCTTCAATACACATGAATGTGCATGATTAGGGTATGATCCACCTATGTGAGATCATGGAAACCCTAATTATGATATATGATGAATCTTAAGCTAACCTGAGAGCATCAATGATGATGTTCCTCATACATGATGATGTTATGAGTTCAATTCACCATGTGATGTGAATAGTAAACCCTAATTCAAGGGTAATGACATGTGATGTGAATAGTAAACCCTAATTCAAGGGTAATGACATGTGATGTGAATAGTAAACCCTAATTCAAGGGTAATGACATGTGATGTGAATAGTAAACCCTAATTCAAAGGTGATGACATGTTATATGAGTATTAAACTCTATTTGATAAGAATCAAAGAACTTAGCTCTTATGACAAGAGTGGAAAGTATAATCATTGTTTTGAATTACCTTTATTAGTTGAATTAACCATGCAGGTTCTGATATGGAGGTGATCATATCCAGGTATGGATGATGATACTATATTCATTAAAGGCATATTGATAGATTTATGAATAAGTAAAGTATCTTGATGCCTTGTCAGTGACATCCCATGTTTTAATGGGCTGAAAGAGCCATGAAAACCATCAAGGTCATGCTTTAGAGATGACTTGTGATGAGTATAATGAGAAATGATGATTAATGAGAGTTAGGCTTGTTACATTTAGTATTCTACTTTCATAGCTGTTGTGCTACTGTTATTGTTTGAAGAACAATGTATGATGTTAAAGAATACTGAATGTACCTAACTAATCAAGTGTAATGTAGAAGCCCTGATCATAGATCCATCATTGTCAGAGATCAAATGATGGTGAAACAGGTTTTCCCAAGGGAACTCCTGGATCACATACTGTTGAGTATGTGGGGTATATGGATGTGTAGAACCTTACATCCTAGTGTAGGAATTTGATGTAGATGTATAATCCATCAATCCTTCACTACGAAACTCATACAGTATCAGTGGATGGTAAACATGAAACCTCCTGATGACGAGGAAAACAGAGATATCTATATCAGTGAAGATAAACATGAAATCTCCTGATGACGAAGAGAGTACAGAACGCCACTGTAACTCTAAAATAGTGAAGGACCAGATTACCCTGGTGAGCTATAATAGTAAAGACACAAGATGTCCTACAAGTGATCCTCTTACTGACTGAGGAAGGTGAAGATCATGAGAATCCGGCTCTTTCGATGACCTAGTATGATACTAAGGCACTTAACAGTGATTGGTTGGGGTATGAGTGGTAAACCTCATCTCCACAGGGCATAATAATAATAAGACTGTTTGAAAAACATAATCTACAAGCGTAGTATACTTGTTAAAGGTAACTATGAGCTAATTGATTGATGTTACACTGAATAGTGCATATGTTCTTTATGCTTGATAAATGTTGAGCTCTTGTATACAACTGTATCTGATATTGAATAATTTGAAAGCTTTACTGCTTAAGATATTCTTTGATGTTATAATAAAGCTTATGGCGGAGAGTTATAACTCTCGCTGGGACAATTATGTAAAATTGTCTCACCCCGTAGACTTCAACTTTTTAGGTGGACGTCAGAGACGGAGGAACCGGTCTACAGGTGACCAGTCCCAACAGCAGCAGCACCAGGAGCAGCAGTAAATCTCAGGTGGAGATTTAGCCTGCCATGTGGTGTAGTTAGAGTCAGTCCTATGTGTCCTCTGTACTCTCAGGTCTTGGAGTCTTTTGTTATGAGTTCTTGAGATTTTGTATCTTGATGTATATAATTACTCAAGAAGTAATTATCATGAGATGTAAACAGTTTATCTCTTGTTATGAAAGAAGCTTTTATGGATTCAAGCTCTTGTTTCGAAAAGTTTTAATTTCCCGTGATTTTTGTCTTCCGCTGTTAATCGAATCGCTTCCGCTAAGTTTAAATCGTGTTTATATCGTGGTTTGGAGATCAGAGCCCACACCTGACCCCACCTATTTTCACTTAAACCCCACAAAACACCACAACCCCCTCCACATTCTAACTCATTTGTTCGACTTCCCCTCAGTTGTGGCGATGAGCTTCGCCTGTAGCACCTCCAATCTCACATATCTAGCCCAAATCCTCTAACAAATAGACCTCCAATCACTTCCTACACCTCCACCACCTCTCCCTCTACCGTTTCCACCCCAAAACCTCCATCTATCTAGCCACCATCTCAATTTTCATTCTCCACCTCACCTACAACTGCTCCACACAAAACTTCACCAAAATCCACCAATTTTCTCCCAAAACAATCAACCAATCCACCCTCCACCATCTAAGCAACCATCCTAGCCTATTCCACCCATCACTCAACCTCCATTTCTCCTCCTTCACAAAAATCTAAAAATCACAGCCATACCACCACCACCACCACCATCTCCACACAATGAAGGGAATTACCAAGGCTGTGAAGAAGGGGGATCAAAAGAGACTTGAGGTGATCACTGGAGGTAAGGTACACACCAGAGAGTCTCTTCCCAAGTCTCCATCCCGTCCCACACTCCCTCACCATCAAATTCCATCTCCTAAAAATTCCATCGTTCGGCGTCCATGAGTGCATCCCACACCCAGTCATCGGACAACCACCATATCACTAATGAGATGTTTTGGGAGGAGGATGAGGCATCAGAGGAGAACCCTGATGATATGATTGACAAGTTTGATCCGAAGATCACAACCCACCAGAAGTAGGGCAAGGGGGCTATAGCCCCATCTTCATCAAGACTACCTTCGCGGACAACGCCAGCACGCCACTCTACCTCCTCATTGGGGGAGAGACCATAACAGCAGATGCAAGCAAGGTGACAGTTGATGATTGAAAATGAGGATCACCCATGACGATACCCTAAGAAAAAAGTATCGTTAAATCTTGACATGAGCTCAGGGTCAAGATCCTACCAGGTTGATGAAGAAGATGATGACACTGTTGAGAAGGAGATGGATTCTGAGATGGAGGACACTTTGGCATACTTGGAGGCAAATAAGCTAGAAGGTTTTGGCAATGCTCCTGATGGAACTTCATATGGCAGGGGTTAGAGGAAGATGTAGATCACACCTATTTATCCTGAGTGCATGTCTAGAGGAGTTATCTCCACAAGATATGGGTGTGAGAAGGTGATTGCAGACCTAGGCATCAAAGAAGAAGTGGTAAGGAAGCTGAAGAAAATTGGTTTGTGGAAGGTGCTTTTCACAGCACAATCCACATACATGGAATTGACTCAGCAGTTCTTCGCCACTCTAGAGAAGGTAAAAGTAAAAGGGGATGAATCCATTTAGTTTGCAATGTTCAATAGAGTACACACATTGACAGCTTATGAACTGAACTACATCTTTACAAAAGATCCTAAAGAAGCCAACAAAATGAGTGATGTCTTAACTGAGAGAGAGGTTGACTTAGACTATAGTGACTTTTGGCACAGTTTGAAATCACAACCGATATACACTACTAGAAAGTCAAAAACCATGTACATCAGTAATCTATTGATCAATATGTGCAAAAAGTCATCGCCAATACAATTCTAGGGAGGTATGACAATAAGGGCAACATTTCAAAAAAATACCTCTTTCTTTTACATGGTATAAATTAGAAGTCACACATCAACCTAGGGTTGCTCAGATAGATCACATGAGGACAATTCCCTTCAAAAGAAAAACTCCATTTGTTATGGGAGGGATTGTGACCTCAATTGCTATATCCCTAGGTTTTGAGGTCACCAGACTTAAGGAGGACGATGGAGCTCAATATGTTGATTTAAAGTACCTTGTGCACTCTCAAATGATTACAGTCAAGAACAAGAGGCTGATGTACAATGTGAAATCCTTATTGACACAAAAGTTGAAGCTGCCCTACCATGCTTATCCACTTCTCTCTTCCATTCCCCCTGACTTACTACATGACAAGCTGAATCAATGGGAGCAAGCCAATCCCCGAAAAAACTTCAACCCTGCTTCTACACAAGAAGAAGTTGTTGATTGCACAACAACAAGAAGAAGAGGGAGGAAAGAAATGAAGATAGCCCCAAAGGGTAAGAATAAAGGATGAGGCAACATCCCACCTGTAGGAGCCTTTAGTGAATGCATATGATATGTCATCCATCCATGCATGGCTTGAAGGCATCCAGAAGACACATCAAGACATGCAACTCATCCAGTAGTACATGTGGTAGGACCAACAACAGATGCATCAATAGGTCAACCACTTGCACCAATACCACCATGCTTAGGCACATCGAAACCCCAAATGGGGTGAAGACTTTTGGGGTGGTATTTTGGGATATCAGGAGACCTACCCTCCCCCTCAGGACACATATTGGGTCCATTATTACCAGTTCCCTCCAGCTTGTCTAGGTCCTCCATCTCCTCAGCAACACCATTCAGAGAAACCTGACCATCCACATCAGGGAAACCTACCAATTAATCCACAACACCAGCCATGATCTTCACCCTACTAGCCCTAAACTTGAGTTTCATGTTGAGGACAACATGATTCAAAAGTTTGGGGTGGTAGGGTGGTATGCACCACCCTGTCTTTATCTCTCATTTTGTTTACACCTACTCCACCTGATTTTAGAATTGTTTGATTTCACTCTTGTTAGTGTAAATTTCTTCTTATTAGCATTCATGCATACATGTAGTTTAATTTCATGCATTTTTGCGTGATTTTTCAAAAAATTTGTTCTTTTTGCTCTTCCATGTCATGCATTCATTCCCATGTAGATTTTGGTAATTTTTGTGTGTTTTAATTAGGATTTGTTGCTTTATGCTTTAATTTCCCTAAATGTAGGTTCATATGTGATTGATTGCAAATTGGCACCATTTTGGACAATTTTTCCCGAACTTGAATGTTCTTTCCTAAAAGCATGATTTAACATAATCTCCACTTTTTGAAATGTTGATCTTTGACAAATGCATGCCACTTTCTTAGAGTTTATTGCTATATGGTCTTAATTGTTGACTTTTTATATGTGCATCACCTCTCTCAAGTTTGTGAATGTTTTGGTTGAATTGTGAGTTGAGCAAGCTATGCACGCTTAGAGCCTATAGAATCACATGATATAAATGTGAATCTCATGTTGTTCACTCATGTGGTGTGATATTATTTGATGAAGTGTTGAATTAGTTTTTGTGCAGGAGATTTTATGTTGAGGACTACACTAATGACCCCCCTTTGACCCGACTCTTCATTCACCATCTCCATACCCATCTGCCCCATGAAAGGATGCCTTAATGCACATATTTAGCCTTGGCCACCTCCAAAATCTTGGGGTGTCTATATCTACATCTCACCACATCACTCTATCCACCATATGCCCTACCTACACAAAGGGAAAAAGAAAAGAAAAGAAAAGAAGAGAAGAGAAGAGACAAGTAAAAACAAAATAAAGATGCACCTGTTTAAGAGCATCTAAATAAAGAAAAGATGAGTGTGCAAAAACACTCCAATCTCTTACTACAATCATTTCTTCCTTTTTCATACCCATTGAGCTAAAAAAAATCAAATATAGCTCACTTTACCCCTTTCTACAACCATGTGGGTCATTTGGTGTGGTTTGAAGTATACGATTGAATGCATGAAAGTGAAACAACACTCCTAGTCGTCATTGATTAACGCCAACATGAAACGGTTTATCTGGAATTACATGAAGGACATATGGAAAGCTTGTGTATTCTATTCTCTATATTTGAACTTTGTATGCTCAATTCTCTTTTCATGATTAGTTTGTGAAAGTGGAGAGGAGAGAGGTGGAACACATGCACTTAGTCACTTCTAAAAACATTTATTCAATAATCGTATGTTGCAATGCATTCTATCATTCTTGTTTAATTGAAAGGATTGAAGAGAGATTAAGTTGCAACATACTTGAGGAAAAGTATTATTAAGTTTGGGTTGGTGATGCATCCCTATTTTAGGGCTTCATCCTATGTCATTTTGCATGATAATCACATCTGAACATTGTAGAATACAAGTTATTTCCTCCAGTATGATCTTTTATGCCAAATGCACTTATGCTTCCTTTTGTGTGTATTTCAGGGCTCTTATGTATGCATTAATGCATGGGAGAGAGATGAAGAACATATTTGGGTTCTTACAACCCAAGAGTGGACCTATCTCTTCCCCGAGCTTCCCTTGGTTGCACAAGATCAATTCAAAGCAAAAGGAGGCTAGATGAAGAAGATGAAGTGGAGATTAGCACCAAGAAGCCCCAAAATGGTCACGGTACATCGCCACGGTCGTGGGGAATTATGTCCTAAAAGTTACAGGGAAGTCGCTCAATTTACACATGAATGACCACGGTCGTGGTCACTGAAGACCCCACGGTCGTGGCTCCCAGGACGGCCGTGGCCAACACCTTCTACCTCACTCGTGGTCATCAGCATGACCGCGGCAATTTATGCATGAAGATCCCAAAAATCAATATGGAATTGCTCCAATTTACACGTGAATGACCACGGTCGTGGCCATCAGCATGACCATGTCCCTTTAAGGACACCTCTCCTATGGTGCTCACCACTCCCTAGGCAAGCTGAAGATGCAACAACCTCAAAGTGACCTCGCCCATGGCCTCATCCTCCCATACGATCGTGGTACCCTCTACCCACCACAACCGTGGCACCCTGCCAAGACTGTGGCCACCATACACACTCACCACTTCAACTCCACTCATCACCTCAGTCGTTCCACTTCCCACGACCATTCCATGCAACCCCCACCATGGCCATGGCACCTCAACACGGCTGTAGTGACCACCTAAACCTACCCATTTTTGCCACTGATTTTCCCACTTTGCCCCTACTTACCCTAGTGCCTCACCTCCACCTATATATACATGGGTGGTGGCCACATCACTAGGTTAGCTGCCATTACTCCCCTCCACCTACTCTATAGCATTCATTGCCTCCTTCCTTGCATTCAAGCCATCCACCCACCATTTCCACCTCATTTCCACCATAGAAACCTAGTTTTCTAGATTTTCTACTATAATCCCCTTAATTTCCATGCCCTTCACCCACCATGGAGGAGGAGCCACGTTCTAAAATAGCTAGGAGGTGAAGAAGAATAATCTACTTTGATATCCATGGAGTCATATCCCCTTCTTCTGACTTCTTTTCTCTTTTGTTTGAGCATGTCTAGCTAAGCCCCTAGTGGTGTGCTGTTTGGGGTTGAAATGTGATTTTGATGCCGTGTTGGGGGGAGATAACTTGTATTGAACATAATTTCTAGGGCTGTAAATGGGTACGGGTAGACCCGCGGACCCGCAAATCCGGACCCTTAAAAAACCCGTCACGGGTCTAATTTTTTATACCCGCATACCCTTGGACCCGTATACCCTTGGACCGGCATATAAGCGGGTCCAATAATGGGTATGCTTGAACCCATACCCGCTAGACCCGTGTACTCATTATACATAAGTAACTACTAAAATAATATGTTATATATATCATACTTTACTAGTCTAATTAATATAATTATTGATATTATATCCTACTCTAAGGTTGAGACTAGTCATATAACTAAGAATTAACTATTCTAGTTACAACAACGAACATCATATGTAAACTTAAAATCAAAATGTCTACTAATCTATATTACTTTCTACATAAATTAAATGTTATGATCATGACTACAAATATGTAAACAATTACTCAATTAATTTACTGTATAGAATATAACATTGTCTAATATAACTATTACATGTTAATATACTATATGATAACAATATCTTGTTGTGTTAAATATATATAACATAGTCATTTCTCTTACATAAACAATATGATGTTTTATAGAACCGCTTACCCGCATACCCGCTATTATTGCGGGTACGGGTATGGTGCGGGTCCAGGTTTTGTATTATGCGGGTCTAGAACCGGAACCGGACCTGCTAAATTAGATGGGTATGGGTATGGGTATGGCCAGACCCACACCGTACCCGCACCTCTTACACCCCTAATAATTTCATTCTATGATTATTACCTCTTACTTCTATCTCATTTCCCATTATCTTGCATGTAGTTTGTGTTTTTAAACATAAATTGCTTATTTTATGATGCTTGATGACCCTTAGCTTCTAGGGGTAATTGGGATGTATGTGGAAATCTTAATACTGGCTCCTAGGTCCAATTAGTGGATCCCTAGCTACCCCATTTTGTTCCTACATACATCTCCCTTCTTCTACAAGTGAGTGTGAGATCTAAGTAGCTAGTGTAAGTGTGATTAGTGCAATTGCCTAGAGTTTTGTAAAGACTAGATGGCAAGTAACATGAGGTGAAATACGCTCATCTCTACTCCCATTCCTACCCTTGTCTTTTAATTTCCCTAATACCACTTACCCTAGAAACCTAAACTTTCCAAGTCCTATTAGATTTACACCTAGCCCTAGTTCTCTAACTAGTTGTATATGGTATATTCTAATAGCTCTTGCCTTGTTGTTTGGTTGGATAATCTAGATTGAAATGTGAGATTTGCATGCTTTGTTGACCTTCCCCCAACTATTATTTTAGGATGTCACTTCCCCGGTAGCTTCACTATCTAGAACCCTCTCTCTCTTCTCTCTAGGTTTCCCGCTGGGGGGAGGGGCGTTGTTTTCTTAGATGCTCTCTCCCCCTGGCTCTTCCTCTTCCCATATCCTCTCTTCTTACTCCTCCCACTATGCCCCATGATTCCCCCCTCTGGTCTGGCCTGGTGGCTACTCGCCACTACGGTGTGGTGCTCCCTTGTGGGTCTACTGGGCCGTTCTTTGTTGTCGCCTTCCGGTGGTTCGAGTGTTGTCCGTCCTCACCGCAGTGATGAAGGGTTCATGCTGGAGTTGTGGCCTGTTCATGGTGCCTATGCAATGTCCCGACTAATCTACTACTCTAATGGGTTCCAAGGTGCTGCCTTTGTGTGCTCCCTTCATCCAACGATAGCTTCCCTAGTTGCGACCTTAGGGTGAGTCCTCACCACCGCTTCCCCAGTGGCTTCGCCTCCCCCTATTGGGCTTCCCCAATGGTTCCCACCCATATAGCCGTACGCAGTGGCATTTGTGCCTTGTGGCCTATCCTTTGACGTCAGCTTGGGTGGTTGGCTCTAAAGCTAGCACCGTTAGGGCTCGCCACCTCACCTTCTCCAGCGCATGCTAGAAGCTTTCTCCCGGTGGAAACACTGTGCAAGCTTGTTTCCACGTCGCCGCGATTTCCCCCACCTCTGTCTCGACTGACGACCCTGGTGGTCATGCAAAGGTGATGTCATTGGCCTGGTGCCTAATGCCGGGTGGAGTATGTACATGCTTGATGGAGGATCCTCCTCCAAGCTCTGGAGGCATCTACTGTTCGGGGTTTCTGTCCCCCGACACTGGATGGTCCTCGCAGAGTTGCTGGGCGGTTCCTCCCCAGTCATCATTCTCAGGTTTTCTTCTCTGGCTCGGGAGGATTTCTTGGAGATGACGATCGGTGTTGGTAGATGCTCTCGGTGGCTCCTCTGCCACTGTGGGTTGAAACACCCTCAAGGTGTTTGAAGAGGTGCCTTGATGCAATCAAGTGTTTCTGTTTGTTGCTGTGTAAATAGAAGCTACCGATGATTAAGGACCCTTACAGGTTAGCAACATGGTTGTGTGGCGGGATGTTAGTTAGAAGGATCTCCCTAATCTTGACATAGTACCACACTTTGTGGGTACTCTTAATAGATAGTTGGTGATGTGCTAAGCATGAAGGAGTGAATTGGAGCTCCTTTTCCCTCCCACACTCTGTTGTTAAAACGCACTGGTACTTTCTTCTCACGCGGCTTGCTCAACTTCTTATTGAGATGATGCTGGGGGTTCCTTTTTGGGTGTTTTGCCCACTTAGAAACATGGAGTTCTGGTAGCTGCGAAGGTCAAAAGCTTCAAGGCTAGCTATAGGCAGGAAAACTAGTTTTTGTTCTATGTCAAGTTGTTGTTACTACTTGTGGGTATGTTGAATGCATGTAATAGTGGCTTGTGATAGTCTTCTTCCGGTAGGAATGCTTGGACCTAGCTTGTTTAGTTAGATCAGTCTTCTTAGTTTTGTTTCATCTATAAATCATAATGTTCCTCCTGTGTGGGGATTTTGATCCTTGAATGAGCTCTTTTAGCTCCTGTAGATGTAATGGGGTACTTAGTGCCCAAAGTTTTGGTATTAATAGTAACACGCTTTTTGACTGACCAAAAAAATATATCAAGTTGCATTCCCAAATGGCCCACCTATCCATCATATTGCTTGAAATCCACCCTTGCTTTCTTAGTTTGTTAATGCTAGTGTAGTTAATTACCATTGTTAATTCTTAGATAATAGTTTAGTTCTAGATAGTTAGTTCTTTCTCAAGTAGTTAGGGCTCCTTTGAGCTTGCTTGTGTTAATTTGGCTAATTAGTGATAACTTAGACTCTTGTTTGCCTACTTGCTTGGTTTGCATCTTAGTTGATAACTTGGCTTGCTAGTGTAGTGTAACTCCTTTGCTTTAGCCTAATTTCTTACCTTGCTTAGTTTTATAGCCTTAACTTGCTTAGAGTAATCTAGAGTTTTTATTAACTTAGTTTCTTTCTTGCTCTTTCTTGCTTGCAATTGTAATATAATCTACTCTAAACAACCTTTAAACCCTCAAAACCTAGACTCCACTTTAGGATCATATCCAGCATAAACCTAGCTCTAGTTCCCCCTCTATCCCTGAGGATCGACCCTAATCTTACAACTAGCCTATACTACAACATGACCTCGTGCGCTTGTGGGTATGTTTGATTAGTTGAGCATGCGTGTTGAACTAGATCAATATACAAATTTTGAGAGATTTCATGTGTTTTCCCTTAGGGTTGCATCTAGCCACATTTAGTTGGTTAGTGTGTGGCCTTGAGAAGAATCGCACCAGTAACCTACATGATTAGGGTTTTACTTGATTAATTATTTCCCATTGGGTATCTTTTGGTACACCAATCAAGTTACAATGTACAATCCATAGACAAATTCTACAAAGATATGGATAGATTACAACATCAGAAGATATAAAATGGATTAAACATGAAGTTGATCACACCATCACATGATATTGTCTCACTGCCTTGTACCGAACATCACGTTACCATATCATCATGGGATAACCATCCCTCATCACATCACTAGAGGATATCACCTCACATTAGGCATAAATCCTCTTCCAGGTCATAAGACCCAATCACATAGTTCCTGCAAAACATCATTATCTCCTCATGCCTCACAGGGCTCATAATCATCACCTTGTGTCATATAAGAAATACCATAGCAATCACAAGCTATGATGTGTACTCAACCTACATTATTAGGGTTACTTAAGTAGGAGAGAGATTACATCATTACATGCTAATTATTTCAACCAAGATAATCAATTATGTTGTATGCCCAAATTAGGGTTAGGGTTTCTCATGGATAGCCGATTAGGGTTTCCATAACAACACCCAACATCAAACCTTGGGTACATTACTTCCCACATTCTTCGAACATATACACCAAACATCATCATGATCAATGAAGTACTCTAAATAGCAACATGTATTGAACATGAAGATGGGGTACTATAGTGACCATAAGGGTTAGCACATGTGTAGCGACCAAATCACATAGCACATGTAGCGACCAAACCACATAGCACATGTAGTGACCTAACTAGTAAATCAATGTGTGTAGTGACCAAACCATATACAACCATCACTAGCAACTAATACATCACCAGGTGTAGTGACCTCATGATCAAACCAATCACAACACATCAGTCAAGTATCAATCAGCAAATATCTTACAACATAGTGACCAAAATTCAATCAACAACCCCAGAACTCGTAACAAACAAAAAGTATAGCGACCAAGGTGATTAGGGTTAGAATTATTCTGACCAATCAAACCCAAACCACAACACCCACTATGGGTTATA
This sequence comes from Alisma plantago-aquatica, assembly GCA_963693085.1. Classification (NCBI taxonomy): domain Eukaryota; kingdom Viridiplantae; phylum Streptophyta; class Magnoliopsida; order Alismatales; family Alismataceae; genus Alisma; species Alisma plantago-aquatica. Next base: position 334,137,689 of record OY856410.1, read on the forward strand.
GAAACCCTAAGAAACAAGAGAAACATGGTGTCTAAAATATAAGTATAACATCAGGGAAACCAAAGCATCACCAAAGTATAACTCCATGAAGATGATCATCATCAAAAACCTAAAACAAGTGTCACAAAGTTCAACATGGAAAACCATGGTAGAGAGAGAAAACCATGTGTCAGACACATGTAAATAAGAACCAGAGCATGTTGGGATTTTGGGTGAGGGAGAAGGCAGTAGAAACAAAAAATTTCTCTCACCACAAAACCATAACCACAGATCGCATCAACGACTATGAAATAGGAACGATGGTTTTAGCGAGATATACTTGGTCCTGAGGCTTGCTCAGCGACAATACCTCGTAGACAGTGCAGTCTTCAACCACCTAGTCTTTGATGACATCTGTGCAGCTCCTGGTCCTAACCCAGACTGTGGTTGACTGTCGTCCTCCTGAGCGGCAGAAACCTCCCGCCTCTACAGATAGTCCACATGGACGACCGGGAACACTAGTCGTCCTATCCTATAGGATACTAGAAGGAGTCATCCCCTTCTGTCGGCGTACTAGTCACCGACACACTCTCCCACAATCAGTTGTCATCATGAAGTTGTCTTTCCCTTATTGTGCCTCCCTAGTTAGGTAGCACTTGCTTGGGCACTCCTGGTTACCACAACCAGAGAGGACAACTTTGCAGAGCAATAGATGTTCTGATTTGTATTATCTGAGAAGCCCCCAGTACCCCTCTATATATATGAGGGGTCAGGGTTCTCAGCCCCGGGCAATGCAGGACTAAAGTGGGAGTAGAAGGGTCTAGAATTTCCATGAACTAATTGCACTACAACATCTAAACTGATTGTTTCACAAATGAACCGGTTGGTTGGGAGTGTCAACCGGTTAGTTCACTTAGTGAACTGGTCGGTTCATGTCCCAGACTTGCCTAAAATTGACTTTCCTTATTCGTTCCTAATTAATGCAAAGATCAATTCTTCTCCCAATCGAATTATACAAGTGAAACCAAAATGTTTCTCACATATAGGGACATCACATCCTTGATCATTTGGTCCATTTGAACCAATCAGTTCACCAAGTGAACCAATCATCTCACTGACCATGAGTCGATCGGTTCACCCAGTGAACCGGTCGGTTGGTGGTTCAGATTGTGTAGAACATATTCAATACAGTTCTCAATCAATCTGACACTCAAATCAATTAGCTCAACACTTGAACTTGATGATTTTAAGTCAAATCATTTGATTAAATGCTTGATTGAGTACCTAAACATCTTTAGTAATCAATGCAGACATCATTCATGGATAAACTCCTCTTCTAGGTAAATACTTTGTGTGTGACCCTATAGGTCCCATTTCACATTGGCAGTGAATGTCCATAACTAGCTTATGACATCACAAGCACAGAGTGGTGCCTAGTCGCAAATCAGTGCTACCCAAGTGCAAAGGAAAGTTGGAGAACAACTTTCAATCCTACAGTCTGTTATTGGTGTTCCAGTGAATGTATAATTCCTTTGTCTCTGATATCCTGAATGAACTCAAGGCATGGAGTTGTCATCCTTTCAACGTTCAGTCAAGTTCCTTGATCCAAAGCAGACTGTCGGAGATATGTGTGCCATCAATATCATATATTGACTCCCATGTGCATGTGCATGCCTTTCTCAGTCTCGCTTATCAAGTGGCCATGTACATCATACTCCCTCAAGAGGGACAAATCTCATATCTATCACTCACATTCAAAACCCCATGGGTCAAAGTCACCCAATCATCACCTTTATAACAATCCATATTTTAGAACTATGTTTGATGATGTCAAAGTGTACCCAACGACATGTGATGAGTGTAGCGATTTCAAGTCTAAGAATCACAATCACCACCATCACTGTGAGAGCTGACGATGACTACCATGTCATGGTTCCATGTGTCACTCTCATAGTGGGTATGTCTGATACAATGTTCTCTAACATGTATCTATGTACTTGGTTTGATATCACATATCATGACTAATGAGACTCTGTCATCAATCAACACACACTCTAGTCTTGTTGTGTCATTGTTGTCTATCAACCTTCCACAATGACATCCGACTAGGAACAAAACAAGAATGTACAAACTCTTAGCATCTATATGATCTCATTGTTTAGGTCCTCAACCTAAATACATACGTCATTGAGTATTGTTATTCTCTAGACATTCATTTTGTTCTATCATTATCTCATAACTGATTGAACTAAAATAAATTGGAAGCTTTCCTTTTATATTTATCAAATCAATCTTAATGAATCCCAATCCAATCATCCTATGATTGGCTCTCAGGGCATACATACTAATAGAGCCTCCATCCCATTCAAGATAGACAAACTAAAGCCAAGGTGACAAAACCAAAGCACAAGATGTTGCATGCAAGCCTAGCAACTCCACCATCCATGCATACATCTCAGGTTCAAGAATTAGGGTTAGGAGAAGGAGCAATTTATACAAGAATACTTTATAATATTAAACCATAAATCAAGATAGCATCATCTAGAAACTTATGACCATGTTTTAGAGATGAAATAGTAACATGCAAGCAAGATAAAGGTGCTATAATAGAATATTGAAGAGTTATATAACCCACCTTGAGGTGAAGATCAACTCCAAAAGCCAAGAAGCTGCAAGAGAGAAACGAAACACCAAGCTTTGATCAACTCCAACTCCGAGCAAAGATCATATCAAGAGAATAAGAACAAACCAAGGTCAAATAAATCTCAAAAGAGAGAGGGTAATAACCCTAGACTGAAAAATAAAGGGGAAATAGGAGATTTTTGTCTCATTCAGGTACTACCATAGAGAACCATGGATTTGACCTTCCTCCAAAAATCCACTATGAAGAACCATAGTCTAGCCGAGAGAAAAAATAAAGAGGGATGGGGTTCAAGAAAAATGAGATCAAGAAAGATGAAACCACTTACCAAGATCAAAGATCACCAAGAATCACTACAAGGGAGATGATCAAACCCTAGATCACCACATGTAAGGATAAAACAACCACTTTCTTCAATATCAGATGCTCCACTTGCACCACCAAGATCAAGGGCTGACCTCAAGCAAGAAGATAGAAAGAAGAGAGCTAAAAGGGTTACTTGCATGTGAAAAAAGAGGTATAAATACCCAACAGTAGGAGAGAGGTAGAGGGATATGAGGTGTCAAGATACTAGAGCCTCTCATGACACTTGTCCCTCAAAACCCACGACCATGCAGGAACTCAAGGTATGCATGCATAAAAGGGTGATAAAAACAAGACTTGGTAATGACCACTAAGTCCACTACCCTCTCTTCGGTCCAAACAAAACAAGAAGATCACCATGGTAGCAAATGCTACCCATGTCACCCAAGACAAAGGATCGTTACACCAAAGCACAAGCAAAACCCTGGTAACTAAAACCAAGGATAAGTCACATAGGTCACTCCAAACACAACCAAGAAAGGTGCTCCAGTCAAACACTCTAAGGACACAAGGCACATCGGGTGCTACACTCAAGAATCAACAACATGGTCGACACCACCATCAACTCATGCACCCATTCAAACCCTAGCATCAACACACATGATGCCACCTCACCAAACAATGTTCAACAAGGTGCTCCTATCCATTAACCTCTCTCATGATACTAAGGAACAAGATACACATCCAACATGTGAAAATTACAAGATAAACCCTCAACATGGGTAAATTGCGACTTGGTACAAAACAAACACATATAGCATAACTAGCTCAAACATCAACCAAATTGAAAACATAAATTTTTCACATGTTATTAAGGCATCTCAAGAGATTATATTAAGGTTTAATCATCTTATTAAATAAAGAAAGCAAGATCAAGAACTAGGCTAGGTCAGGGGTCTTATAGTATATCTCACGTCCCTTCCTTTCATGCATGGTTGATGAGATCTGCTCGTGGGTATGTGGGTAAATATTTATTTTTTGCTTCTTCCATTACACCTATCACATCCACAAATCCCTACCAATAGAATGGATTTTGATTGGGGTCTATATATCAAATCCCTAATTTTCTAAAATTAGAGTTGTGGGGTTGTTTTGTGTAATTAGATGATAAGTATAGTACATGCAATACAATTTTCATGTTTTGAATTGTTAAATATTTTTAAGGTGTAACAAAACTAATACTAAAAGTAAATAAGTGTTAATGTTGATTTTGAAGGGTTGGATATCATTTGGAAAGGATTGATTGCCTTTTTTTCTAGCCCAAGATAAAGGTTAGATGTATGTTCCCAAAGTTCAATCTATATTTTATTTGATGTTGATTGGGAGTCTAATAGATGAAAGGCATCTACTTGTAGATTAGATTTAGGCCTTGTTAACAATTTTTATTGCATTCCTTGGATTTTCTCATCAACTATGACCATTTGCATGTTATTTATCAAAAATGGATTTGATGTGTTGAAATTTGTGCAATATCTAATTATATTTCGAAATTACTAGGAAAGTGTATTACCTTTTTGCAAAAAAAAATGGTCATTGATCAAAAGTCAAATCTGGACTAGACAAGATTTGGAAGTGGGGAGAAGGTTTGCCACTAAGCATGATAGAGAGAGAGAGAGAGTAAAGGAGAGGTGGATGTTGATGTAGCACTAATCTCGATCGTGCATCCTGATCTTTGTTGTCCAAATAAAAAGTGGATGGTCGTGATTACCCACATCAATTGAGTGATGGAAGATAAAGTCGAGGAGTCCTTATCTTCTTGATCTAGTCCCCATCAAGGTTCAATAGGAATCATGTGGCTCTGAAACCTTCTCCTTGAGGGCACTTCACATGCCATGGGAGGTAGAATATGTGACAGTTCTTCTTATCAGAAAAGAGGAGAAGGGAGGAAGAGAGGGAATTGAGGTCTAGAAAGTAGCCACTCAGGACTGGAGATGGGAATTGAGGTCGGTACAAGTGTTTATATAGAAAGGTATGGAATTCGTTAGAGTTTCAAGACTAGGATTTTGAGGGTTAAAAGGAGGATAGGTCGTGAAGGGAAAATTTGATGGTAAAGACACGAAATATAAATAAATTTAGGGATTTGTTATCCAATTTTCTGAGATTTAAGAAAGGTGAATAAAAGAGAAATGAGGCACCACAAGGGCAAGATGGGTTATTAGATTCTCACAGGTAATGTTCATGTGCTTGCCCGTCTCCAACCCAAGGTAGGAGATGACCCCATAATCATAAGATCTAGATGAAATGATCATTGGGTCGAGGTGGGGATGTGTTCACTAGCACTAATCTAAGATGATAAAATCGAATATAAAGGGGAATAATCAACTGGTTTAGGACATAAAAAGGGAAAAAGAAATATAAAAATATGGATTTTTAGTCTATAACTTCAAAAAACCATACAATTTAATAGGAAGCTCCGATTTAACACAATTATGGACTAGGGGTTGATCATAAGGTCTAGGTTGTATAGAAATAGTTTAATAATTATTGAACAAGACATATGTAAAAGATTACAAAAGTGAACCAAGATTTAAATCAAACTAGGGCTTCATAATTAGGTACATATAATTGATTCAAAAGATTTCTATTCAATCAATGGATTCTCATAAGATTCTTGATCATCGGAAAAATCAAGAGTGAGAAAGCAAGATGTTTGAGGACAAAGGGTAATCAACTCAATTATGTTCAAAGCTTTACTTTATGACATATGTTCCTTCTTAAAAAGATTTTTTGCCAAAATTCTAATATCATTAAAAATTTCATGAGTCTCATATTCCACATTGTCAACTCTCATTCATTATCATCATTAGATCACATGTAAACTATTCATATAATTTACTATTAAAATACTCGAGTTCACAATTCACATGATCAATTTTGTATATCAAAAAGATACTAGATTTTAATTCAAGTATAGAATTGATTCCAAGTCACATATAAGTGAATGATCCCAAAACAACAGGGAGATCACAAATAAAACCATAAAATATATCTTAGTTCCAAGATCACAAAAGGCTCGGTGCATAAATAAAAGATATGCAGAAATCAAAAGAGTGCATTCTAGATGTAATTCTAGTTTCCTTGATTCTTCACCTGAAGGTTAGCAAGGTTTGAATTAGTGGCCCATGTAGGAGGTGGGTAGGGGCATTGGTTGTTGTTATGTACCTATTTCTTGTAGTGGTGGCATATTGGGTTTGCAAACATATTCCTCCCCATGATTACAACCATAGTTGTAGATAAGATTGTTCAATTCTATCCATTTCCTTGAGATAGTCCTCTATTGGGGTACATTTGACTCTTGTTCTTGTTTATATTCTATATACATTCTTGTCATTATAGAGTCTTCCTCATTCTTAGGGTTGACCATAACAACATATGTTATCCCTAGGTAAGCCAGGATCAAGGGTTTCCATGTCCCATTCCCAGTGTTATCTCCATCTTTAGGGCATGATCAAAGGCATCCTAGAATGTGGCAGGTTTGGAAGAGAAACAAGAGTTTGTAGATCTATATGGATCCTATCAATGGAATGATCTAACATATCTTCATTAGTTAGGTTTTCTGCATGGTTTTACCAAAGGAAGGAAGGTCATCTATGTTATGAAACATAGTTGTTACCCTAGTTTAGAGTAATGAATTGTTTCTATTTTTGTTTCCTTTTATATAGGAGCATGAAATGGGTGATAAATATACTTCAAGGCTTCCAATTTGAGGGGAAATACCTTTTGTGAGTGGGTATAGTTCTTCTGAGTTGGTAGGTGAAAAACATCACTTTGTTGTTTTCAAGGCATCCTAAGACTGAAGATATTATCCAAGGAAACTAACCATACTTTTTCCTTGTCCAAAACATCTTAGTTTTCCTCACCAAAGAAGGTTTCATGGTTCAACTAAAGAAAAATAGAAACAATGGTGGGTTTTTTGTTAGGGTTTTTGATATGGACTCCATCAGGTACTAATGATGTTGTCTGTGTTGCCAATTGGATTATGCCCTCCATGAGTACATTGTTCATCTCCTACCAATTTCCATGTTTAGGGGCTTTATCAGGTTCCTCATCATCATCCTATTGAGGATCTATAGATATTTTATTTTGTCAACTCTCTTATTCTTATTGACTTCATTATCTTTCACAATATCATTATCCTTCTCAGCTTCATTGTCCGTATAAGCCTCTTTATATTTATCTGCTACTTTGTTCTTATACTTTTCTCCTCTCTATCCTTTTTGTTCTTGTCAAGCTACTTGTTCTTCTAATGTATTTGTTCTTAACTTCATAAGGTCATGATCCGTATGTGTTGCTACAGGTTTTAGGAGACATCTACATCATATTTTGTGTGAGTCCTCTTATTTTATAGTTTTAAGTCAAGAGTGTAACATATCAGCGTATTTCATCAAACTAATCCAAATTTTGCCACCTGTTTGACATTGTAGGTGTTTCCCATACTACCCAAGTTGAGAGAGTATAGATCAAGTCAAGACACCCTATCATATAGAAAGAAAATATGAGGAGTCAACATAATCCATTCTAAATAGGTGGTTTAGGTTATTCCTTAAAGAAGAGATGAGATACTAGAAGGACTCTAGGGTTAAGGAAAATATTTTGGTCCATTTATGGATGCATCATGGACAAGTAGAGAGGGAATCATAGCCACCTTAGCTATAGGGATTAGATCTAATTATATCAGAACCCATGTGCTCAATCCTTAGACGTCTCCATTTCACTTTCATAGATTTTTATGGTTTATAGATTCCTTTGAGCTTTGAAATTTTCATATAAAGATTGAGTGTTTAGATCTTATAACAACTTCCATAGATATATTTAACCCCATTCCTAAATAGTATCATTGAACACACATAATTCAACATCCTTTTCATTAATGGAATGAACCTTTCAGGTCTTCAACATGGTCAAAATGGAAACTTGGAAAAGATGCATCAACAAAATAAATTTACAAACAATACCACCCTTTTACATTAAGAAAATCCCTCATGAATATGGATTGGTGGAACTCGTTTGTTGTATCATTAGAGAAACAAAAATGAGTTGGATATTAATCTATTGAAGCCCAATATCATAAAAATGGACACACAATCAAATGCAACGGTATGATGGTAATTAAGATAACATAGTTAAAATACATAAAGATAAATTGTTCATGGTGGGGACTATAGAAACAATAAACATGTTGTTATTTCTTCCATTATGATCAGGTGTCTGGAGACTTTAATCAATTCCAAACATGAAGGAAAATACAAGTTTACAAAGATATAACCACTACCACATGAAGCGTGATATAGTGTCAAATGATACTATCCACTTCCACATGAAGCATGATACAATTATTTCATAGATTATAGCCACTTCCACATGCAGTGTGATACTCAATGATAATGGAGGGTGTTTCATTATTTAGATTTAAATTTTCATCTACATATAAATCGCTCGAACAAGTATAGTAGCCAAAAGTGTACATGAAATCCACACATCAAACAATGTAATTGTTACGATTAGTCAGGCCAATTAAGAAGAGTAAGTGTACCTTTTGATTTAAGAGTAAAGATCTAATATGGGTTTGGAGTCAAATGTTTGAGCAGGTCTTAAACAAGGCGTCAAACATGGGTTTTCTAAAAACAGGTCACAAAGAACAAACAATTAGGGTTTTCAGATCCTTATATCGACCCCAAACAACATTATCTCATGATATTATTATTAGTTTTCAAATAATATTCAACATTAGATTTTAAGTATGGTTCCGCAACAAGTCCATACATGATAAAACCTAATTCAACTTAAAAGATCATCTTTTACCATATGCAAGAGATTTAAAGGTTATGGTTCCATTTAGGTCTCATCTTCAGTCATAAGAGTAACAATAAAGGTGAAATCTATGATTTTATAGTCATAAGGAAGGATTAAGACATTTATCAAAGACTAACAAGCAAGGGGTCACTAATTTAGGAATCAAGATAAGTTTTCAATCATCAGTCATATTTCATATCGAAGTTATCATCAATATGATTTAACATACATAAGAGTCCAAAATAGAGTTACAAATTTAAGTAGATTCACTAATATATGGTCTTGATAACGATTAAGACATACATTTGTTTTCAAATTATTGAATAAGATTATCAATAGGGATCCAATTTTGGCTTTGTTACAATTTTCATTGCATTCTAGGGATTGTTTTAAAACAATTTTGACTATTTGATGTTAATTTAGATGTCCTTTTTTTTACCTGGGCAACCACCCTCAATGAGGAGCCACTACATTGGCCCCATCCCAACAGCGTAAACCCCAGGGGACATGAGAACGGTGTGGTCCGGTCACCCCCTAAGACACCCAATCAACTCAGTGGAATGTCTTTTCATAGAGCGTCTTTGGTGTGATTTGAACCCAGGTCCTTCATTGGGGCTTACCGAGCCGCAACCAGTCAGGCTACTCTAGCCAGACATGTTATTTTAGATGTCAAAATGATATATTAAAAAAATTGTACAAGATCTGGACATATTATAAAATTATTAGAAAAGAGAGGGTAGTACCTTTTCTCTGATAAATCTTTGACCATTGATTGGTGGACAAATGTTGACTAGGCCATCATTAGGTGGCAGGGAGAAGGAACACCCACTAAGCAAGGGAGAGAGAATGAGAGAGTGAGTGAGAAGAATATGTCAACTTGGTTCTCATCTCATCCACTCATATTGGTCTTCATTGATCAAATGATAAGTGGAGGGCCAAAATTTCCCTTACCAACTGAGTGAGGGAAGAAAAATGTGAGGGGTACTCGGCCGCTTGATTTTCTCTCCGTCAAGGTTAGACCAATTTCTTGTGGCTTTGACATGTTCTCTTCTTGAGCACCCCACACATGATGGGGAGGTGGTAGTCGTGTTGGTTCTCCTTGTAGGAAAAGAGTAGATGGGAGGAATCAAAGGACTTGGGGTCTACAAAGTAGACACTCATGATTAGGTATGGGTTTTACACTTGGTACAAGGAGTATATATCAGGGGATATGTAGTCATTAGGGTTTCAAGGATAGGGTTGAGAAGGTGGAAAACAAGAATAGAGGCTTGATGCTCAAGGCAGAAAACATGACTAAATTGAGGGTTCTTTGGTTTGAATTGGTGAGGAAAACAAAAAGGAAAGAGAAAGAAAGGGGAAATAGGATACCATGTGGGAAACAGTGATTGTGAGATTCTTGTGGGTATTTTATTGTGGTTTCTCATTTCCTACCCAAGGTGGGATACAACCCGAGCATTGTTGGATCGATATCTAACATTTACTAGGTTGGGGCGAGGCTACAACCATAGGTATTGATGCATGTTTATAAAACCTAGTATAAAGGCGAAGAACCAACCAAGTCAGGAGGTAAACAAAGGAGTGATTTAAGGGTATAACTTCAAAATATCATAACAATCAATAGAAAGCTTTGATTTAACTCAACTTTGTAGAAAAGCTAGAATTTAGGGTCTAGGATATAATGAAATGGTTTTTAAATCATTTGAGAAAGATAGATTATAAAATTTTAATAAAGTGATCCAAAAATTAAATCAATCTAGGGTTATGAATTAAGGGCATATAATTGAGTCAATACAAGATTTTCACTTGAAGGAGTCTCATAAGATCCTTGACCATGGGATTTATCAAGACTAAGAAAAACAAGATGTTTGAGGGTAAAAGTGCAATTCCCTACACATTATTTAAAACTTCACTTTATTAAACCCTAATTAATTAATGTGCTCTTCAATTATAATATTATTTTTCTGTAATTAGGATTTTTAGTTTGGGTTCATCAAAGTAAATCCCTCACTTTATCAATATTAGTATTCTAAGTTTGAGTTCTCTTTTTTATGTTGAGGAACCCCTCACAGAGTAAACCCCAAGACTAGACACGTGGCAGCAAGTCACTTCCACACCACATCTAGTAGTGTAAATTTCCATTGCAAGGATATCACTGGATGATGTGTCTTCAAGGGATTTTTTCCCCTAAAATCGGTCCTAGGGGGATTCAAACTCGAAACTTCCTATCTAACAAACCACCCATTTTACTAGTAGAGCCAACATTAGATTTTTTAAGTTTCATTATCCTTTGACTAAATAATGTAATTATGATAAAGATGCCCTCTTGGGTTCTAAGGACATACTAGGGTTAGGTTGAAACCCCAAACTGCAGTCAAAGACCTAGATTTTAGTTGCATATATAATGCTTTTAAAATGATTATATGTAGCAGTTGTTTGTCTATGTATAAGAGGTAAAAGACTATTTAACCAAGAAAATCCAACAATGTGTATATGTTGAATATGAGATTCTCACACATCGTCATACTATATAAAGCTCAAATATGAAGAAATAAAGAGTTCAGAAGATATTTAAACATTTAAATTTAATTTCGTTTGGAATTAAGGTTCTACAACAATTTTTGGGTGAATCTTGGTAAGTTACTAATCTAATGCCTCTTTCATATAGATTTCTTTGGCAACCCCTTTACCAAAATTTTCTAAAATCATAGAGAGAAACCCTAATCTAATTTCACTTTTTTGAATTTATATGTCTTTGGCCTAGTTTGAGGTCAAGGACATGACTTTCATGGAGAAATATGTTCTTGAATGATTACATTCTTAGCCTAGAATTCACCTACTACAGTAGTAGTAGAGTTATTACAACTATCCTTTAAATAATGAATCATCCAAAAAAATCATTAATTGGAATGAAATCAATGTTGTTGAATCTTGATGTGGGCTAATTTAGGGTTTCGGGTGAACTTGGGATGAACTGATAAGGAATTAACTTTTGGGTCTTAGTATAGTATCCAACTACTTCATACAAATTTAAAGAGAAGGTTAGTGATATGAACTTGATTTACATGATATTTACAAATCTTGGTGGTATAAGTCAATTTAGGTCAATTCTGCATTTTAGTTCAAAAATGAGCACCAAAGATCACATTTACAAATAAAACTTATTGGTATCATTTTATATTAATATATTTGAATATAAATAGGAGTAAGGATGATTCATGATCCCTAAATCTAAGAGATCATATTATGTGTGAATGGTTTATTCATGGGAAATGTCTAGACCTGAGTGACTCAACTTAGAGTTTTGATTAAGTGATAGGCTCTATTACTGATACTTTTTTGGAACATAGTGATCAAGCCTTATTTTTTAAAAGTGTGGAATACTTGAGTTTCTTTCATTTGCATAAGATATTCTCGTTTAGCACTAACATGCAATGACTAGGACTTTTATTCAAAATATGCTTTTATGGATTAGAAATTTGTATCATAGTGTGTTGTAATTGGTATGCAAATCCTGAAACATAAGTTATACGGATTTTATTGGTCATAAACACGTTCCTTCTTTTTTCTATATTTTGTGAATGAAAATATGGTACAATGCATGAAAATTGAAATGGGGTGTACACAACATCAACAAAAGAAAAACACAAAGCTAGCCAAATTAGTAAACCATTAAAGCTATCTATATAGAAAAACTAGCTAAGAGAATCCACATCCAATTTTATGGATCTATAGATAGTTTTTCTATTATATCCCTATCCTAAGAAATTTTATGATTTCTATATTTTCCTATTTCATAGATTGCAATAAAAGAAAATATGATCCCTCCTTGAGAGTAGAAATCCCTAGGTTAGAGGTTGGTATATGAAGAATATATTCATATTCAATGGAATAAGTCCATACTAGCTGAGTAAATTGACTTGAAAACATGGTTTGAGTTTTCATTATAACTATTTCATAATTTACATCTAATAGAAAACAAAATACTCACATTTTTAGATGATGATGAGTCAACAATTTGTTAAGTATAATTCTCTACAAAATGAATTTCATATGTTGGAAGCTTTAGACTTACAAGGCCAGATAGGGTTCTTAGCTCTAAAAAAACTCCCAAAACTACTTCATATTTTTTAAATTTGTATTATCCAACAAGATGTTTGTAGGAGAAGCACAAGCAAGATGATATGTAGCCTTCAGAAAGTCAATAATTTTCCTAAGCTGTCTAGATCTACTAGAAATCCACTATCCATTATTAACAAGGTAATTGATCTACACTAGTTAACCGTTCACAGATTCAAGATATCACTATTTTACATGACATCTTCAAGGAATCACACACCATACAATTAAGGATCCTTCCAAAAGGGTTGAAGCATCATCATCGGGAGTAAAAGAATTAGGGAATGAGCATTTCTTCTCAACATAGTCTACTATCTCCAAATCCAAGAAGAGTTTGAAGTTGACTTAACTCTCTGAATTGAATTACCTTTTAAATACCTTGCATAAATCCACATCACCCAAAGAGTTTATTTTTTCTTAGCAATGTTCATCACATTCTTGGCTAAGAAGACTTTAACAACGTCCAAGGTAGATGTGATATTTAGGACACCTTTAGCTTTTAGTTTACACACATTTAACCAAGGAACCATATGATTATTATTATTATTAAGGCTTGATCCACCCACAAAAATTCCCTACATATTTTTTCAGTTTCAACTAAGATAGTATCAAACAAAGAAAATGATGAGGCCTAGTACAACTGAAAGAAATCCATAGCAAAATTTACTAGTTCTAGTCTACCAACAAAGGATAGATGATGAGATTTCCAACCTTTGAGCTTGGTCTTAACCTTGTTATAATAGGATAGCACAAGATTCCACTTATATTACTAGTGAAAAAAGGGAGGCCTATGTATTTCATAGGAAATTTACCAATCTTGATATTCATTTTTAAGCCTCAATAAAATCAGCATCAACAATGAGATTGTAAAATATAAATCTTCTACAATGCTAATTTTCATACCAAAAATAGAGCTAAATATTTTAGTGTATTGCTCAAGCCATAAATAGAGTCAATATCATCTTCTCCAAAGCAACTATATCAATTTTAAAATATCATGAGACACAACAAGATAATGTGATCCTTTAATGGGACTAAAGACATTATTATTCAGGCATCCCTTAAGACACTGAATAAACCTTCCATTGCTATAAAAAAAGATAAAGAGCCATTGGATATCCTTGATTGATACCTACTAGGGTTTAAAATAAGAATAAGTAACCTCATTCATCAATACTTTCATGCTTTTGGTATGAAGAAATTCTTCAATCTAGTGAATTAACATTATGGGAAATTGCTTTGACTAAAATACTTTTAAGATACTTCCAATCAATTGAACCATGAACTTTCATAACATTCATTTTGAGATAGATCTCATGTTTTGAACTCTTCCCAATATTTCCATCATTTCACTCACAAAGAGGGAGGATTCATTGATAGGCCATCCTAAATAAAAGCAGTCACAGAGAGATCAAATATACACAACTAAATAGGTTGAAGTTTGTAAGAAACAACCTCAATGGGATCTGATACATGATTCAATCCTACAACTTGTGCTTCACAAGCAGTGAGCTTAACCAGGTGAGCTAGCTGTCGAGGATATATCAAAATCAACCATGTTTTAGGACAAACAAGCATTTTCCTCTTTTATACGTCTATTATTACAAATATCCCCTAACCACCTCCTTTTTCCATTTACAAAGAGTATCCTCCACATTTTTATGTTTCTAAAAGAATCTCTAAATATTATATTACCACTCATCTTTTCCTTCCAAGTCTTATCAATTGTATAAAAAAACTATAAATAGAAGTTCACATATTAGTGATTTTAATGGGATATTTTTATAGAAACATTTTTCCTTAAGATGGAAAGATAAGATTCTATGATTAGTATGAGTAGAACTCAAGGTATGATGGAAATATTTAAAGAAGTTGTTGTTATAAAACACTCTATCAATCAACATGATTAAAACCCTTCTTGTTTATTATCCCTTATATAGGTGGCACTACTAAGTTTCTTCTGAGCGAGATTATCATCATTTGCAAACTCATTTAAAAGACTCATGGATCTATAAGAAGGTTCAACTACACCAAAATGATCATAAATAAACCTAACAGAAATGAAGTCACCTAATAGGATTTGTGGTACATCCCAAAAAGAGCACTAATATCATAAAGATATGGCCAGAGAACATCTCTCTTACACTTTGAGTTGTGCTCATATATTACAGTCATATGAAAAGATCAAATAGGATAAGAAACAAGGTTGTGAATAAATTTTTCATCTTCCCAAATCAAACTGACTTACATATCATCTCTTTACCAATCAATAATAATCATTTCCATAACATGAGACATGTGACTCAACATTCAAATAGCATAATATCAACCACTATTCATAGCTTCATTTTTCCCTTCCATAATATATTCATAAGGGATACAAGAGACCTAACATTATTGTACATAACTTTGTTCATAACATTCTTTCATCCAATTTAACTTTGTTCATAGCATTCTTTCATCCAATTTTATGAAGCCCCCCGATATTCCATGATAGAATTTATATAGGTTTAGTAGTGGATCCATGACTGTAGACAGTCTAGTCATAGTCACACCATCTCCATTAGACTTTCCATACTCAGAACCATTACAAAATTTCCAATGTTCTAAAACTATTGAGAGTAACTTTTATACCAACTTACTTATGTAGTGGTACTTTCAAAACATTTCATGGAGGAGATGTATTCTTTCTTTTTTGTTGATTCCATTAACATGTAGAGGGGGAAGTGTCTGGTATTATCCCTTTATATGAACAAACAGAAGTCAATATACTAACAATTTTATCAGCAGTTGCATCACTAGAATCCATCTGATTACCAACCTCTTCAGCTTGTTGTCAAATCATAGTCATGTGGATAATTTAATGACCTCACTTTTCGTGTCCCCCAATTAATGAAAGACCTTCAAGTTGAGATTCATTACCTATATTCCCAAGGATCTAGATTTAGTAAATAATAAATAATAGAAAACAATTTCATTAATTCACAAATATTATTTACAAAATGCTTACATGAAATTTTACTAGAATTGTACATAGAGAAGAAGTGTCTATCTAAATCCTCCTTACTTATATAAATGTCTTCACATGGTTTCATCTTCATCTTCATGTCCCTTGTCATGTATATTATCATATACCTAAAATGTCGTGAAACAAAACACGATCAGTATGACAAGTCATACCAGTATGTGGGGGAAACAAAAGTTCACAAGTAATGATTACAACATAATTCAATAATTAATGTTTAACAAACTAAATTTAAAATTTTCACCATGACTACCCAATCTAGGTTTCTCCATCCTCTGTCATAACCCCTCAGGGCCTCATATTGTAGTATTCACTATCTTCCCATATCTAGATGGATGACTTCATCATGTCTCCCCCCAATCCAGGTGGGTGACTTCATCATGTCTCCCCCTATCCAGGCAGGTGACTTCATCATGTCTCCCCCTATTCAGGCCGGTACCAAAATATGCCTTCTCCTATCCAGGCGGATGGCCTTTCCATAGATCCAGAGGTGGCCTAAATTCAGGCTAGTCGTGTTCATATATAATGTGATAATCATAGTCACTTTAAAGTTTGCATGGAATGAAATAAATAAGCAGGCATATATTTTCAAACCATGTGAAAAAATCTCCAAGAAACCACATGAAATTACAAAAATTATTCTTAGGCATAGCCACATACCTTTATGGAGCAATGCATATCATGCAAGTACACTTCATCTATATTCAATCAAGCAAATCAACCGATCCAAGCAAAACAACCATTCATCATTTATAATCTGCATTATGTAAATCTTAAAGTGTCACCAAATATACATTAAATCCTACTTGGGACTATTCTAGGTTTTAAAATTCCTTGATATCAAGTTATTGTTGGGGTCATGATATTCCAATTCCCACGTTCATTGATTTAATGACTCAAGAACCCTAATTCATATTAGTTGTTTCCACAATTATTAAACCTATCATATTATTGCATCATGAATACTTAGTTCATACCAATAAAAACTTATGATATATATCCCTAATTATCAGATCTATTACATCCTTGCATTAAGATTACTTAGATTTGATTATTTACAACAAGGTAAGAAATGTCCTTTAACCCTAATTGCACATATGTATGGTTATTCACATTAACAACTCTAACTATCATCATTTTGTTCATTTTAGCATATACATACACCTTATTACACAAACTTAGAGTTTAAATACAATAATCACCATTTAAACCCATCTTTGCACCTGCTTTTAGAATAATAAGCATAATTAGATCTCAATTATATTTTATTTGGATTCTACATGTTTTTTTGATCAATTTCCATATATTATATGTCTCCATATGAGTTATCAATTATATTCTATGATTATTACAAATTTATCACCAACTGACCAATTATCAAGTGACACATCCACGTTATGCCTCATTTTTAACTTATCAAAATTCACCACAGAAATATAGGGAAAAGACTCATATTCACTTCCATCTTAAACGCGCGGGTTGTGGCAAAAGAATCTTTTGACTCTATTTGCTTCTTCCTCACGGATCTGTTCTGCATGACACTGATGCGGCATTGCGTTCCCGTCGCTAGGCGTGGAGTTGGTGGCGGCTTTGTCCATCAGGATTTCAGTCCCTTTTCACTGCATCCCCCTCCTCCTCCTGTCCAATCCACTGATGTGGCTCATCCTTTTGTGATTTGTACTCCCAGGTCAGCGGGACCTCCTTATTCTGATCTACTGCTCGATGTCTGCCCAGTGCACCACTACTTCACCGCCCTCCGATGAGGGGCCATCAACTGAGGACGATATTCATCCATTAGAGAGCCCTCGTACTGAACCTCTGTCAGTGATCGTCCACATCGGTAGTCGTCCCTCATGAAATTCCTTCCTCATGGTGGCATCGTCCTCCAAGACACTGCCATGGAGATGGCGCTCAAGACCCTGGCTCGTTGCTCAAGACCATGGCTCGTTGCAATAGGGTTGATAGGGTTTCTAGGAACTTCGGCAACTCTCCTTGCCACACAGAGACCTCCGTGGTTGCTTTCTGGAGTCCAAACTCAGCCAAAGATAGGTGGGTGTTAAACAACGTAACCAGGCAGGGTTTTCCTTGAGACCACCAGACCATTGTATTGTTAGGGGATGGATGCCTTTCTTTTTCTAGAGAGTTTCACAACACCTAAACAAGCCTTGGGTGTTAAGAAAGGGAAAATGGCTATGGAGATCGAGAGAGGGTATGGAGAGAGGAGGATTCCCTAGAAAGGAGGAAGACTTGTGCATGCATATATATACTAGGTCTACAAAGTTCTTCCCCCTATCGTGGGTCTTGTTCCCTATAAACACTTGTTGAATCATTTTCTTTTAATTACTTTATGAATTCATCGCTTACTACCATGTCTACAATGAATTAATCTAAAATCTCCCTTTTGTTATTCTCCCTCTTTTTCATGGTTAATACTGAAAAGGCATGCACAGTTGTTATAGGAAGGAATTCAAGATCTTTCCATCTATTTAAACTCATATATTCACAGTCTAATTATTTACTTAATTGAAAAAGCCATTGAGGTACACATAGAAAAGCATGCTATTAATTGAATAATGAATTCTAGATTAATCATCTATAATTCCCCCTCTTTACCTTATTATTTTCAAATGTATCAAAAAGGCAACCAAGGTAACACTATTTGGTATCCCAAACATTGTGTTTCCAATAATGGCTAGATAACTACTCTTTTAATTATCTAACACAACATATACTTTATTTTATTTTGGAAACATTTACCATATCAAAAGTCATCACCATTTATTCATGCATGAATTTATTTTGTTTATTTACCTTGTGCCCAAAAGCACCCGTGCCACAAAGACGATTAACATTATTATTTCACCAATAATATTATTGAGGAAATATCAAATTAATTCATGCATCATATTTTATAATTCAATTTACCAAAACTGAAGATATAACAGATAACCACCTAATGTCATTGGGAGGACAATAATAGAAGGTTTCATCTTCATTTTTTGCCTTCTCCACCCATTTTTGTATGAATCACGAGTTTCTAATCACATGTCTAAACAAATCTCCTTACCCATGACCAAAGGTTCAACAAGATTCACAATAAGAGAAATACCAATCATATCTAAGATAAATTGTCTCCTTAATGCTAACATTGTTGACTAAACTCCTTTTAGATATGAAGAAGAAGAAGGTATTAGTACCTAAATCCTATAAAAGACAAGTTTCTTTTACTGGTCAGAGAATCAAGTGTGAGAGGATATCTGATGTAACTTCCAATAACACTAAAAACCTATGTGTCCTAAAGTTTGAGGGGTAGATCATGAATGCAAGCCCAGATCTACACTTTAGATAGGTTAAGCTTCTCTAGTGGTTCACGTTGTTGTCTTTTCTTCATGACCGTTGGTTTTCCAACAAAAAATCATAGACCTTTCTTCACAACCACTCCATATCCTATCAATTTATATATCTGATGATGAAAAAGTTGTTTCTTCATGAGAGAATTTCAATCTCACCCTTGGTCTTCCACATATGCGATGTGTTATTGTTCAAGGTCGTCCAGTGAGGCTTCAAATCATGATATACCAAACAATTGTGTTCACCCATTTGTAATCTTCTTAGTGATGATCTTAGGATACTTGACAACACCATTAACGATCTCCAGCTGGCAATGCTTCAACACTATTTCATTGTATTCCTTGTGGGAGAATATATCCATGCTTATTTTTTCATTAGCTACTCGGATCCCTTATATTCATTTCTAATTTAGGTAGGTGAGTGGTTTGGAGGTACCAGCGCTGGAATCGACATGTCAAATGTGATCAAATGCTTTCCAATGTTGTCAACCTTGTATGCACTCCTATCTCTAGATTCAGACATCCTTTTCATCATATAATTATATGTTTAATGAGTCATATGGATTGATTTAAACTACAACCCTATATCATAGTATTGAACAAAAAACAAAATAAATCATGGTTAAAGAAAAATATCCAAATAACATGTCTTATTCTTTTCAATAATACACATTTATAGAAATGAGATACTATAGTTCATGTCTAAGAAAATAGTCTATCCATTCGTCAATTTTAGAAAAAAATATTTAAAGAAGACCTAAAATAGCTAGCTTATGTATCATTATATCTTCAATTCCTTGAGAATCTTAGAAGTTTCTAGTGTTACGATCTTGGTGAAGGAAAAAATGCTTTCATGGGTGACTCGGGAGTGGTGAGAAGATATTTTAGAATCATAATTGATGATTGAATGTGGGAAAATGAGGATTATAATTGTCCATGGTGCCCTCATCTTCATTAAAACCACCCATATGATGAGTATGTGATGACATCAATAGTATAAAATGTGTTTGTAGATATCCTATAGGGTTTTGCTTTATGAATGTAATGTTAGTCTTTATTCATTGATCTAAGGACTTCTAATATTTTGAAGTTTACCATTACTAGCTAATTCAAAGTAATGAGAGATGTTGTCTCTTGAGTACCTAGTGTGACACACTAGACCAAGATCATTGTGTAAGAACTCCCAAGGCCAGATGGACACAAGAGGAAATAATAATTGATCTAATCCTAGCAACAGTCACCATCAAGGTAAGCTATGAAAATATAGAACATAACTTTTTTCAACAATTTTGGGTAATAAACACATAAAAATCCATCATGCTCATTAGCTACTAGATAATGAAAATCTGTTCATCAAGTGACGCAAGAACAACATGTAGGAGTTAAGAGTAAATATCATGTTTCATACAATATTTGTTATAAATATAATATTATTCCACAAAATATGAGTTATCAATACATCAATCTGAAAACAATATTCACAAAACTAGGGTGTACTTGGACAACTCCAAAGAATCCACCATACACAATCTTGTCAACTTCAAATTACTACTTCCACAAGGAAGGGGACTCCTAATCCACCATACCTTTGGGTATGGTGTTGAGATCTTGAAAAGGGTTACAAACCACTAGAGTGAGATCAAACTCTCAGTGAGCGATGCATCATTTATAAGGAGTTAAGAGTATACAAAATTTGTATATGTATTGAGTTAGGAAATTTTATATGAAAACTAACATGTATAAGACACAATATTGAAAAGGGGACAATATAAGAAGTATACAATAAAGTGAATATGCTAGAAACACAATATTCATTATTATACTTTGGATATTTGAAGCGTACATCCAAATTAAAACCAAGAGGATAGTAATCCAGTTAACACAATGTAAAGGATCTTAGTATATTTGATCTTGCTAATATCCTTCCATGCCTCATTGACACAAATATAAAATGTTGAGCATGAATGGTGCATGACCTATATAAACAACTAGTCCATCCTAAGTTCTTAGGCCACAACAACTCACTATATAACATGCAAAATATAAAATTCATATCATTTCTATCTCATATCATGATGGATGCATCATAAACAAAGATATAGTCTCAATTACACTCATATATAATGGGTAATTTTTGGTGTCGATAGAACGATGCCTCATAGGGATTCTTGATAACCCAGATATACCCAATCATTGATGGCTTGAAACTACCTCTCACAATCCTTGATCATTTTAAAGATAACCATTATGATTCTATAAATTCTAAACATTATGGAAGTTCTACAATGCATAGGGAAAACTATGAGTATTATGTCTTCACACATTAATAGTCCAATTACTCTTCTTCCATAGACAGGGAGTAAGTTCATATTTTTAATAAAGATTGAAGCAATTAAGACATTAAAGAGAAAAACCTTGATTTTATTTGTTCAGAACATACGTGCTAAAAAAATTCTTCTTAAGGCCATTAATAGGCTCTTGCATGTATTTGCCTCAAAAATCTGTCACAATTTGCTAAAATACCATCGCTTATGAATATTTTTTTAGAAACCTTTATCAATATATTCCATAACTGATCACATTAGATCAAAACTTATAAAATTATTATGATTAGAAGTTTGAAGAGGTTTCTATGTAAAACATAAACTTTAGTTTTTATAACAGGGTAAATATTGAATTTTGGTTTTAGAAAAATATGTTGTTGTAGAGAGGAAGAAAATTATAAAGTTCCACTCTTCCACCCACAAACCACATTAGAATCCCGTTTCTAGGTGAATAATATGCTATTTAGTGTTTAATGTGATTTAGGTACCAAATGTATCACAAAGATTTCCAGAACATAGGAAATGTCACTCACTTGGAGGGAAGTATGATCCCCTTCTATTCAAGGTCGTGGAAGCACAAAATCTAGCTCTAAAAGCTCCTCAAACCAAGCTTTATCCCTCAAAATTGCATGAAGAAGAACTCAACTTTCCTCCATGGTTGTTGTAAACCTCTAGCCAAGAAGGTATACAAGAGAGAAATGAAATAAATATGTGAGAAAAAAGAGAATTTTACTACAACTGAGTGTCTTCTAGGTTAGAAAATTGATTCCTATCTTAGATCTTCAAAAGCTAACAAAGACACCAAGATCCACATGATATCTGATAAATGTGATCTTTCCAATTAAAGAAATAAGCTAAGCATGATGAGAAGTCACTATGACCATATATACATGGGTTAGGTGGAGTAAGATTTGTATGTTAGTCCACTTTGTAAAATTTTGGCATAAAGAATCTATAATTGGTCTATTGTTTAATAGTTGACGTGACTATCGTGCTTAGGTAGGCCTGGCCTTGCAAATAGGAAGGACACTAGTGAACCCATTCTCTCCATTGTCGACCGACTAGTCGATTCGACTAAGTTCTAGTGGGTTGATTAGCATGCTAAACCATAAAGGGTCTAGTAGTGGTCGTTGGATGATGTGGGAGAAATTAATCAATAGTTGGCTAACTAGTGGCCCATCTAGTGTCAACGGTAGTGATCAAGCCCAGATTTTGGTACTGACCATGGGAAAAAATTCATGAGCTGACTAATCACCCAAACTGATGGATTAAGAGGTAAATCATAACAACAACCTGTCCACGGTCATCCAACGAACCAGGACGGTTCCTATAAGGGTCTCTTGACCCTAACTAAGGTCTCAAACTCTATAAAACATATCCAAAACCCAGTGTAAACATCAGATATCAAATCATGTATTGTTTTTATGAAAAGGACCATAATACTCGTGCAACTTCAAATTACTCAGAATTAAGGTTGCAACCATACCAAACCCTAAAGTTAGAAAAATTAAAGCATATTATGTAGGTATCTAAAACATTAATTATGATTATCATCATTCAAAATCAAATAAAAGAAAATCATGTAGTTTAGTTGATAAAATGCAATCAAGGTTATAAATATGGTCTTACACTTATGTAGGTTGAGTGTTCATAGGACATAGGCAGTTGAGCCCCTATTGTTGTTATTCACACATGCCAATGTTTGGTGTGGCCTTGGTGGTACCAATACCTCAAAAACCTTACAACGGGATAGTTGGACTTATTCTTGTAAATGTAAAACTGAGGGTGTAACCTAGTCTAATCATGGTAAGTGTATAGAAAATGATTAACCGACCGACTAGAATTGTACTAAGTAGGTAGTTCTTTTATATGTCGATTTTAATTGTACTTCTCGACTTCCATTTACTACTTAACCTTACCTATTTCCTACTATCATGATTGAACTGTATAATTGAATCAAAGTGCCTAAATAGTCTCTTAGTATCCAATACCTTAGTAAAATGATATATAATATGTTGTATCACCTTGTAGTCATATTATCACTCACTGAGATTGATTGTCTAATATAAGTTAAATTTATACTCTAAGGTTCTCAACACCAGTCTCACACTAAGCACGGTGGTGAGTTACTGCCGTAATAAACCAATAGCATACGATCAAAGCTCACACATTAACCCTGACGGCTTCTTCTCAAATCCATTAGTTAGCAAAATGTTTACGAGTTTTTACTGTCTCCCAAATTGAAGAAAATGAACTTAGTAAGACTTCCAAAAGCAAACGGCCTTGGAGGGCCGACCGATTTGGCTGTTGATAAACACTCTCCCGTCATGATACGAATAGGCCAAGTTTCTGGTTAGACATTGAGTCTACTCTGTTCCTAAGTCAAATTTCACGAGCCACAGCAATGCTGATATTAGCGGTATGGGGGGCATCTCAACCTACAAGAACAACCAGCGCACAGTGGTTGCCGAGTACTGGTACACACATTTGAAGTATTTGAGGGTTGTTATTTACAATGAGGGCTAAACACGACAGTGGGAGTAGTAATAGTCGTCATCTATATATACTATCACTGTACGCAGATGTAATAGTGACAGTTCAAATTAGTACTTGCGCTTTGTATTTATGATGAGTCGATCGGGTATGCTGTGTCTCCAGCCTATCCAAATAAGACTAGCAACAGTGCATATTAATAGTGACAATAATAGTAATAAGTACCGTCACCACCTAACCATATTATGACCAACTTTTCTCTGTTCCAGAGTACAAACCCAACCACCTTGGTGAAAGGGAACTCTCCATTCTATCGGTTTTTCTTAGAACTAGTTTGGTTGGATGTAGTAGCGCGCAATTGTATGAGTTTGCAATGTACATATATACATCAAAAATGTACTGTCACCCGAATACATCCTACCAAACATGTCTTTAGTCTTTTCTTGACCCGCCGTATTGTTCATTCCAGCAGCAATATCAATACAGAAACCATTATGTCCAAGCTCCGTTTTCCTAAAATGGGAAAAGCAGATCATTGGTGAAAAAATAACATTGCACAATTATGAAAGTATAAGAATTATATCAAGACAGAAAATAGATGGTAGCAAGTCGTATAGTCAATTCTTTTTAAATAGTAAAATTAATTCTTTGAAATACTACGTCTACAAACTTAAGTTTCATGACATTACTGTGTATAA
Source organism: Alisma plantago-aquatica (assembly GCA_963693085.1). Classification (NCBI taxonomy): domain Eukaryota; kingdom Viridiplantae; phylum Streptophyta; class Magnoliopsida; order Alismatales; family Alismataceae; genus Alisma; species Alisma plantago-aquatica. Next base: position 334,162,471 of record OY856410.1, read on the forward strand.
TATTTTGAACCTTTTTTATATGATTCACAATATGTTTCTAAGAAATCAAAAACATTAAACTCAAAAGATATAAAAGCGTGTTTGACAGCGTACATTTTCTTATGTTTGGGCACGCTTGTCCTACCAGAAATCCCCCAACCCTCATACCCACAACTGAAAAGATCTCTATCAGATCCACACATACATGCTCTCTCCAATCCATCTAAAAATTAGGACATCAAACAGTCAAAGTGTGGTCCCCCCTCCTTACATATCAATCAAAAATTAATAGGTGTCTATTTTTTATCAGCAACTTCTACATATTTGAGTACATCATAGAGAACACCTCAAACAAGATCATGTCTATACCTAAAGTCGGATAACTCTCTACTATAAACCTCTTACTTTGCAAAACTGATAAAATAATTCATAAATGTCTTAATTTTATGCTACACAAAGATGAGTGTTGGTTAGTCTTTGTGATGTTTATGACTTCATATAGGCACTAATTTGGACAATAATGTCGATCTCAACCAACATATATTAGCCACATGTGGTCCATGATTTTAGACAACTCTCATTGGCTCATAGATGCAACTGCAGAGGCTATATTGTGTAATAGTAAGAAATAAAATGATAGGTTTTTTCCATGGTCAAAATTAAATAGTATACATAGTAGTCATAGAAAGTCAATAGAACTCCTAACCATATACTTAAGAAGATCCTATCAAATGTTTACAATATAGTTTGTCTTTACACATTCTCTCGTTGACAAGCATGAATAAATGACTCCACTATAGAGTATCATAGGAGTTTTCATGTCGAAAAGAGTCTTCTCTTTTTGAAAAATGTCTTGTGCGGCCACACTAATCTCAACTTGGTTAAGGACTATCTATGCTCCACTGAAATAATTGGTTGTCAAAATAACAATGAGTTTGGATGTAATATTCAGATGGAATGTTAGAAAGTACATCAATACCAAATGCCTCAATTCCATTGTGCATCATTATTAGGAACAAAAACAAAATCCCATTCTTCCAAGAAAGTTGTATCATTTCTAATATTATGGTGCTGCATTGTCGGCTTGAAGTCGTCATAACTCAACCTTTTTACTTTCTTAGGAATCCCCATGTGCAAATAATGTACTAGTGCGAAAGAGAAAACGATTCGCGTCCTTGAACGTTATGGAGGTAGTCAATTTTGACATTAAGTTTGTATTTGTTGTATCCAGTTGGAAGGGATTTTTTAAACACGAGTGTGTTACGTGAGGCAACTAAGCATGTGTTTTTGACTGTTTCTGGAGGAAAATATTAACAAATTGATATATACTGCGCAAACACGTGAACTTTCTTGTCTAATGGGAAAAGGAAGCCTACCATATATCTGACTGTAGAGAAAGTAGGCAAGCATATAGGAATATATAGGATAGTTTAATTATAGACATGCCCGACTTCAATATGGTGTTGAGAGGGTGTTCGGTTTATCAAAGAAACAGTTTTCCTACCTACCGATCGAGACAATGATCATAGTGGAAAAGCAAGCATGCGAATCATTGTTTCATGTTCTAGTTTAAATATTTTTATCAAACAACTAGGAGCATAGATACCATACTACACGAAGGCGATGGAACAAACCAAATAGATGACACATCAAATCAAGACAATCAACAAAACATAGATAATACTGCCTAGGGGAGATAGGGGACCATTCAAGACTTTGGGATTAGATAGATCCTCAAGTATGGAATACCTAACTGAGGTTTAGCAAATTTATGTCTATTGTTTCCATGTATTATGTACACATTTTCTTGCTATATCATGCTCTATGTGTATCCTTTTTGTAAGATAATTGTTCAAGTTACAAACTTTGAACACATAAATCTTGAGTTGTACAATAGTCGTACTTATACATTTTATAATTCAATTACAACATGGTAAGATATATGTATATTTGGAGTTTCTATGTGCCAATCTAGATTTGCATGCATTATATGAGTAATTACATGGATGGTGGTGATGCAAATAAAGGAATATTTATGGACACAATCTACATATTCTATACTAAGCATGTCCTACAAGAATAGTGCCAAACAAATGCATGCTATTGATCCTAATCCATGCAACATAATAAGACAACCACTCATACATTGAGGGACATGATAATAATGCAGCTAGATTTATATAGACTAATTAAAGTCACTAGTCAACTTATTGTAATTTTGTTATATCTAGCACAACTGACACAACTAGATTAGTTTTACAACACACAAATACTTCATTATGTGAAAGATTTAACCTTCCCACTAACTGAGATAGCTCCACAAAGTAAGAGGAGTGGAACAAAATTAGTTTCTTTCTAATACATCAATATGTAAAAGAACTCATAATTTTTTTAATTATAACTACATTTCTAAGGTAGGACATTTTTTACTACTGTTGAATTTGATCTATATTACAAAAAAGTGACTAGGTCAGTGTACCAAAAAAGTATTGCTTATTTTTGGTATTAGATCAAACACATAAAAGGTGATGTAATTATAGATGTTCCAATGGAGGAAATTCATGAATGCATGGTAAAAATAGATGCACATTTTTCCATTTGACAATAGGTGTTTTACCTATTACTGAGTCATCAAAAGCTAAAAATTAAGTTACTAAGTGGTTATGATATTGTGTGGCATTAGGAAACAAATGTAAGGGACATTTCTAAGTTAAAGAACAATGATGAATTTTATTTAATTCATATCATATAAATTATTATTAAATTTCCATTATTGTTAATAAATTGGAGGATTTAAACCACACTATGAATCCAACATCACATTTATTGTTTAGGTATTTGACAATGGGATGAGTTATGTAGTATATTAATTTGATTAGTTTATGAAAACTTTGTGTTTCGCGGTGCTTTCTTTTATAATGACCTTTCTAACATCATTTGAAAAAATATGAGTTGATCATATTGTTATAAAATGTCATTTTTTATGAAATCCTACCTGATATAAAAATATTATTCCAAATATGTTCTTATAAAAATCTTGTTGACTAGAAGATGAGGATTCATATCATGACACCTAACCTCCTTGAGACCCTTTTTAAAAATAGTTAGGAGGTTTGTATGATGTACAATGAACTTTTTAAATATGATTGGGAAGATTGCTTTGAGCATGTGAGGATGACAACAGGAGTTAGAGTAACAACCCTACATGCAAATTACCATTTAAATCATCTCAGATATAAATTATATACATACAAAGTAATACTAGAGGTTGATGGGTAGACATGTCGTGACATCTGCCAACAACCACATTAAATTCCGTACTAGCAAGATTTGATTTACTTGAAAATTATCCTGAATTTGACTAGGTGATTTAGCATATGATCTACAATACATGACCATTTATCTTACAATACAATATGTGCACAATGATGGGATATAACCTCATTGATACAAGAATGTATTGTTTATTTGAATGTTGTAAAATCTTTACACTTTTTTAATACCACATTGGTATCAAGTTATGAACCGATTAAGTGACTTTAATTGTTACATTTACAAATCTAATTTTTTCCTATATTTGCATGAAGTAGTTTGATCATTTTTTGTAATGAAAAAGGTTTGATCAAAATGATTCATTCTTTCCTAAATAACGGGCCCTAAAATGATCAATTAAATTAAATGGAAATGCATGACATTTAATAGAGTTTTCTTTGTAGTTTTAGTACAAGTACACCTACACTATTCATCTACAAAAGGAATATTATTTTATTAACATAAAAATGTTACAAGTGTGTTTTCTTCTCATTTAGGATCTTATATATAATTGTAAAAATAAGTATATTAAAATGAAAGGAAAACATATAATGAGTAGGACCATAAATACATTCTGGATGGCAGACTCATCTTCCAAAGCACTACATGTATATATTTGGGGGTCATAACATTTATATACATAACTTTTGGACCCTCATGAAAAGTTTGAAAGCATGTAGTGGTAAGAATCTAAAAGCGTCAATCATGAAAGGTATAAAAATGTGTTGATTGTTGTAACACACTTTCTCATCTAGACCATTTTGGATGATGCAACTTTGAGAGCAACTTGTCCTATAGTAAAAACCCCATCCCCTAAAAAACCAATAAGAAATCTCATGTCAGATCCTCACATCCATGATTCCCTCCATCTCATCCAAAAACAAAGCCATTGGTAGTTCTAAGTTTGGTTTCCCCTCCCATGCATATATAAAAAAGTTCATTACAACAATTCCAACATATTTGAGTATGTCATACAGAACATCCCTAGCTAGGTCATTCATGCACAAAAATCTTAGAAGCTCCATGTAGTGAACTATATACTCTCTAAAAGTGTACCACCATGCCTTATGACAAGCTAGACAAATCTCATTAATCAGATATAGAGAAATCATAAGGCAGATGCTTAGGGGTAAATAACATTTTAGTTGTGACATATGTAATTCCAACCCACTAATAGAAATAGAAAGAAGAAATCTTGAGCATGATCAACTTGTAGATATCTAAAATTTTCTTTTTCTAACAATAATGTCAAAATTAACTTCAATCTCCTTAACAATATTGTTAAAAATGGCATTTGCTAAAGCATGTTGGGATTTAGGGGGAAAAGTATCTTTATAAGAAAAATAATTAAGGTCAAAAGTAGGAATAGTGACACAAAGATTTCCAAATTACAATCAAAATAGTTCCATATTGCAAACCACTCTTCCTCACAAGATATGATCCCGAAACACCCATGATAGGGCCATGGAGCCCACAATAAGAACATAAATAAGCCTTTGTTGTAAAAAAGAAGCCCAAAACCCCTAACTTGAACACATAAGGAAGACACCCACAATTGAAGGTCCCCAATGAAAGGACCCCCCCACACACAAACCACAATGTCTTCAATAGACCCTTTTAAACCTTTGTTGAACCACGGTTCTTCCCTGCTCTATGTGCACAGGTGTAGTTTTCACTAGACTGAGCACTATCTTAGTGATACCCATGCAAGATTGTAGCAAAAGGATCTCACACTGAGGATCACATAAATATGCAATTAGATGCAACAAGTCAGCAACCTTGACAACCCATCTCATCCGAGTAACTTCACACATAACAAGGACCTTCCAATGCCCACAAGGAACAGCCTGATGTGAAGCTTCATACCATCACATTTATGCCAAAATATATCACTTTGATGAATAGTAAATATAAGAACCAAACCTAGACCAGTATGTTAAATGATTTCAAGTACCTTGGACACCTCGTTTGTGTACCAGATAACAATCACGTCATCAATATATCTAGAATGGAGAACAAGATTGTAATTGACTACAATTTCAAGAATAAGTGAATGTAGAACAAGGGCAAAAAGAAACAAACCTAATGGATCACCATGTTGCACTCTAGCAATATGCATGTCCTCAAGGTACAACATGACTGCATAGCTATATAAAAACTCAACCCACAAAGAACTAGATGGGAACCTTGTCCTCACCTCATGAAGTAAGGTCGTTCCATCCATGGGGTTGAAAGCATTTCAAAATTACATTGGAAGCATAGAGAGAGACTCATCTTCATGTTATTTGTTCATCAACCAAAAAAAGATATACAAAATAGCCTATGTACGGCCAGACATTCCCACTCCAAATTGAAATTCATTGAGATGCTTATCCATATATTTATCCATTGTTATCATGGTTACTTTGGACACCAAGTACCTCTATACAATAGCCATTGCAATGGGACATATTCCATCATCAGGCTTAAGTAGCGACATAAGAGGTGCAAAAGCTACAAACTCTGCCAAACTTGAGGGGTGCCTTCCTACAAACATAAGATACCCACCAAGGTGATGGCATGTCAAAGACACGTAGCCACAACATACCTATATCCAATTAGAGCATCTAAGATATGTTGTACCATCATGTCTTTGATGGATAAAGTTCATATGAGAAAGGATTTGTCAAAATTAGAAATAGTGACAACATCTGCTATAAGAAAAACTTCAAAAGATAAAGTATTTGACACGGAAGGAGGCCACTTGTGTGGGTTTTTAGCTTATAAAGTCTTCATACCCTAATGAGTGAGGAGATGAGAAATTATGTCTCATATGTTTTATATCTTTTGAAGTTGTTATATAGTAATATTTGCTAGAGATGAATTAGGATCAATATGTCTATTTGTTTGATGCATCCTTAATTCACCTAATTGGGGACTACTCTGTAAAATGGCCATTTGTACCTAGTAGAGGCATTACTTGATGTTATGGTTTGTCTTTTCATCTTCATCCCTACAGTTAATATGCATGTGTCCCATCTAGTCTTGTCTAAAAAAAATCAACATATTGTTTGCTAACCTGACAACAATCACCTTCTTCACCCCAAATTGCAAGAGAGCTCAAAATATGATATTGTTATGTCCAAGAAAAGAGTGTTTAGTATAAAAATGATAACATTGCACCAATCATACTTCATTGCATATTTTTTTAAGTTGCAAATTAACTCTAGATGTACAACAAGAAGATGTCAGAATAAGTGATAGTCTTATTAAGATGTATATTGTAGATAATAGCACCAACCTTGAGAAAATCAAAGGAATTTTGTATGTCTCTGTAGCTTAAAGATGTAACATCATCATTATCACCGGGGCCTCATTCCCAACCTTGTCGGGGTTATCTACGTGGTATTTTGAAACAATATTTTGATGAAACTATGTTTTACTCTAGTTTTTCTAGATACTGCCCGAATAGGATGATATTGAAATAAGGATGAGTTCTGAAATAAAACTAAGAACAAACTACGCCCCTGATCCCACAATAATCCAAAAGATTTTCAGAATTATATCCAAATACAATCCTAGGCTGTTTGCGTTAGGATGAATTGAATTGGGTCTACTCTTGTTCCGGAATCAGATCTGACGACCCATCCGCCCTGCCTAACACTCTTAACAGCATCATGAATTCATTATCGGCGGCGTGGGCGCCATGACTCAAGCGACAAGTGCAACTAGCGCACAGTGGTTACCGAATGAACACTCGACATATCTTGGAATTACTTTGTGCTGTTCTTTTATATTGAGTAGTAATCCTCACCATTTATACATACTATTTACTGTACATATGTAAAAGGACATTTTCATTTCGGAAATGATCCTCTCACGCGCGCTGGGTTTCAAGTGTAGCTCACGCGCAGGGAGAGGCTGATTTGGGGGTGATGATGTGGTGAGTTTTAATTGGATGGGTTGGTAGAGATTGTGTAATATGTAAATAAATTTGTTTTGTTTATAATTTTTAAACCGTGATAGATTTTTTAACGAAATAAAAATAATTAGATTCGTTACGAAAAATGCATTCCAACAAGACTAATATCGATATATTTTTAACAAAAAAATATAAAAATAATATCAATAGGTTATTCTGGATGCCAATGAATCATTTTGGGCGTCAATTGACCATCTTTGGGAGTCATTAGTCATTTATGGGCGTCGTTATAATTCTAGGTGTCAATGAACTATTTTGGGTGCCATTAAGTGATTCTTAGGTGTCAAACAGACCTATTTGAGTGTCGTTATGTTGTTTTGGTTGTCAATCACATATTTGAGCGTCATTTTAAACTTTAGGGTATCAATGAACTATTTTAGGCGTCAATTACCTTATTTGGGCGTCATCTTTATACTTTTGAGTGTCAATGAACCATTTTAAGTGTAAATCAACCATTTTGGGTATCAATAACCATTTATGGGCGTCATAACATCCACAAATGCCTTATTTGGGCGTCATTTTAAACGTATGGGTGTCATTCACCATTTTGGGTGTTAATTACCTTATTTGGACACCATCTTTATACTTTTGGGTGTCAATGCACTATTTTGGACGTCAATTGACCATTTTTTGTTGTCAATAGCCATTTATGAGCGTCATAGCATCCAAAAATGTCTAAATAGCGCCCAAAAAATGGTTAAATAGTTGTTTTAGTTGTCAATACCTTATTTGAGCATCATATTTATACTTATGAGTGTCAATGAATCATTTTGAGCATCAACTAACTATTTTTGGGTGTTAATAATCATTTATGGGCGCCATAGTTGGTTGTCAATTAAACTATATATATCATTGTTGTATTTTTTTCTCAAAAATATGTCAATATTAAGCTTGTTAGATTGCATTTTTCGTAACGAAATCAACGGTTTTTGTTTTATTAAAAAAAATTTACGGTTCAAAAGTTATAAGCAAAACAAATTTATTTACCTATTACATAATTTCAAAAAAAAATTATACAATCACCATCTGCCATATGATGCAGTTTGGAGGCTGGTTTGAGATTGGTTTCAGCGGCGTGTGAAACCGGACGTGAGCTTCAAGGAAGCTTAACTCTTTTCATTTAGTAGTTGTGCAGTATTTATGATTCGCTCGAGTATGCTTTGTCTCCCCACTACCCGACTAGGACCAGCAACACTCCATATTAATAGCAACAATAATAATAATTTTCATCATCATCGCCCATGTTTATTATATTACCACCACTCTTCGTCGCTCCAAAGTACAACAGCCAACCACCTTGGTAAAGGGGACCTCTCCTTTGTATCGTTTTCCGTTTTCCCATGTCGATAACACGCACCACCTATAAACCCATGAGTAACCCTTCACATAGTCATCTTTATACCGGCCTACGTACATGTTTTCTCGGGAGTATGTAAAAGTCTTTCTCATTCGTTTTATTTGACGTGAATTAACTCCACATTAATCAATTCCATACATAAGCCGAAAGTCTCGAATTAACTCATCTTTTCAGTCTCATTTCATTCCCCCATCATTTCCCGCACTAGTACAGTACGTCCGACAACCACATTCCATCCCACCAGCGTTCCCACACTAGTTAAGTAGATGCGATTTTCAACTCTCGTCAATCCATTTGGTTCGCTTTGTTTGTGTTAAAACCGAGCATTCTATATTTTTCGCCCATCGTGAAATGTTAGTACAGTATGTCTTGTACTGTACTTTGCGTACTTGTACTATACATTTTGTATTTTAATGACATATAAAATAAAATATGTGCAATATTTGAGGTACTGTAATATGTGTATGTCTTGTAGGTCTCGTACTATACGCCTTGTACTCTACGACTTGTACTGTACGTAAAATGGGATCAATGATTCTAATCATCAGGAACTATAACTTTTAAAATGAGAGATCTTCATTCAATATTGTACATATCGTGATGTATGTCTTGTATTGTACGTCTTGTACTTTACGTAAAAATGTCAACAAATGTGTGTACAATACGTGTGTTTACCGTAAGTGAGTTGGACGGAATTAGAAACGGATAAAAATTTAAATCTAAATATTTTCGTAATCTGTGGTGGAGTTAAGATATCACTTGTACAATTTATTGGGGGAATGGATGCAATAACTACACTTTGCATGCACAAAAAATGTGGTGGAGTTAAGATACAACTTGTGCAATTTATTGAGGAATGGATGCAATAACTGCACTTTGCATGACCTTTGCATGGGCAATAATGGTCGCAAATGGAATATCATTAAATCTCACTTTTTCCTATGCTCCGGGTATGCTAGCGGGTGGGATGGTGACTATAGCTAGAATTTTCCTAAACCCATGTCTATGCTTACGAAATCTTTTTGACATACACGTCCTTCGATTTTTGTGATTGTGAGTGGACATTTTGTCCTATTGACAAGCAATAAAAGATGAGAGAAGTAGAAGATAGGAAAAAAAATGTTTTGTCAATAACTTTCTTGATAAGATAAAAAAAGTTAAAAACATCAACAAGACTAGTGTGTTGAATATTTTATAAAATGATATGAGAAAAATATAATATACATATAGTTACATTTTGGTGCAGCACATTAATAAGTAAACATTCATGTTGTAGCCAAAACGGGAGTAATAAATCTCAATATTCGAGTGTTGTACCCTTTCTATCAATATATCTTCTATATCATCATTATTTTGCCTTATACTCCCCAAATTTAGAGGTACATTACTCTCATTTTTGGGGATATAATACTAATGTTTTACTTGTTAATATATTGTATTCCCAAACACGGGTAGTATACATGGTATAGTATGAACGTTTACTATACAAAGTATAGTTTGAATATTTTACTTGATGATCAATCCGAATATAGTACTAATGTTTTGGAGTTCAATATCTATACTTTAACGTATAACATTGTCATTTTGAAGGTACAATACTAATGTTATTCTAATTTTGAAATACATATATTTTGTGAGTGGTGTACTTATATATACATCTTTCATTTTATATTATACTTCACATATTATTTTTTATCCAAAGTACATTGACGTTTGCGATAAATTTAGTATTATTAATTTCAACAAAAAACCCATAACGTTTGAAATGGTATCAACAAAGCAACAAACGAATGGGTAATCGGGGATGTGAAGGGGTAGTCTAACTCTTGTACAAAAAGAGAAGGAGATCGTCGCTAGTGGTAAAAGAAGTATCGATAAAAAAGAAAAGTTCCCTCACACACACACTCGGTCTCGCATCTACTACCTTAAACCGATGCAAGATAGAACTAATAAAAGAAAAATAAAGAGATGAGGGAAGGCATTAATGGTAGTTGAGAGCGGGAGAAGAGAGGTATATATTGTAATAAATAATAGTTCTCTCTTTTTCAAGAATGAAAAGAAAACGAAGGAGGAGAGTTATATATTTTAACACTCTTAATAGTTAAAATAGCATGTTCATTTTCTTTGGAGGGAGAGGGGTTGTTCTCTCTTTTTCAAGAATGAAAAGAAAACGAAGAAGGAGAGGTATATATTTCAACACTCTTAATAGTTAAAATAGCATGTTCATTTTTTTTTTTTGGGGGGGGGGGGGGCGTCATTAACGCGAGCAAAGAGTGTATGGTTGCCGAATGCTCGTAAATGATCTACTTGAGTTGCTGATCTTATTAAGGGTGTCATATTAAAAAAGATTACTTAAAGAGCTAAACACAAGAACGGTAGGTAACGACAGTACTAGTTGTAGTAAAAGTTCTCATTTATATATACACTACTTAACACATATGTGCACATACACATACTCCATTAAATGTGTTTATTTTACATTAAATATTTAAAAAATAAAATTTGTCAATGTTATGATTGTTTTGTATAAAATTTAGAAACTTATTATTTATTAATTCTGAAACGCACGTTTGAAGTCAAACGAATGAATTTGATGGAGAAGTTGAGAAGTTTTCGATAACTAAAAGAGAAAAAATAAAATAGAACAAATATAAAAAAAAATTGAAAAAATTATGAGAAAAAAGAGAATCAAAGAGAAGGCAGAATAAACTATATTATACTGTACACATAGATGTAATAGTGACACTTTGGTTTTATGACGACTTGAGTATGCTTTGTCTCCTCTTTACCCGACTTAGGAGCAGCAGTACTCGACGACGACAGCAATCATGATAATACTCTACATCATCATCGCCCAACCAGATTACCACCAACCCTCCGTTTCAAGTACAATAAGCCAACAACCTTGCTGAAGGGGACACCTCCGTTGTATCGTTTTCCGTAATCCTATTTACTTCTTTTCACCCTTAATAGTAACAATAAAACAGAGGGAACCATAACAAATTCCCGAGGTCCGTCCGTTTTCCCTAAAAAGAGAAAAGGTCGTGCGAGTGGTGGTTATGGTAAAAAAGAGAGTCCGCAACGGCTCGGCGTCCCACAGTAATGTTGGGCGTCTATGGTGCGGTAACCACGGCGGCGGCAGAGGCAAGGACAGGGACAACATGGGCGTCGTGGTCCCCGGTCTGTCTCGAAATCGCCGCGACGAGGTCGGAGAGGCGTTCCATGAATGCGGGCGGGATCCCCGACACGTGCTTCCTCCTCCTCCGCCTCCTCCGTGTCTGTGAGTCGTCGAACTCGCCGAGCAGCGCGTCGGATACGTCGTCGGCGCTCCACCCGGCCCGGGTGAGCGCGGCTGAAAGTCGGTCGGCGCGCAGTAGCATCGCGTCCTGAGCCGCCTCGCTGTCGAGGAGTGCGGTGGATGAGGACGCGGAGGCGGTGATCTCGGAGGAGGAGCAGGAATAGGCCCGTACAAGGGAGCTGGCGTGGACCATCTCGGATACGTCAGATGAGTCCCATCCGGCGTCGAGGAGGACGGAGCCGAGGCTGTCGAGGTAGGATCCCATCCAGACTGGGAGACGGGGGTTGCGTATCTCCACGAAGGCATCGGGCGGAGGGAATGTCGACGATGATGACGGGATGGAGGAAGAGGATGAGAAGGAGGAGGATGACGCGGACGAGGTGGTGCTTGTACTGCTTCCGCTACTGCTTCGCCTGTTGGATTTACGGCTCCTCCTTCGGCTGGTGACCGCCGCGTCGCTCCAGAACTCGATCCACCGAGGAGTACTGGCCGGTGATGTGGCGGTGGAGGGCGCGTTGGATTCCAGGCTGTAGCGCGAAGTTGAAGAGGAATGGATGAGCCGATGCTTCTTCTTTTTCTTCTCCTCCTTTGTTGTCGTCTTGGAGGCGATGCTTATATCATCGTGATAACAGTCATTGGGGAAGCGGGCGAGGAGGAGTAGGCGTGTGTGGAAGAAGTCCGCGAGGTTCTGTCCGCAGCAGGACACGCAAGAGTCTTCAACGAGGAAGACGGGGTTTCCAGCCAGACAAGGGGCGGAAGGGAGGTAGCATCTATCGAACAGAGGTATGAGTGGCGGGGCTCGGCGGAGAGCTGCGCGGGCCGCAGGGAGGGCCTGGTCTGGACCGTTGGGGCGGGGACCCCAGCTGCGGGGCCAGGAGAAGAAGGAAGAACTAGTAGTAGGTGTGTTTGGACTGCCGGCGACGGCTATATCCTCTTCATCCTCGTCCTCTGCATCCGCTGCTGCTTTCGCCGCCGCATCCGCGACTTGTAGCGAGACCGCCGCAATCGGCAGCTCGATCGCCGCGCGGAGTCTGAAACGCGCCTGGCTTCCGGGTTCGGACCTCCAGTCCGGGAACCCGGGCCCAGACGGGACACCCAAAGACAACACCGCTCGCAGGTCGGGAGGGAACTGGAACCCGAACTCTGCCTCAGCGCGTGCGAAGTCATGCGGGGAGAGGCCTGGGTGGATGGGAACACCGCGTGCGCGGAGGTGGGTGATGAGTGACTCGGCTAGTGGGGTGAAGGAATGGAGGCCGCCGTAGGGTGTTGGTGGTGAGGAGGAGGAAGTGGAGGAGAAGGAATGGGAGGCTGCGCGGACGGATAACCGGCGGAGTCCCGCTGCGTGTGCTGGGGTGAGTGATGACATGCGGCGGTCGACGTCGACCATGGTGATGTCAGGGAAACAAACAATGCTGGGTTTGGGAGATGGCGGTGGCTGTTCCCGGTAGAAGGAAGCAGGTGGCGTTGGTACAGGGTAGGGGATGCTATGATATCTTGGTGCTCGGTCGGTGGAACCTCTAAAGCCGAGTGCTGCGGAAGCGAGAAGAGGAGATGTTGTCAGTCAGGTAGGTGGGCGTTGTCGAAGAAGCAAGCAAGGAAGCACCTGCAGCTGCTATACTGGCACTGGTGCTGCTGCTTACCGGTCCATCCCACTTATATATTCCTCTTCACACCCCTTAGCTAAAGCGGCGAACAAGGAGGAGAGCCTGAGGCGCGGAATGAGGGGCCCAACTGCCCAGCTAAGCTCATCTATCCATATTCACTCACCGTCACCGGTCGGGTTTCTCACCCCTCCCCACCCGACCCTCTCTGGAGTCTGGGGGCAAATAAGGCTCTTTACTCTTTTCTTTTTTCTACTTTTGTTTGGATTCTTCTTCGACTTGGGGTGCACAACACAACGCAATGCTTGCTACTTGCTGTTTATCTCCTCTTTTCAGTCTGTTTTGCCGCTGCTACAGGACACACCACCTTTCACTTTACCAGAGTAAGTCTGTAGGGCTCTCAATCCTCGATTCGATTCGATCGTTCCATTTTGATCGATCGATCCGATCACCTTTCCCTTTTTCTACGTGCGATCCAATGGCAAGCAAGACTGAGAGGTGTGGAGAACCCAAGAAAAACACAAAAAGAAGCTATGTGCAGCATGTGTTTGTGTGTGCCATAACTACACAGACAGCATCGGGTGTGAAAAAGAGGAACGACCGTTTTCAGTCTTTGTCTATCTACGTTAATCTTATCAATCCAAGACCAGGAGCATCAAAATCGACCAGATCTAATCCTGGGGACTTTAGGCCCTTTCTTTTCCCTCTCCCCACTGAAAAAATTGGGCCCTTTCTTTGATTCGCACAACGTAGGATCGGCTGGGCTGTTTGCAACCGTGACTAGAGACATAGTCCGTTTAGCCCAATTCGGTTTGTTTGGGTCCAGTGAAGTGTGATCGACATAAGTGCTCGGCTTATGTTTTTGAGATATCTACTACTCGTCTAACCCAAGTACGCATCTCCTGCCCTACGATTTTGAGTATGATTAGCCGAAGATACGTGCTAAGCAAGTATTATACAAACAAATAAAATTTAATACATATATATAGAAAATACACTCGAGTGTACAAATCACGATGTACATCCCAATGATGTTTGCCTATCTAGACCATATTTTTCCAAAATCTAATCCATTGATCTTCATGGTTACAATAATAATAGTCCACATGCAAAATTTAAGCTCATTTGGATGAGTGTAAGCCACTCATCTAAGGACAATAAAATCGACGCACAAACCTAATTTGAAATGCATGATTTTTGCCTCTTTTAGATGCATGACCTATAATTGTCCAAATGATCTGAAATTTATTTTATAGTATGTTCTTAAGATATTTAAAAAGATCAACGGTTTAGATTTTTCAAAAAATTATTACATCTTTAAATACGACTGAGGTGTATGGTGCTTCTGGTACACTCGAGTGTACACTAGCCTGACTATATATATATAATATAAAATAATAGATTTATAATATGTAGTTAATCACGTAAATAGTCAGTTAGAAAAAAATGATAAACACACATCTTGCTAAAGTAGTAGGTAGACATACAATTATTTTTCTTTAAAATATGATATTTTTGTTAAAGTAATGATTAGCATTAAGTTGTCTAATACAATAATTTATATACATTTCACTAAGAGGAGAAGCTTGATTACATATTATACAAACACAAATACTGATCAAACCAATAAGAACACATACAAACTGCTGAAGCGCGCATGGGTAACAGTCTAACTTCTTTGCATTATGTCCTTACTAAAATTATTAATCCATGATGAATTTTTTGACAAAATAAAAATTATTAGATTTTTTATAAAAAAATATATTCTAACAAAACCAATGCTGATATATTTGAGGAGGGAAGTAAAAAAGAAAAAAGGAGGGAAGTGATTATGTGCCACTTATCCATTCATTGGTTAAACAAAGTTGATTATGACCATTAAGTTTTGGGCGTTGGTAACTTATTTTGAGTGTCAAGTAACTTATTTTGGGTGTCAATTTTAGGTGCTACTAGATGTTGATTAACTCCACTAAGTTTTAGACACCATTATCTTGTTTTCAGTGTCAAATATCTATTTTTAGGCACAATTATCCATTCATTGAGTGTCGTTGCATGTGTTATTAGACGCTGATTAAGTTCATCATGTTTTGAGCATCGTTAATGTCTTATGGGTGTCTATTACTCATGTTTGAGAGTACTTATTCATTCATTAACTTCATTACATGTGCTACTGGACGTTGATTAACTTCATTGAGTTTTGGGCGACAATATCTTATTTTAGGTGTCAAATATCTATTTTTGGGCGTCTTTATCCATTCATTGGGTGTTATTACATGTGTTACTAGGTGTTGAAAAAGTTTATCATGTTTTGGGTGTCATTAACTTGTTTTGGGTGTCGATTACTCATGTTTGGGTGCACTTACTCATTCATTAACGTCATTCCATGTGCTACTGGATGTTGATTAACTTCATTGAGTTTTGGGTGACAATATCTTATTTTGAGTGTCATATATCTATTTTTGAGCATCTTTATCCATTCATTGGGTGTCATTGCATGTGTTACTAGGTGTTGATTAAGTTTACCATGTTTTGGGTGTCAATTACTCATGGTTGGGCACATGTACTCATTCATTAACATCATTTCATGTGCTATTGGAAGTTGATGAACTTCATTGAGTTTTGGGTGATAATATCTTATTTTGGGTGTCAAATATCTATTTTTGAGCGTTTTTATCCATTCATTGGGTGTCATTGCATGTGTTACTAGGTGTTGATTAAGTTTATCATGTTTTGGGTGTCATTAACTTATTTTGGGTGTCGATTACTCATGTTTGGGCGCACTTACTCATTCATTGGCGTCATTTCATGTGCTACTAGACATTGATTAACTTCATTGAGTTTTGGACGCCATTATCTTGTTTTGGGTGTCAAATATCTCTTTTTGGGTGTCATTATCCATTCAATGAGTGTTATTGCATGTGTTACTGGGTGTTGATTAAGTTCATCATATTTGAGGCGCCATTAACTTATTTAATTATTTTGGGTGTCGATTACTCATGTTTGGGCGCACTTACTCATTCATTGGCGTCATTTCATGTGCTATTGGAGGTTGATTAACTTCATTGAGTTTTAGGCATCAATATCTTGTTTTGAGTGTCAAATATCCCTTTTTGGGTGTCGTTATCCATTCATTGGGAGTTATTGCATGTGTTACTGGGTGTTGATTAAGTTCATCATATTTTGGGCACATTAACTTGTTTTGGGTGTCGATTACTCATGTTTGGGAGTACATACTCATTCATTGGCGTCATTTCATGTGTTATTTTAGGTTGATTAACTTCATTTAGGCGCCAATGTCTTGTTTTGGGTGTCACTTATCCATTTTTGGGCATCGTTATCATTTATTGGGTGTCATTTCATGTGTTACTTGGTGTTGATTAAGTTCTTCATATTTTGGGGGTCATTAACTTATTTTGGATGTCAATTACTAATGTTTGGGCACACTTACTCATTCTTTGGCGTCATTTCATGTGCTACTAGAAATGATTAACTTCAGTAAGTTTAGGGGGCCAATATCTTATTTTGGTGTTAATTATACATTTTTTGGCGTCGTTTTCTGTTCATTGGGCGTCATTTCATGTGTTACTAGGTGTTGATTAAGTTCATCATGTTTTGGGCTCCATTTACTTATTTTGGGTGTCAATTACTCATGTTTGGGGCACTTACTCATTCATTGGCGTCATTTCATGTGATATTAGACGTTGATTAACATTATTAAGTTCTGGGTGCCATTTTCTTATTTTAACACATAAAATGACACCCAATGAATGGGTACATGTGCCTACAAATAGGTAATTGACACCAAAATAAGATAATCGCATCCAAAACATAATGAACTTAATCAACACCCAGTGAAACATGAAGTAATGCCAGTTAATGGGTAAGTGCGCTCAAACATGGGTACTTGACACCCCAAACAGGTTAATGGAGCCTTTGTGCCCATTGTTGGTCTTTTGGCACTTATTTTTGTTGTTTTGATGCCCAATTTTACCATTCTGATGCGTGACTTTGTTCTCTTTTTGTAACAGCCGCATCCCACGATTACCACTAATCGTGAGATTAGGGCATAATTTAGCTGAAATATCTGCCATATTTTTTAAATATATTATAATAACACTTACTGAATGATAAGTCTTGATTAAACATAACAACAAAATACAACAGAACTTGTCTTATTACATAGAAGCAAGAGTTTCACACTTAATATACATCATGTACATTACATTTAAAACTTCTCTCTTTTCTCACTCTTTCTATTCCAGGATCCAGGGGAAGGATAAGAGACCCTCTAACTATAATAACTACTCTTCTTTCAAGACCTCTGAGCTAATCTTGATTAAAGTTGGCTTCTAACTCCTCAGGAAGAGCTAATCCTTTACCTAAAAAATTGTTCAGTAGGTTGGTGAGCTACTGGCTCAGTGAGTAGAGAATCAACAGGTAACTAAGATATTTATGATGTTTATGAGTAATAGAACTTAAATACAATCATGTAAGAATATTAGTTTAGAACTGTAAGTCATTCAGCATGGCAGTTTAAAACTGTAATTCACTCAGCATGGCAGTAGTACAAATATTGAATGTAATAAAAGGATAACCTAACTATTTACGTTATTTTAAATCCAGTTATTATGCCTTTAGACCCACATGAGGTGTACCACAACATGTGAAAGTATCGCAGCATACTACGATCTTACTGTACATGACTTAGAAGCATGCCCAGATTCCTAAGTCTTTAATTTCAATACCATGTCTGCAGCTGGCATCGGCACGTCTACCTCTCGGTGGCTAATTGGAGTGGCCAGATATCTCAAACTCCACCTCTCAACCTGGGTACTCAGGCGGGGAGTCAAAGCCCTCAAGCTTAAAGTGCATCAGTGGACCTACCGACCACTGATCACTACAACATGTAGCACAGGTACCACCGACATCCCTGGTTGGTGTTGGGTACCATACAACTGTAAGGAGTTTGCCCTACTGGTCAAAACCCCACACCCTACTGGTACACTCTGGTTTACCTCGATCTGGACTACCTCCATTCGGGAAACTGTTTCCTCCCCACAATGCAGGCCTCATCATGTGAGGATTCTACTGCATCCATGGCATCTAATGTCTAGTGATGATTAGTTAATATAACAGGCATCATCATCGTAGCTAATGATTATCCTATTTCTAATAATTAATTGTCTTGCATTTAAATAATAAATCACTAAACAATTTTCATATATTTCACAACCATACTCCAACTCTTAAAACATGAACTAGGGCACCCTGTCTTTTCGGTGCCTCAATTTACACATTCATCACCTGTCGAATCACGACAATTCACAAGACAACTTTCAACATGGTACTACATCACTATTAATATGATTAATAAAGCATTTCAACTGCTGATTTTCACCACATACGTTTATTCAAGCATCACAAATATCATACAGTAAGAATCAAACACTGGATACTATTATTTGAATTGATATGCTTTAAATCAAGGTTGAGAGATGATTATCTACTCACAGTATTCGTCTAAGATCACCGATCTTATCCCTTTCACCAACTAATCTCGGATCTTAGCTCGCACAAGACAGGATCAAGCTTTAAACCTCAAGATCTCGTTCAAAACAACCCCTTTAATGTGTTTCCCAGCCCTAAAGAGGGTCTGTTGTAGGAAGAAGATTAATATTGGAGGTTAATCCAAACCTCAAATTGATGGATTAGGGATCTCAAGTAAGGGGAAACCGAAAGGAAGAAGAATTAAGGATTAAAACTACTTACCATCTTGAATCTATAATAACCCCTTTGGATTTTTGTTGTTCTTAACATTCTTTCTCAAAAATCGCCCTCCAGGTCACCCTTTCATCCAGCAAGTGGTCTGAGATGATAGAGGATCGAATCGCGGTTCCAGCGCACTTTGTTTCATTGAAAACGGATAAGTATTGCTCGAGATATGATTGTTTTACGATTGGCTTATCTTGGCGGTGTCCATCGCGGTCGCGGTGTCGACGCAGCGTCAGTCGCGGTTTACACCACAGATGTGGTGTCGATGCAGTGTCAGTCGTGGTTTACACCGCAGTCACAGTGTTGATGCAGTGTCGGTCGCGGATTACAGTATATGCTTACTAAAAATGGCATAACTCACTCATTTTAACTCTGATTTGGTTCATTCTTTTTTTATTTATACTTGAATTCTCTACAATCCTATAATATTATTTTAATAATATATCAAATGAAAATTTATTTATTAATTTTTTCCTCTAATGTCATTAACTCTCCTCTTGCATACATGTATGGGTCAATGCTATGTTAACCCCAACTTGAATCTTTATAGTATGCTTAAGTCATGATTATGAGTTGCCCAAACAAGTATTTAAGGTCACCAAGGTTAATATAAAGCACAACATAGAATATTACTAGCAAAAACATGACAAGCATTAAGATTATCTTAAATCTCTAGGATTACCAGCAAAGCTAGGAACGGGTTGTAACAATTCTCCCCTTCTAATAAAAATTTCATCTCGAAATTTCTAAAAGAGGAAAGGACACTTGTTAAACATCTCTGCCTCCACTTCCCAGGTAGCTTCTTCTACACCATGATTCCTCCAAAGAACATTTACTAGAGGTATCTCTCTCTTTTTAAGCTTTCAAATTCTACGGTCTAGAATTTGAATTGGTCCTTCAATATAAGAGATATCATCTCTCAACTATATAGGATCTGGATCTACAATCCTTTTTGTACCAGGATGGCACTTCTTCAACATCGATACATGAAACACATTGTGTAAATTGGCTAACTCCAATGGCAACTCCAATTTATACGCAACTGGTCCAATTCTTTGAACGATTGGATAGGGACCCATGTATCTAGGAGTTAGTTTGCCTCACTTTCCAAATCTTAGCAAACCTTTCCATGGTGAAAATTTCAAATAAACCTCATCCCCAACCTCAAATTGAAGTGGCCTACGCCTTTTATCTGCATAGCTTTTCTATCTATCCCGAGCTGCCTTCAACTGTTGTCTGGTCACATATATCTTTTCTATGGTTTCTTCCACCAACTATGGGCTTAAAATTTGCCTTTCTCCAACTTCACACCAACAAATTGGAGATCTACATTTTTTTCCATATAAGGCTTCATAAAGGGCCATGCCTAAGCTAGAATGGTGACTGTTATTATAGGTGAACTCCATTATACTGAGATGATCATCCCAACTACCACTGAACTACAAAACACATGCTCTCAGCATATCCTCTAGGGTCTGAATTGTCCTCTTTGACTATCCATTTGTCTGAGGATGAAAGGATGTACTAAATTTCAGCTTTGTTCCCAAGGAACCTTACAATTGATTCCAAAGCCTAGATGTAAATTTATGATCTCTATCAGATATTATAGAAATAGGTATTCCATGCAATCTGACTACCTCATCTATATAGACCTTGGCTAACTTTGGTGTATCCCATGTTGTCTTAATTGGTAGAAAGTGAGAAGACTTTGTTAGCCTATCTACTATTACCCAAACTGAGTCAAAACCACGTGGTATCATGGGTAATCCAACCACAAAATCCATGGTGATATGCTCCCACTTCCATTCAGGGATAGGAAGTGATTGCAGAGTACCTGTCGGCTTCTGATGTTCAGCCTTGACTTGTTGGCATACATCACACTTAGCCACATACTCAGCCACCTCCCTCTTCATACCTGACCACCAATACAACTCCTTCAGGTTTCTATACATCTTTATGTTACCTGGATGCATTGTATACATAGAAGAATGAGCTTCCTCAAGTATTTTCTTCTTTAGCTCAGTGTCATCTGGTACACACAATCTGTCATGTAGATACAACAACCCATCATTTAAAAAGTTAAACTCTATTCTCTTTCCTTTTATCATATCATGCATGATCTGTTGCAATTCTCTATCACTATGCTGAAGCTCCTGGATCTGATCATAAAATGTAGGTCTAACCTACATCTGTGCAATCAGTTCACCTTGATCAGACACATTTAAATCTAAATTCATCTCTCTCATCTTAAATAATATGTCTCTTTTTACACATGCTATTGAAAACATTTCCGCAAACGATGTTGACTTTCTACTCAGAGCATCTGCTACTACATTGGCCTTTCCAGGATGATAATCAATAGTGACATCATAATCCTTTATAAGCTCCAACCATCTGCATTGTCTCAAATTGAGATCCCTTTACGTGAAAATATACTTCAGACTCTTATGATCAGTAAAGACCTGACACAATTCACCATATAGATAATGACGCCATGTCTTTAGAGCATGCACTACTGCTGCCAACTCAAGATCATGTGTTGGATAGTTCTCTTCATTCTTCTTAAGTTGTCTAGAAGCATAGCCCACCACTTTCCCTTCTTGCATAAGAACACATCCAAAACCTCTCCTGGATGCATCACAAAAAACCACATAGCCCTTATCTGACTCTGGTAATATCAAGATTGGTGTTGTAGTTAACTTCTTCTTTAAAATTTGGAAACTTTTCTCACATGACTCAGACCAAACAAAAGGTACATCCTTCCTTATTAAGCGTGTAAGAGACGCTGCTATTGCACTGAAGTTCCTTATAAACCTCCTATAATATCCTGCTAACCCTAGGAAACTTTTGATCTCAGTAGGGGTCGTAGGTTGCTCCCACTGAAGAATAGATTCTACCTTCTTAGGGTCAACACTAACTCCTTTTCTTGATATAACATGTCCAAGAAAAGATACTTCAGCCAAATAAAACTCACATTTTCTTAACTTAGCATAAAGTTGATGTTGCCTTAACAACTTTAGGGCTATCCTCAAATGTTTCTCATGTTGTTCTGCATCTTTAGAATATATAAGGATGTTGTCTATAAACACCACTATGAACTGATCTAAATATGGTTTGAAAACCCTATTCATCATCTCCATAAAGGTTGCAGGGGCATTTGTTAATCCAAAAGACATAACTACAAACTCATAGTGCTCATACCTTGTTCTGAATGTTGACTTAGGTACATCAGATGCCTTTATCCTTAGCTGATGATAACCTGGCCTGAGATCTATCTTTGAAAAGATTATTGCCTCAAGGAGTTGATCAAATAGGTCTCAATCCTAGGCAAAGGATATTAATTCTTAATTGTTATCTTATTCAATTGTCTGTAGTCTATACATAACTGCATGGTTCCATCCTTCTTTTTCACGAACAGTACTAGAGCTCCCCAAGGTGATGTACTGGTTTGAATAAATCCTTTATACAACAACTCCTGTAATTGGATTTTCAATTCCTTTAACTCCCCAGGTGCCATTCTATAGGCAGGTAATGCGACTCGATGGCTACCAGGTAAAGTCTGTATCTCAAAGTCAATATCTCTTTCAGGTGGTAAACCTGGTAACTCATCAAGGAGACATCTAAAAACTCACATACTACTAGAATATCTGCTAGATTGACTACTCTTTTCTCTACCCTAGCATCCACCACATGTGCTAAAAAGGCCTCACACCCCTTTCTCATCATCTTATCAGCTACAACAGCTGATACTATACATGTGGGTAAGACTTTTCTATCTCCAGTAAAGACACATGAAAAACCACCTTGTTGAAAGATAGCTTCTTTCTTCCAACAATCTAACTGGACATGATATGTCTCAAGGCAGTCCATATCCAAAATTATTTGAAAAGAATTAATATCTAAGGGTATGAGATTAACTGCTATTATATACCCACTAAAACTTAACAGACATCCAGGACATACTTCTGAGGATTCACCTAGTGGAACTTTTAACAATAGCTCATAAGATAAATCTTGGATTAGAAGATTTAGTCCACTAACTATCGATCTTTGAATGAATGAATGTGTTGCACCAGGATCTATAAATACCGTAATGGAAATGTTGTTAAAGAGAAGCATCTCACCTGTCGCAACTCTGGGTGAAACTACACCTTCAGATGGTGTCATTGAGAAGAAACGTCCAGTAGCTCTCCCTCTGCCACATTGTCCAATATGTCCACTATTGGTACTAGGTGCTCCCCCTCTAGAACCTGAAGCCACTGAAGAACTTTCCCCTCTAACTGGAGCATGCCTCTATGGAGTCTGAAACTGTAATTGTGAACCTTGTTCTGAAACATATTGACGCTTTGGGTAGTCCCTTTTTATATGTCCCATCCGTCCACAATGAAAATATATTGGAGCGTTAGTTCCCCAGCACTGACCAAAATGTGCCCTACCACAATTGTCACATATGGATGCATCATGTCTCTGCCATCCTGTCATTGACACCGAAGATCCTGAAGACCTAGTTGGAGGTGTCCATGTAGACTGTGTATTCCATCTACTGGAATTGGGCCTTCCTCCACTTGGTGAAAACCTAGATCCTTGTCTCCCAAAACAGCCAAGTCCTCATCCTATCTTAGAAAAGAAACCACCACCTCCTATATATCCACCACTTCTTAGTCCCCCTCTTATAAAGTCTCCAGCTCTTTTCTTACTCTCATACTACTTATCAGCATTAACTGACTCTTCTATACGACTCACTGCTTCCACAAATTCCCCAAAGTTTTCTCTGTCTCTTCAACCAATGGCTGACATGGCGTGTCTAATCTCTGATCTTAATCCTTGTTGAAATGTTCTGTACTTTTCTACATCATCAGGCATAAGTTATGGATAGAAATTTTCCAACCTTGTGAAATATGTCTCGTATTCACCAATTGCCATACTTCCTTGTCTAATATTCTCCAACTGTTTAATCTTATCACTTAGGAAGGTAGGAGGAAAATACTTAAGGTGAAACTCATCCACAAAGTCCTTCCAGGTCATCTCTACATTTCTCCTTTTATCTTCCACTCCTCACCACCACAGCTCAACATCTCCCTTGAGTAAATAGACTGCATGATTGATTTGCTTATCTTCTGATAACTCCATTAGGCGAAAAACCTTTTCCAGTTGTCGAAGCCACACCTCCGCCACAGCTGGATCTGTTGTTCCAGAAATTTAGTTCCACCAAGCTTCTTCACCAACTCATAGTATCTCATCAAATCCTTACTAGAAGATGAAGACTTTATGTCCATCTTGTATTTTTCTTTATCTCCAGAAAAATACGATACATCCTTGTTGCCTCATTATCCTCTTCACCTTGAGCCATTGCTCAAGGGTCAGGGTCGTAATGGCTCTCATCTTGTTCCTCACCATATCCATGTCATCTTCCTTCCATCTCTACATATCCATAACAGAACACATCTGTTAGAAAATTGCAGTTCAAAGAGAAAAACATCCTAATCCTATTGGTCTCTTATCACCCCTGTCCCAAACCTAAATTCATTTTAGGTTCAACCTATGATCTGATACGAAAGTTGTCACACCTGCATCCCACAATTACCACTAATCGTGAGATTAGGGTATAATTTAGCTGAAATAACTGCCATATTTTTTAAATATATTATAATAACACTTATTGAATGATAGGTCTTGATTAAACATAACAACAAAATACAACAGAACATGTCTTATTATATAGAAGTAAGAGTTTCACACTTAATATACATCATGTACATTACATTTAAAACTTCTCACTTTTCTCACTCTTTCTATTCCAAGATCCAGGGGAAGGATAAGAGACCCTCTAACTATTTTGACTACTCTTCTTTCAAGACCTCTGAGCTAATCTTGATTAAAATTGTCTTCTGACTCCTCAGGATGAGCTAATCCTTTACCTGAAAAATTGTTCAGTAGGTTGGTGAGCTTTTAGCTCAGTGAGTAGAGAATCAACAGGTAACCAAGATATTTATGATGTTTAGGAGTAATAGAACTTAAATGCAATCATGTAAGCATGGCAGTGTAGAACTATAATTCATTTAGCATGTCAGTTTAAAATTGTAATTCACTCAGCATGGCAGTAGTACAGATATTGAATGTAATAAAATGATAACCTAACTATTTACGTTATTTCAAATCCAGATATTATGCCTTTGGACCCACATGAGGTGTACCACAACATGTGGAAGTATCGCAGCAAGCTACGATCTCACTATACAAGACTTAGAAGCATGCTTGGGTTCCTAAGTCTTTAATTTCAATACCATGTCTGCAGTTGGCATCAGCACGTCTGCCTCTTGGTGGCTAATGGGAGCGGATAGATATCTCAGACTCTACCTCTCAACCTGGGTACTCAGGCAGTGAGTCAAAGCCCTCAGGCTTAAAGTGCATCAGTGGACCTACCGACCACTGATCACTACAACATGTAGCACATGAGTGTTGGGTACCATACAACTGTAAGGAGTTTGCCCTACTGGTCAAACCCCCACTCCCTACTGGTACGCTCCAGCTTACCTCGATCTAGACTACCTCCAGTCAGGAAACTATTTCCTCCCCACAGTGCAGGCCTCATCCTGTGAGGATTCTACAGTGTCCATGACATCTAATGTCTAGTGATGATTAGTTAATATAACAGGCATCATCATCGTAGCTAATTATTATCCTATTTCTAACAATTAACTGTCTTGCATTTAAATAATAAATCACTAAACAATTTTCATATATTTCACAACCATACTCCAACTCTTAAAACATGAACTAGGGCGTCCTGTCTTTTCGGTGCCTCAAGTTACACATTCATCACCTGTTGAATCATGACAATTTACAAGACAACTTTCAACATGGTAATACATCACTATTAATAAGATTAATAAATCATTTCAACTGCTGATTTTCACCACATACGTTTATTCAAGCATCACAAATATCATACAGCAAGAATCAAACACTGGATACTATTATTTGAATTGATATGCTTTAAATCAAGGTTAAGAGATGATTATCTACTCACAGTATTCTTCCAAGATCACCGATCTTAGCCCTTTCACCAACTAATCTCAGATTTTAGCTCGCAAAAGATAGGATCAAACTTTAAAACTCAAGATCTCGTTCAAAACAACCCCTTTAATGTGTTTCCTGGCCCTAAAGAGGGTCTGCTATAGGAAGAAGATTAAGATCAGAGGTTAATCCAAACCTTAAATCATTGGATTAGGGATCTCGAGCAAGGGGAAATTGGAAGGAAGAAGAATTAAGGATTAAAACTACTTACCATCTCGAATCTATAATAACCCCTTTGGATTTCTGTTGTTATGAACATTCTTCCCCAAAAATCACCCTAGAAATCACCCTCCAGGTCACCCTTTCGCCTAGAAAGTGGTCTGGGATGATAGAGGATCGAATCGCGGTTCCAACGTACTTCATTTCGTTGAAAACGGATAAGTATTACTTGAGATATGATCGTTTTACGATTGGCTGATCTTGGCGGCGTCGATCGCGGTCGGGGTGTCGACGCAGCGTCGGTCACAGTTTACACCACGGTCGCGGTTTACACCGCGGTCGCGGTTTACACCGCGGTCGCGGTGTCAACGCAGCGTCAGTCGCAGACTACACCGCGGTCGCGGTGTCGACGCAGCGTCGGTCGCGGTTTACAGTATATGCTTACTAAAAATGGCATAACTCACTCATTTTAACTCCGATTTGGTTCATTCTTTTTTTTTTGGATTTGTACTTCAATTCTCTACAATCTTACCATATTATTTTGATAATATCATCAAATAATAAATCATTTATTAATTTTTTCCTCTAATATCATTAAATCTCTTCTTGCACACATGTATAGGTCAATACTATGTTAACCCCAACTCAAATCTTTATAATATGCTTAAGTTATGATTATGAGTTGCCCAAACAAGTATTTAAGGTCACTAAGGTTAATATAAATCACAACATAAAATATTACTAGTAAAAACATGACAAGTATTAAGATTATCTTAAATCTCTAGGATTACCAGCAAAGCTAGGAACGGGTTGTAACACTTTTTCTCTTACTTCCCTCCTATCTCTCCTCACTTTCCTCCTCTTTTCTTTTTCTCTCTCTCTCTCAATAAAGAAAAAAGAAGAAAAAATACAGCAAGAGGTAGGTGGTGGGACATGTGGGGGTATGTGGGTAGGGATGGCAGGGATGAGAGGCGACCGGTGGTAGAGATGCAGGTGGGTAGGTGGGGATAGTGGTTTTGCTAGGTGGTTTTAGTACACGTAACAATGCGTGAGGGAGTGTGAGTGTTCTCAAATTTTAAACACACAGACACAATTGATCACTGAATACACACAAACATGATGTTGGATTTATTTTGTCAAGCTAGTTATTAGTAAACATCAATATGCATAGACAAAGTTGATTGATTACCACATAAGATGACTATCAGATGAAACAAATTGACTGCAATAAGTACACACTCGGAAACACATGATTAGAAAATGTAGAAACCAAAATCAAACAAATATTCAAATACATGCTCTATTCTATTGAGGGATATGTACAATTACGACACTGAGGTGAATCTGCTATATTTATATCTATATGGTACACATGTCAAAATGAAACTTGTAACATAAAATAATATTGCAGATAAAAAGTAAAATGACCAGAACAACAAATAGATTGGACAAGCGAAGCAAGCTTCTAACCTTACTTTTTCTATAAAAATATAATCATTATTTTAAAACCTATCTACTAAGTAACTTAGTACACAAACAACTCAACAACCAAGCTTCAGCGTTATTTTTATATAAAAAAATATTTTTATTGTTTTAAAATATATCTACCAAGTAAACCTAGCACACACAATTCAACAACTAAACTTCAACCTTACTTTTTCTATAAAAAATATTATTAATTTTAAAACCTATCTACCAAGTTCAGCATACAACTCAACACATTATATTCAAACTTATCTTTATAATAACCTACCACACAAACACCTCAAAAAGCAAGCAAGCAATCTGAAAATCTAACACACACAACTTAACGCATTAGATTGAAACTTATCTAACCCACCGCATAGACACCTCAAAAAGACAACAAACTAGTTGGTTGCATTTCTCTTTTTATAGGCTTTTACTACCCTATAAAAAAGAGGATATGTGGTGTTTGTGTGGCTGTTAATCCTAGCAGCTAGCTTGGTTGCTTGCCACTTTTCTTTTCTTTTTTCTTCTTTGAGGATTTGTGGTGTGTGTGGTTATTAATCTTATCACCATGCTTGGCTACTTGTTGCTTTTTAATTGTTTTTTTTCCTTTTTTAGTATATTTTTGTTTTCAATTTGAGCTATTTCATTGGGTTGCTTTTCTTTTTTTCCTGCTAGGAGTCTATGTGCTAGATTCTATGTGTATGCTAAAGGAGCATGTCTTTAAAATTTATTTTCATCGTTCAGTAATGTATCTATATATTCAACAATCTGTCCATGTAGTTCAAATGTTCATCAGTACATATGGATTTGTGGTGTGTCTGTGTTAATCCTAGCAACTTTCCAGGCAGCTTGCCATTTTTCATTTAGGTCAATGAAAAAAATAATTTTAGGTCCAAAGGGAGTTCTAGAAAACTATGTGCACATAGGTCCAATGTGCATGTGTGTTCAACCATCATGTTTGGGTGTTAATTTGTCTAGTATGAAGTCAACAAATTATTAATCAAGCTACACACTCTTTGTAGGTTGTATATAGATAAACTCATCATGATTGAAAAGAAAACACAATTTTGAGTTTATATTTTGGTACACGTTGGGGGAGCCAATTGGTTGTTAATCGAACGTGTTTGTTCCCCAACAGTTCGGTTGTATATTCATTTGTTCATTTATTCTTTCTATTGTAAGATCATACCTACATGTTAATCGATCTAATTTGTTTGTGCTTATATGTTGGACAGAGTCATCTTGACATTAATTTTGAGACGATCTCTCTTAGTATGTTTTATATAATTTATTGTATAAGGTAGTGTACTAATATTAATCATGATTCTAACAATAACAATACAATTTTAATAGACATACACATTTGTTCGCTTCGTGCTACCCTTGGATGTGTGTATGTCATTTTTAATTCGAGTTTTCTATTTATTTGGTCATGTCCGTCTATATACTATTCCTTGTAGATGTGTGTGTGTAAAAAAATTATTGACTATTCAAATAGTTTCAATCTGCCGATTTTTTTAAAAAACTGATGATTGTTGTTATTTATACAATTTCTTTCAAATGTTTATTTTTAAATTTTTTAAAGGGGTGATTTTTTTCAGCATTGGAACTATTTCAACATCTAAATTCACTTACTATATAATTTTTTTTTACAAAAATTTATAAAAACTTAAAGATAAGTACGTAAATAACATTAGTCAAACAAGATTAAAGAAGAATCAAAAGATGTGAAATCCTCATATCATATGCTCAGCATGCTCCCTCTCTCTTTGTCAATTGTGTATAAATTATTATTATATTCAAAAGTCATTACTAATCACCATACTTAAAAGAAAAGTTAGTATTAGTAAAGATTCATTTGTCTGTCTACCTATCACTCTTCTAGATGTATGTTTAATATTTTGCATTCAAACTGTGCATCAATCTTATTGAGCAAAAAATAGATTATATAAATTATTTTCTAGACAAGAGTAATTGTATCACACGTCCTTAGCACGTGTTTTCTACTAGTAGTAGACTAAAGGGAAGTGTCATGTGTATGAGTCTATTCGTCCTAGATATTATCTGCCAACTTCATCTATCTATATACTAGCATAAGACAAGCATTAATCACGTCTTTCACATTTAAATTAATCTAATAAATTGTATTTTTATGTTTAATAAATAGTATTTAGATATATGTGTGTGATTAAAATGAACATAGCTAACTCGTGTGAATTGATCGGGAACGGGTTCATGGTCAATACTACTTTGACATGTACATTAAAACATACACATACCACAAATGCTTATAGAAATCTTAGATATAACACAAAATACATATAGACAATCCGCTAAAATAGAATAGTTCGATTAACTCTCAACTAATATATAATTTTTTAACAACCTTAGGCATGTGTTTGTTGACAACTAATCTATAATTTGTATTGATCAAGTTTACATACGACTTGCTAAAAGAATAACACAATCACTACAATTCGACTCCTTTGGATTTGTAGTGTGTCTAACAAAATTACATGTGCTCCCGTTCTTGGACATGCACAGATTGACGGTCAATGCAGTAGAAAGAGGATAATTCAGTAAACTCCTACCAAGTTTTAGAATGTGAAAATCAAAACCACCTCCACTCTAAACAAATATATGATTAAGCAATCACAGTAATTTATATACAATTTACTAATAGAGAAACAACTCGATTAAATATCAATTGATTCCCTTCAAAACGTAGAATGTCATTCCAAAGCTACAGTTGCTCTCCTTAGACGTGTGCATATTGACAACTAATATATAACCAGTACTCAGATTATTTATATACAATCTGTTAAACCCAATTTTTTTATTAATTATCATATGATTATCTACAATATATATGTGGCACTGCCAAAATTATATCTGTCCAAACCGTTAGATTATAGTACTCACAATAAATAACACACAACCTTCCAAAAAAATAGCAATTGTACTAGTTAACATGTTGTTGTCTCTAATTTGTATCATTCCTTACCAAAATTACATGTACATCTTCCAAGAAACGTGTCTATTGATGACTAAAATATAATTATTATTCAGTATAATCTACATTTAACATGATTAAAGCTATAAGTTTGAATAATTGTCATGTGACTCTCTCTGATCTACTGCATGTGATTACTAATATTGTTTGTTTCATTAAAAAAGAAAGCAGGAAAGCACATAAACAGTATGTTGAACTCACAGACAGACTGATGCAATATATAAACAAATTACCAAACACATCAATGTCATGTTGGAGTATGTAGATGTATCTCACCGGCATACATTAGAAAAATACACAGTCCTAAAATCTAACTCACAGACATATTATCAAAATACATAAATAAATCACCAAACACATAGATGTCCTACTGAAGTGTATATATATCTCATTGGCATACTTCAGACAGACACAAACACATACTCTTAAAACTAAATTCCAAAATCATACATATATATATGTGGTAGTAAAACATATGTGAGAAATCAAGGAGAATGTAAATCAAATTTTTATCTTTGGGTAGTATATAGATACCTAGAAAAAAATATCCTATTACCTAACAAACAGTTAGTACACAGATACATGGAATAGCAGGCAGGTTATTGCCCTTATTCATAGATAATAAGATGCATGTTTAATCTATTTGCTTCAATTTTCTTAGATTACTTATGCAGTTTGTGTGTGTGTTTTGTTTATGTGTTTCCTTTACTTCTATTAGTTTTTTGCTATAACCTACTCTTTTCATTTTTCTATGTTGTATGAACAACGAGTTTTCATGATCTTTTGGCATAGTTGAAAGTGGTTGATGTAGATGCAGTTTCTACTATTTTGAAGATTGTCGTAGTGTTGTTTTTATTTTTTTTAAATACTACAATTACATATGATACCACAATATTTTTAGGTGTACATGTATGTATAAAGTGTCGCAGGCATACATACATTTCTAGGTTGTTTGTCAATATTGGTATGGGCTCGTTATTTGGCAGAATACAAAATTTTAGTTCTTTATATATTCATTATGACATGATATAATGAAGTTTGATTTCCACGCCATATGATGTTTTAATTACATTTTTATGGTGTGTTGTAGTGTGGTTAGTTGTGATTTTCTACAGTGTGGTTATGGTTGATATAAAATTGTTCTTGGCATGGTGTGGTTTTGGTGTATAATTTTTATCGTGGCATGATGATGGTTTTGAAAATAACTACATTATACCTGAATAATTTCCATCCCTAAGTAGAAGTACCAACTTTAGCCAATTTAGATGGGATAGAATATAAGCATCACCTTATAGCTACAGTTTGGTGTAGTTTGTAAAATTAGATGCTTCGTTAGTGTGTTCCAATCTATATTATACTAATGAATTTTCTCCACTTCTCTAATAGAGATCCATAACATTCTTAAAATCCAAAAATATCCAAGAAATTGTTTTTAATATCCATATAGTTGGTGGGAATATGAAATGTGATGCTTATTTTTATCATGATATTGTCATAGTGGTAAGACTGGATGTGGTGGTAAGTGTGATGTAGTCAATTCTTATGATATGAGAATGATATATAGACATGGAGTGGGATGTTGCTAGGGTGGTGAATATTCAATCCAAACTCATGAACCCAACCAATTTTGATTGAAAAAAACTTATGCCTGGGTGGGGATTTTGTGGTATTAAGTGATAAGATCAAAGGATATTTCTATCCAAACTCATGAATTCAATTGGGTCTGACGGAGAAGAAACATGACCCTGAGTGTGGATTTTGTGATATTGATTAAGTCATAATATCCAAGGTGGTGGTCTATGTACTATAGTCAACTCTTATCATTTGAGAATGATATCTAGGATTGTGAAAGTTTTGTCCAAACTAGTCAATTCAACTTGATCTAACCCAAAAGAATTGTGCATGTATGTGGATTTTGTCAACCTAATTTGGTTCTATGTTTGGAAGTTGGTGGCCAATCTAGAACCAACCAGCTCGTGTTTGTACTTTATCAACCTAATACAGTTTGACAAATTTGGATCATCTTATATAATATGTGATCATACAATTTTAAAATAACTATTATGTAAGAAATTATATACATTACAATGGTGAAAGGGTTACTAACAATGAACTTATATAATATCTACTAGTTTTGATAGTTGAGCATGTATAAAAAATATATAATCATTCTGATTGCAATCTAGAATTTACTATGGTGGCTCTAGTCTATTATTTTGTACAAGATTTATTCCATGTGGGTTATTGTACCATGTGTTTTATGAACAATCACTAACAACATAAGGAACACTTAGCGAGTTGGCGAGATGTAAATGGAAATGTATCTGAATAATATGTTAAATACATATTAGGAGCATTAACTTTAGTGAAGATGTTACATTTTCTAGTATTTGATGTATGACCTGAATATCACTTAAAATGTATTGAGAAACAAATAATAATATATACACTCAAATCTTTCATATTGAGGCATTAATATTCATGAAGTTTTAAAGATCTGATGACATTGCTTCTAGGGTTTTGGAGAGGCAGAAGTCGAGGGGGACAAGGGGGTGTGGTTGGGGAAGATAGGATTGACCCCCAGATGTGCAAGTTGGCAATGCCTCCATGGTGGAGGTACTAGATGGCAACAACAATTGTCCAACTAGAATGATCCCAACATGGAGATGCATGTCATCGGCAACACGTCTTCCCCACAACCACCATTCAAGGGTGTCACCACCGATATCCACAAAGGGGGGCATATCCTCCCTAAGCATATCTAATCTAACACCCTTCTCTAAGAGGCAACTGTGTCTTACCATCTTTCAACGTCAACCTGAATGTTCTTCTGTTGCTCATCGAGCCATGGAGGCATGTCATATTTGTCAAAGGCCTAGGTCTTAATCTCATCTACCATGTACTGGTGAATCATGTTCAAATCCTATGGGGCCTACCGAGTAGTTTAGGGTCATAGATCTTGAGTTTGGATACTATATCATCCAACTAGTGAATGAAACTATCTTTGTGAAAGTTATGACATGAGAGTCATGGATGATCTTCAACAACTATCTTTTAGTAAAATCGTGGTCCCTTGAGTTCAGACCCTCTGATGAGATCCCACACAAGATGGTGGTCTAGGTGAGGATTCCAAACCTCCCTATCCATATATATCAAAACAAACTAATGAAGTACATAGGAAACTCAATTGGAAAGACAATTTGAATCGAAAATCATACCACTGAAGGACATTAAGAGAAATTTGATAGGATGGTGATGGAAGTAGACACATCCCAGCCACTCCTCCTAGGTTTCATCCTCAACGGAGAGAACATGTACATCAAAGAAGAAAACCTCCCCTATGTATGCATGTGTTGCAAATGAGTAAGCCACACTAATCTCAATTGCAAATTCATCAAGGTGGGTGTGCCTAATAGCACCAATACCCCTGAATCAGTTCCCACTTACACCCAATATATCCATGCAAAGAAACTGGAATGTCAAGTCTCACCAAAAAAGAAAGGATCCGATGACAACTTTGATCAGAGGAAAATCATATACAACACTGCCTCAGCCTAGAACCCTAACTCTGGGGATGACGATGGGGAGTGACATTCGGGAGGAACTAGACATCATAGGAAATGGAGTAGGGAAGAAGAAACAAGAAGGCAATACCTTAGCATGGGGTGCCAACAAGCTGATAGACTTGGAGGCCACACATATAGCCAACATGAATGTGACACTCAATATTGATGAAGTGGTGAAAGAGTGTACCAAATACTGGACCCCCAACCCCTTCTAGTCTGGCATACGTGACCTCAGTCACCTTCCACATTTACATCTAGGTTCTAAGCTGACAACTAGAAATGCATTCATCCTCTGCAATAGGAAGGTGGTGGTTCTTGCCTCCAAGACTACCCCAGAGATAACCCACAAGAAGGAGAAACTAGCCCAAAATTTGGGTAGCAAACCCTCTTCAACCAAGAAACCATTTGACTTCAACTTTATTGACAAGAAGATGGAACCCTCAAATTTCATAGAAGGTGAGGACGAGGTAGGGATGCTTGCAGCCATCACCTGATTTTTCATTTTCATTATTCCAATGAATATAATTTGTTGGAATATTCAAGGATCTCTCTCCTATAGCAAAGTCTACTCCATGAAATAAATCATACGATCTGACTACTTGTACCTTCTAGATATCATTGAACCATAGTGTAGTGGAGCAATTGCTGACAACATCATTAACAAGATTGGCTTTCCTTCATCTCATAGAGGGGAAGCTTGGGCTTCTTAAATATAATTTGGTTCCTATTAGACAATGTCATGTACAACATTGAGGTCCTCCTCAACCACTACCAATTTATTCATTGCCACATCAATGGAAAATGGTTTTTCAATACTGTCTATGGAAGCCTTGATCCGTCCAGGAGGTTCTTACTCTGGAAATGCCTCCTCACTCTTAGGCCATGCGACGAGCCTTGGTTGGTATCTGGTGGCTTCAATACCATGTTGAAAAGAACTAAGAAAAAAGAGAAGCAAGTTCTTTATTATGCCTCCTCATCCCGATTCCATAACTGCCTCATCAACGCTAGTCTGGCTAACTTAAGAGCAGTTGGCCACCCATTCACCTTCCAACATCAGTGGCTATATGAGAGATTAGATAGGGCCGTTGCAAAGGAATCATGGTTCTCTAACCATCTTAACACCCAAGTGGTGGTGATCCCTCGAGTCACCTTTGGACCACAACCCTCTCTCCATTTCTTTTGATGGTGTTAAAACCCCCAAAGAAATGCCCTTATACACCAAGGCCAGTTGGAGTCTAAACAAGGACCTTGTTTCTTGCTTGACATTTAGTGGGATCCTGACACATCATTCTATACTTCTCTTCTTGCTTGACATTTAGTGGGATCCTCACACATCATTCTATACTTCTCTACCTATCTTTCAAATTTCATATACCTGGTGGAATCATGAATACTTTTGTGGAAGGCACAAAGACAAAGTGATCAAGCTAAATTAGTTAAATCACATTCAATCATGTCCCGAATACGTTAAATACATCGAGGATTTTATGTGAGTTGTGTATTTGCAAGAGAACTACTACCATCTCCTATAAGAAGAAGAGGCGGATTGGAAGAAGAAGGCTCACATCAGTTGGCTTTGGCATGAAGATCACAACACAAGCTTCTTACAATCATGTGTGCGGGCACGACGACACCACAACAAGATATTCTAATTGAGAGGTCCTAAAGATAGTTGGATTTCTATTCCAACTGACCTTCAAACTCTTGTTCACTAGTTCTTTTACAATTTGCTAACTAATGTAAACCGTGTGTCTCTATGCTACCACTTCCTTTGTAGATGCTTTCGTGCTCATCCCAGCCTCTACGCTGACTACCTTAGAACACCTCCTTCAGATGGATGAAGTTTGGTGTATCATCTTCGTCATGGCGCCATCCAAGGCACAAGGACTTAACGATATCATTGTCAACTTCTTATAACATCATTGGAACCACGTCGACCCATAAGTGATGTAAATGGTTCAACATGCCTTCAAGTCAATCAGAGTGGAGCACAACCTGAATGAATCCCTTATGATGCTAATCTTTGAAGGTTAATTACCACAATGATGTGGTGACCTTTGCCACATATCCCTCGACAACGTGATATTCAAAAAGTGATATCTAAGAGGATTGTTGAGAGGATCAAACCACTTATGTATAGCTGGATTTCAACCTGTTAATCTAGCTCGTCCCAGATTGAAAGATCACAAACAATGTTTTGTAGTTCAAGAAGTTATCGACTCCATCAAATCAAGAAGGGGAAGAACAAGTGGATGTCCATCAATATTGACAAATCCAATGCTTTCGATCATCTGATTTGGATCTTCATAAGAGATACTCTGAAATGTGCTCATTCCACCCGCCTTATTGAAGTAATAATGGCGATCAGCCAATATGGGGAAAACTCACTACTATGGGAAGGTTTGCCATCGAAACCCTTCAAGTCTATTTAGGGTGTGACACAAGGGGATCCCCTAAGGCCCTACATCTTTATTCTTTGCCTTGAACATCTAAGCTAGGAAGTAGACCTTGCTACTGTAATGGGTAGTTGGAAGCCAGTCACTTTGAATCAAAAGGAATCCCCTCTCACTCATGTTTGTTTCACAGATGACATCATTTTACTTATTGAAGCATCAACGACCCAAGATCAAATCATAATAAAGAGCATTCATACCTTTACTCATGCCTCTGACCAAGTGGTGTCCATGGAGAATTCTTGATGTTTCTTTCCTCTAATGTCAGCTTTGCTGAAAAGTGCAAGATCAGTAGGAGACTCAGATTTCCTTCTACTGATGACTTAGGTAGGTACCTTGGAGTTCCTATATATCCTACACAATAGAATTAACAAGGCTACTCATGAAAATAACACGGACTCCATACAGGATAAATTGGACAACCACTGAGGGAGACTTCTATCCTTAGCTGGAAGGATCACACTGGAAAAGGCTATATTGCATTCTATCCCTACCTACACGATGCAAATAGCGTTGATCTCTCTTTCAGACATTGGTTTCACTATTAGGGACCACGAATTTTTGTGACGACATCAATCACCACATTAAGAAGTTCATCTAGAATGGCACATATGTGCAAATATGATGTTCCTAATCTCATGGAAAAATATCTTGTTCAACAAAAATCATAATGGATTGGGACTCAAGGATGCAAGAGACCAAAAATTGCTCTAATGCTAAAAAAATGTATGGACATTTGTGAATGATCTAGATAAGACTTGGTGTGTATCCTGAAAGATAAATACCTTAACAGAAATAAAACTTCCACCACACCCTACTTTGTAGCTTGGAGGTTTATCAAGAATAATTACACACTATCCAGGAACGTGTACCAAAATCATCTACAATGGAAATGGACGAAGATATGGACTGAGAAATGGATGGTGGAAAATAACATTTCAATATCAGACGCAGACTTCCCTAGTCCATTAATATTGGGGACATGATGGTCGACTCAATATGGTTGGATTTAGGTGATTGTGATTGGAACTCCATTCAATCCTACCTTCCATGTGTAGTCAATAATATGCTACATGCTACCCACTCCCGAATCCACCTGCCATGATTGATAA
Source organism: Alisma plantago-aquatica (assembly GCA_963693085.1). Classification (NCBI taxonomy): domain Eukaryota; kingdom Viridiplantae; phylum Streptophyta; class Magnoliopsida; order Alismatales; family Alismataceae; genus Alisma; species Alisma plantago-aquatica. The sequence goes on from OY856410.1 coordinate 334,200,601, forward strand.
TTTTTCATGGCTGCAATGAGACCAATGGAGATCTCACATCCCGATCAGCATACAAAAGGACTCATCGTCATAAATAGGTGAACATCAAAGTTGAATGTAAAGCAATCCAGTCGAAGTGCATACCCAAAAGGATCAAAGTTTTCCTTTTGTTGTTGTAACATAAGGTGTTGCTTACCAATTTTTAAAGGAGTAGGTGTCACTTGGACATATCCAAAATGTGTTCTAAATGCCATCTATCAGAGGAAACAATCATTAATTGTCTTTGTGACTATCCCTGAAGTAGTACGATATGGCACATTCTACATCCATGCCCATCCTTCTTCCAGGATGATGAGGCCACCTAGACATGCAATGTCATCAAGGGTACCTTAACATCCTCTATACCTTACAATCCAATACAATTTGGGACCTCTGGACTGTACATAATGAGCAACTTAACAATGGCATGATCACACTTGTTGAAGTTGCACCACAATTCATCTCTAAAAGATCAGGGATGATAATGGAGGCAATGTACACCACCTCTCACTGTCAATCAACTACAAGACCCTCAAGTATGCTGGGAACACTCATGCTTCTCACATCTAGAGCATCATATTATTCATAGATGTTCCCTTTTCTAGATCGAACCACAAGTCTATATATGGTTGTGTCTGATATGATCCCACTTGCCATCCTCTCCTTGGCAAAGGTAATCCAACATGGGCATGCTCAGTCCTCAAACTTGAGATCATCACCATCCTTCATGAAGATTCCACAACAAAGGAGAGGGATTGTGACAACATTGGAATTGCCTCAAACTCCTCCTCATAAGTACAGATTCCCAATCCCAACAACTTGGCACCTACGAGATTATGAGCTTATAGGATCAACACCACTACTGATTCAACCAAAAAAATTCCCCTAAAATGTAATGCTAGTTTTCATTTCTCTATTTGGCCAAGTTGGCTATCCGGTGCATGCACACCAAACCTCTCATTTTCTCCCCGTAATAAATAAAGTGAAGGATTCTTCAAAGAAAAGTGTCACATTGATATTCAATTAAAATTCATGTGCTTAGCATGCACTCACTTGTTAGTAACCATTAAAAATATCTCTTCTTTATTGTTTTCATTAATGCATCAAGAGTAGAAAGTATTCCCTTCGTAATTGTACAAAGAGAAAGTAGAAAAAAGGTAGTACAAACATAGATGTAACATTGTGTATGATAGAAAAAGTTACTTCAATGATGATTGTTGAACACTTTAGCATTGAAAAACTGAGAGATGTTCATTCATTTAGGTGTTAATTGGATTGAATAGGAGATGCCTTCAAAAGAAAGAGAAAGACAAAAGCTCTAGAGGGGGAGATGAGAGTGAATAGAGAACATCTAATTTTATGCAACTTTAAAATAAAAGTATGGTTACATACAACTTCCTTAGAGAATAATGCAACTAAAACTAAAGAAACTAATTTGATAAGAGATGTAAACACAACTGGCACAAGATTTATCGTGGTTCTGATTTGTTGCTATCCTTGATTCTTAAGATGTACTTTTATTACCTTTTCTATACCAATATAAATTACAAATACCAATATCTTTTATGGATCAAGACGAACCTCATTTTCAAGATTAAGGATAATATTCACCTTATTTGTTGTACATAGAAAGACCATCGTCTTTAATAAGATCACAATTTCATCCACCACCTTTGGACATAGCCTTCTCGCTAGAAGTAGATCCAAATCTATTTGACATAGCCTTCACACTAAAAGTAGCTCCAAAGTTCTTCGACATAACCTTTTCACAAGAAGTAGGTCAAAGCAGTGAACATGATAGGGAAGAATATGAAATGAAAGTACAACTCTTCTCACAAGCATCACAGTGTAAAACGCTAATGAACAATTTATTAGTATCCACATGGGTTTAGGAAACACTATATTTGGTGGAGTAGGTCCCTAGAATAAGGGTAATTTTAGACTTGTTTAGGGGTAGCTGGAGATAGAAAAATAGGATTCTAAACTTTTAGAGATAGAATAATCTAAGTAAAACATGATTTACAAGCATCCAGACACACAGTACATTGCACAATCTTTGTCATTGGATATTTTTTAAGTTCCTTGACCACAAACACTTTATGCACACATTGATAATACATATAAGAAATTTTTATATTATCAAAATTAATGTATGATATGTCCAAAAATCCAACCCAAGTTATCAATCCTTTTATACACAACGTAAGAGCATATGATGAGGATGCATCAACAATTGTGGTAGTAGTCGATGTCATTAGCTAAATAAGGGGTGGCTTTGGGTTCAAATATTCCAGACTTGGAATATGTTTCAAAACAAAACTAGATCCAATAGAAGCATATAAAAGTGAATTGATAAAATTGTGCATGAGGAAGACAATTTGAAATGATATGATCCAAGAGAAGATGATGTATATTAGAGGTGTTTTTGAATTATGTAATATTCCTCTATTTTTCATGTGTTAGAGGCAACATAGGCCATGAGAGTTTTCTAAGAAAGAAAGAGGTAGTTTTGGATATGATTCTAAAAGGAAGGAGGTGGCCTTGGATAAGATTTAGGGTCGATAGTGAACTTGTGTACAAAATTTGTAAGTGTTGGTTGTGTTCCTTCTAGAAAATTACACATGTTTGTGGAAAGGTGGCATAAAGAAAGAAAAGATGATCAATATTTTTAATATTATTGAGACAGAGACTGTAAATGAAGGTCCAAGGGATTTTTTGTTTATAAGTTATTTTATCATGACAGTTTTCATGTGTTCAATAATCCAAACAAAATATATATTCACCTTTGGTGGAGCAGTAATATATCATAAAGAATCTTTTTCATGTATGTTGATTCCATCAAATGATAGAAATGAGTATGCAAATGGTAATCTACATGATTTTCCCTGTGACTTCATGAATATAGTGTTGTGGTCTAAGCCTAAAAGGTTGTGGTGCGATGTTGTGAACATGTCTAGATTATTGCAGAAACTATGAAGTAGTGCTTTGAATGCATTATCCATCCTAGAGAGGAAGAGATTGAGATGATGCATTTATGTATATAGTTTTCTTTATTGGAGTTGCACTGAGGTTCTAAAAAGAAACGTGAAATATTTAGGCATTAATGATATGTTTTTCATAGAAAAGGGAGAAGGGGTATAGCCTTGAGAATAATATATGACTTTTTTTAAAAGAAATGATGTATCTTGGTTGTTATGTTTCCAAATTGGGTAGCAATTATGTGTTGTTACATATGCAAATTTATTATGAGATTGAAGTACAAATTACGAATCTCACTTCCAATGCAATATTACGATATATATACATACATATATATGTATAATATATATACACATAAAAGAAAATTTCAAAATATGATTAGATTAAGATATGGTATGGCATCACCAAAGGCAATACAAGTCAGTAAGAGTTTCATGTGAAATGAGACAAATATGGGCTGTATGTTGGATTTTTAAATCCACCATGGCACTCATACAAATATTTTCCAAATTTGTAAGGACCCACACTATTACAATCCCTCTATGTTTTAAAAAATATAATTCCATCTATCCTTATATAAATATAGGGATTTATATAATCTAGAATGAGAACTATAATCCCACCCAAAATAAAACACAAAATCACACACATATAAGTATCAAAGTAAGATAAAAATGATCATATAAAGGAATAGCATTGTTTCAACCATCTCCCATTAAATAAGAAACTTGGTAGTAGTGAACATCCACAACATAAATATGTATCTAAAAAGGAACTATATGAATCAAATGTTGATATGAACACCTAACATAGGGTGTAGATATCCCTAATTCCTTAAAGGTCTAACTTTGGAATGTACTCTTGTTGCTACTACTGCTCATCGATGATGTAAATCACATAAATAGAGATGCCAAAATAGATATGTGTGTTAATAGTACATGAAAATGATTTTTTAACTAGGTATATCATAAATATATCACTAAATTTAAACTAATTAATGTTTTTTTCATTTATAACTTATGTTTGATAATGTTCACCATTAAGACATCCTTTGTCTCTAGTGCATGCTTGACATACCAATCTAAAATGGTACAAAGGAGCCTCTAAATGACACAATAGTATCTATAAGTTGTAGATGAGTGCATATGTACAATATCAAAGTATGTCTAAATTGGCGTAACTATGACTCTGAATTTTTGAAGAACCAAATTTAGGACTTTGTATATTATGTCAAGTTCTTATTTTTTAATGACATGAATTATCTAAATTTGAAGTCAGAGTTAAAACTCTTATATAGTTCGAATCTAGTATCTAAATTAACTTATAGCATGAATTAATGTGAATTCAAATCAAAATTATTGAAAAATATGAAGAAATTACTAGATCTCTAAGTTATAGTTTAGATATGCATACAACATCACAATACTTCTTCTAACTAGCAAGATGTCAAAAAAAATAGAAATATAACTAAAATGAGCAAGAGAGTGAGGCATTCCTAGATGAGCTGATAATCTCATCTTGAACCAAGATTTCCTGTGCAAAGATTAAGGGTCCTACTAGATTCTTATTTACCCATCTAGGTGACAAACAAGGTCATCTAAGACTTATTTGGTAAGGTTTTAAGGGAAAAAGAGTGAAGGTTTTCATTAATGATACTTAGTCAGTGAATACAATAGATTTTTATAAAAGCATCATGCTAACCTTCATGTGGATGTGTGTTCCTACGTGTGTGTGTCTTTTGTGTGTGTGTGTTCTTGTGTGTGTGTGTGTGTGAGAGAGAGAGAGAGAGTTTGTTTCTATCTATGTGGGTGTGCATATGCATGGCTGAGTGTGTTTGTTTGTGTTTATTTATGTGTGTGTGGCTCTCTCTCTATCTCTCTATGTGTGTGTGTTTGTGTTTGTGAGTGTGAGTGTGTTTGTGTTTGTGTGTGCTTGTATGTGGTTGTTCTTGTGTGTTCTTAGGTTCACTATACCTCATTGTGTTAATACTTTTATTGTATAATATATTACCATAATATAATTATATACACACAATCATTCCATTTATTAATATATATTTCATATGCTCCATGATTTGTTAAAGTTTTTTATATAATATTAAGTGCCCTTGTTTTTTGGACTTACTTTAGTATTAATATTAAACAACTGTGGTAAATGACCATATGGTAGTCGAAAAAAATTACAGACGTTCCATGTTAATGAAGTATATTTTGAATCTTATAGCAATTTTTTACTAATCATTAATACATGTATATATATATCATAATCTTAGATATCTTAGATCATTAATTCAATTTACCCTTATGCATCTTTCTTAGGCTCAACATATCATCCAAGAATTATTCCAACATTTTGTGATTTTTATGTATTCATCACTTCTATGATCTAATAAAGGTTTTGATCAATTAGGGAAAAATAATTGTTAGTAATATCTCTAGCAAATCAAATGAAAATGTTATGTTCTAACATTCTAAAAGATATAACTACTAACAACCATTATGGTCTAATGCATCAATGTATCCAAGAGAGAGAAAATGCTAAAACTAACATTGTTAACCTCTTTGGTTTTATTATTCTATTGTGATTTATTTGTGAATCCAATTTTAAAATCAATGAAAAATGTGAAAACCAAGATGGGCAATTACTTTTGAGAAATTTTGCCTCGACGATTCCTCGTATGGGTTGTGAGGTGGTTGGTGGTGCAGGAGTTTCTCTCCAAAAAGATATACCACCGGAAACACAAAACCCTCAAAGGAGTTAATCTCAAACACTCAAAACAATTCAAATGTCTTCATAAAGTTGTAAGGGGCCTAAAGCACGTGTAGATAGGTTAGAGAAGAAAGGAAATATGTCAGAGAGAAAATAGTATTGAAAAATAAATAAATAATAGGAAGTTGAGACTTACCTAATGGTGCATAAATTTGAGTAGGGGAATCTTTTTGAGTTCCTCATGAATCTTCACAACAAGAAGAAAAGCCTCTGATGGAATGGAAAAACTATATGATGAAGTTTCCCTAGATTTTGAAAGATGTACACTGGATAGGTCCACGGTAAATTTCAATCTGAACAAAGGATTTTATTAGCTTCAATAAAGTCTTTAGATGGCTCAAGCGGGAGGAATTGATATATGGTAGTAGAGGTGGTCAGAGTGGGACACAGTGATGAGAATGAATGAAATGTTGAGTTGAGGAACTCGTCAATGATTAGATGCAATTGAGGACCTAGGAAGCATAAAAACTCTTCAACAAGCTAGTCCCGGGCTTATATGGTGGTGGGTGGCTATGTTTGAAACATACAGAGAGGGAATTGGGTGTCTCTATATATGGTGAAGATAGTGCTTAAGTGGAATTAAATAAACACAACATAGAGTCATGTGGTTGGTGATTTTCTCTCAGCTCGATATTATCGACCAAACAATGAGAAATTACACAAGGAAGGTCATAGTCATTGTTACTTCTAAATAGTACTTAGACTCAAGGAAGAATATGAACAAAGGAACAAATAGTACATCAAAAATAATTGAATGAACAACTAGGAAAAGAAGTTAGGTAAACAAAAAAGTCTACTTTTGATACATTTTGGACTTAACAAAATGACATTTGACCATCATCTTGTATATATTTGTTACTTATCCAAACAAACTTTTTTTTGACCAAAATTTAGAGCAGTGCCATAGTTTAAGTCATATATAATTATAGTAAAGTTAGCTTCCACTTCAGAAGACATGAATTCATTAAATACATTATTGTATCTACAAAATATTAATTAATCAATATTTAGAATTTATCTTACCATATTTGTCGAGTTACTTATCTAGTTGCATAGTTTTTCTAGAAAATGTGTAGGGCCATTCTATTTACCACAAAACTAGTTACATTACACTACATTAAAGACCTAATAATAATGGATATGGGAAACCTCATTGATTGCACTTTACAATGAGGATGTTTTAAATATCCCTCTTGAAAGGGCATTTTTTGTTTGAATTTCAAGGTCAAAACAACACCAAGTACATTTTAACACATCATATTTAAGCTCTCAAGTCTCTTATTCTAGGTTGATATTTTTCATGGAACATTGACTAACACTATATCAAAAATTTCAACTTCTGATTCAAGAATTATCAAAGTGAGTTCTTAATAAGACAAGTTTTTTTGCTCTTTGTAGGCTCATGACCAAGGATGTAGAAAGGACCCTTGATATACAATCTAAGTAAGGATGCATGGAAGAGGTTATGAAATTGATTAAGGGAGGGTGCCTAGGTAAATCTACAAGGACTCCCTCAAACTCCATTAAAAATCTCAAAAGGACCTATACATGTTTTAGAATGAGAATTCCTTTTACCTTAGATCTGTATATGGACTTGATAGGCTTAACCTTGAGAAAAATATGACCTCCAACTTTAAAATCTTTGTCAGAACAAGGGGCATCTGCATAGTTATTCTGCTTACCACGTTCTTCTTTCATTATCTATGTGATAACATTCACCTGATTTATATAAATTCCATGTATTCAATCCTAGTGCAGATCTTCTCACCCTTTTCACTCTAGATCAAAAGTGACATGTAGAGGGTCTCATATGGGGTCATTATTACATTGCAATACAAGTTGTTGTTGTACGCAAACTCTGACAAGAGGAAAAAATGTATCCAATATCCTACTTAATGTACCATGCATTCTCTAAGTATGTCCATTTAAGTTTGAATAGTCCTTCCACGCTTCCCAACTATTCAAGGATGATAGGAGCCCCTAAAATGAAGTCTAGTGCCCAACTCATCCTAAATTTGCTTCCCTATTATCAAAATAATTTCTGTATCTTGGTTTAAAATTGAATGTGTTAATTGTGAATGTAGGGACACCATAATTACATACAATCTCCTGAATATATGTCTCAACCATATTTAAAATACAGTAGTAGTCTTAAAATCCAAGAAATTTACACTATTTTCCAAGCAATATAAAACTACCCACACAACTCTGTCTGCCATTCAAATCTTTCTCAGGTTTTTGACTAAATCAATGTCTATCTTCTTCCCCTTCTACTAGGGAATGTCAAGAGTCTAGCAAAGAATGTTAATTATTTAATTTATAGCTTTCACCATTTGGAAAGTGAGACAAGGACACAAAAACTTTATTATATGTATATCTTCATGCCTTCACAACTAGAAAATGGTTCTCTTTAGATTTTGTACACATTGGTTAAAGCATAATGGATAGTGTACTCTATCCCAAGTACCTCAAATAGAACCTTTTCTTCATATTATCTAAAGATACCTATAACCACCTTTCATCATAATTTCACACGCACTACTAAAATACAATGAATTATCTATAACATGTGCAGCATACAAGGAGGAAAGGTTGTCCTATTGGGATTTATAAGTATTAGATATATGATGTGGAACATGCATCATGTATTTAGTCATCAACTATAAGTCCTAAATGTTTGGTCTCCAGTATTCCACATTCTCTAGCATTTTCCACTAATCGATCATCACATAAGAACTAGTCAATTCTTTCTTCCCACTCAGAGCTTCGACTACCATGTTAGATTTATTAGGGTGGTAGGATATTTCTAAGTCATAGTCCTTCAACAACTGGGCCCACATTATCTATCACATGTTCAGATATATCTAAGTCATAATATACTTGGTGCTCTTATGATCTAAAAAAACGTCAAACTATGTGCATAGAGGTAATACCTCCAAAACACCAAAGTGTACACTATAGCTTCATGATCTATCCCAAGAGTAGGATAGTTATCCTGATGAGTCTCTAGCCACCTAGACATGGAAATCTGACATCAGAACACAACATAGGCCAATATGTGAAGCAACACCGTAGACAAAAAGTTGTCAACATCACAATAAAGCACATGTATAGGTTCAAAAGTGACATTCTCAATTGGATCTTGGGACGTCTATTTGTAATGTTCATCCCATATGTATTTTGCCTCTTTCCTCATAGAAGTATCCATGAGTTTATCTTTACTAGATAATTCTATTATTTAACAATTTTGATAGCCAATTAGCCTCAAAAAGATTCTAATATAAAATGGAGTCGTGGGGATAGCCCTTTCATCATGGATTCGACCTTCACTAGTTCATCTAATATATGACTGTCTGAGATGATATATCCTAAAACTTGACTTTGGAAAGTCAAAACTCACACTTTGACAACTTCTCATTTAGTTGATATTGTCTTATTGTCTCCAGGATGATATGAAGATGCTTTGCATGACATTGGTCACTAACAGAATATATCAAGATTATCGACAAAGACAATATATGTAAACCTAAACAGGGATAGAAGATTCCAATCATTAATTCTAGAAAGATAACTGGAGCATTTGTAAGACCTAAGGGGATAGCATGGAACTCGAATTCCCATATCTGGGATGAAATCTTATCTTTTATATATTTTATGGGTTGATCTTCACATAATTGTATCCACTCTCAATATCAAATTTTAAGAGTTCCTTAGAAATTCTAATTTGGTCTGACACGTCATCCATATGTGGTTTCTTAAACATCACTTTGTCAACACTATGTAATCAATGCACATCTTGAGATATCATGCGTCTTTTCGATGAAGAGGAACTGGTGCTCCCATGGATATGCACTAGGGCAAATTAAGCCTAGAATTCTAGAAGTTTCTAGATCCTCTTCTTCAACTCTATGAGTGCTTGTATGGTGTCATGGATATGGATATGGTTTTTGGGAGAATACTATCAAAACTTAAGCTCTTGGTCAGGTGGTAGGCTAGGAATGACATCACATAAGACATTTGAGATATACTTGACAACTACAATGTTGGTGATGGCTTTCTCAACGATAGAAATTAAGAAGACTTTGTGCGCTTCTTCTATAGTATACATACATAAATAGAAGAGACAAATAAATTCTTGTGATTCTTGTTTCTTCCTTTAATCACTAGTGGATCCCAATTAGGATGAGATATAGTGACTAATTTCTTCTACACATACTGATCATCTAGCAACTCGTGCTCAAAATGATATTGAAGTTTTTCATAGACATGGCTATAAGATTTGCATGGAATACTCTCCCCTATAGGATTAGTTCAATCATAGAAACTACCCTCCCAAGTTTTGCCACATGCTTGCAAGGTGTCTTTATGTTAAGATTATAATCAAGATCTTCTACTAATAAGTATAACTTATAATCTATTAAAAAATTAAAAGGTAATCAAAAGCTACATATTTAAAAATACTTTAACTGACTAAAGGCCAATAAAAGACATATCTTTTATGACTTGATCTTTGTCAGCTGCCTCTTTATTCATGTTAAAGACCCATGCTTGACACCTCTCTCTAATTGTAGTGTATTTGCTTCTAATATTTTTTGATGTTGTTTTCATACTTGTGATGTAGCATATGATAGTTTCGCTTGATGTGACCTTCAATAGTATAGAAGTTACGCAAATCCAACCTGAACTTGTAAGTACTAGAATGGACTTTATGGCACTTGGAGTGAGTTGAAGTTTGTGGTCTCTGAGCTCCTCCGCCTGGGGCTCCTCTTTGGGGTAGGTAGTTGTCCCCCTATCTAAGCTAGAGATCATCTTGGAGATTTCCTCCCTTAGGATCTTCCCTTCTTCTAAGTCTTGCATGGGTAGTCCTCTAGATATAGGGATGCCTATGGTTCTTCCAGAATGGTGGTGAGGCAATGTCCTATAAGGGTCTAAATGATTTTGTAAATGTAACTTCTCTAGAACTCATTTCTCAGAACATAAATTGAGTTCCTAGAAAATGAGTTCCAGATGATCGGTTTGATACTTCAATTTTATTCAAAATTAACTTCTAGCTGATTGGTTGTTCATAACTATAGGCACAAAATCTAGAAATAGAAGATGTTATATATTAAATAACAACTATACATAAATTCAAACATGATAACAGTCATTTTTTTATTTCCATATTATTTCTTTGTTGTAATTGTAGGCACAAACTCTAGAAATAGATGATGTTCTAGACTACATATCATATATATATATATATATATATATATATATATATATATGTAGTTCAATCATAATAACAATCATATTTCAAACGAAAATAGCTAACTAGGAAAATCCAAAATGATAACACAAACTCCATACACAGTGTCAAGTTTTTGTTTTAAAATAAAAATCAAGAAACTCGAGTCCAACTTGATAATGGAAAAAAATTAAAAAAAAAAGAATCAATCATCCATAAAAAAATTTGTAGATGAATTATATCTATGATGTATCTCTTAGTAGTGTTCGTTTGTCTCTTCTCAACAAATTTGCAAAGCCTAGTCATCCTTTTGGTTGGATTGTAACTCATGAATAACTTGGCATGTATAGGACTACCATAGAGGTGTGTTAAAGCATTATGGCTTCATTATCAAATATGCATGACTATTTTGTTGTATCTAAATCCTCAGATATATTACTTATATCCAAATATTCTGGTTCTGGTCTAGGTTTTGAGAAAGCCTCAAACAACCTATCAATCTTACTAGTAATTTTTTCAACCATATATCATCTTCTTCTCGTATTCTTTTTCTAATTTTGTTTTTCATCCTTGAGCCACTTGTAGGTGGGGTTTCCTTCAGCACATTCACATTTTGGGATCCAGGGACTACCTCACAATCTTCAATTCTTATGTCTAACATGCACATCATCTTCAGTCAAATCAACATGGTGTTTTAAATTTTGTCCACCTGCAATTTCACTGATAGGACTTTGGATTGACCTGAAGAATTTCCATGTCACCTTATCTTTCCCACAAAAAATGCTTATTTCATTATACAATGCAATGGTCTTGTTTATGTACTCTTCAGCCTTGGGGTGCCTACAATACACAATACTTTAAATAAACTATATAAAAATAATATAAGAATTGTTTATATGAAAATACTTACACAAATGTAATCTGTTGCAACTTCTATATCCATGCTAATTGTGCAATTGACATGGACAAAATCATTTATGCCACTTTTGTTTCTAACTTATTGAATTTCCTTCCAATGCTTTTCCATAGTTAGTGTATGATTTTCTACATAAGGTGCTTTGCAAACATCACCCAAGTTGATTATATATTGACAGCTTCTGTTGTTTTGTAGAATGTGGTAGATTTGAATGTTTTATCTAACTTATAACCTTCACTAGCATGGGTGGCAAGATATTTAATAGCAAACAGACTCCAATGTGTTTGTCATGTAAAATATAGCATGTTGTTCTATCTATGTACAAATAAATATGCACTCATCAAAATAATGTGAAAAATCAAACAATAAGTAGACATGGTGAGCATAGAATTTTGAAGCGAATCATTCCACATATGTTCCATTTATCCAAAACATATATTGAAATCAAAATCACCATTCATAACTGAACCAACTTCAATCAATAATTTTAAAATCATTAAAACTAGAATTTCATGTCAAGGTTCTTTAAAAAACTAAAAATAATAATGTATTAGTTCATAAAATAAACACATGAAGATAAATCATGTATTGTCTATTATATCTTGATAAGCATTACACATCAGTTTAACAATAGTGTCCCTCTTGTCCCTCCATACTTGATACACATCTTTTCTCTCTCTATTTTGTCCATGTTTGAGAGTAGTTTTCAAATGATCATCATTTGACTCTGTTGGGTGATCTTGTTCTAATATTACTCCTTTATCATGATATTATCATGTGACAAATTCATCTCCAACTGGGTGCACTTTCAGTATGTGGTTATGCAAAATTGAACAAGTGAATACCATATCAACTTGTGTTTTAAAGGGTAACACAATCTCAAATTCAAACACCTAAATCTTTTCTTAAGCAAACCAATTGTTTTTTCCACTGCATTTTGCAAAGAATGATGTGAGAGATTAGATAATTCATCTTGATTTCTCAATCCATTAGTGGGAGAGAAATATTTTAAATGATACCATGTACCACGATATGGAGTAGAAAATGCAAGCATAGTTGTATATCCATCATCTGCTAGGAAATATTTACCTACAATAGGAAAGTACAATGAATCTCAGTAATTACAAAATTAGAATTTTATCTTTCTTTAAATTTTTATGAATTGCCTTATAAAAGTTTTACTCCATTTGGGTCCTCTATGCACTTTTAGATATACTATATTATTCATGAATCCTTCCCATCCAGCCTCAAGTAGTAGATTTTGCAAGTAAAAGTACATGCTACTATGGCTTTCTATTTTGGGTGATCCTTTTTGTCACGAAATCTTGTTACTATGTCATTCGGTATTGTATTGGTAATATGTGTACCATCAAATGCTCCTATACAATTCCACCACAAAACATAGTGACTTTAGGTATTTACCTTGAAATAATATTAGAACTTATTCATACAGCATGTTATTTCAAGAGAAGTCGTTGGTGGTGGAGTTTGAATATAATCATCATCGCAAGACAACCTACGGAATATAAGCACTTGTTGAAGTATCGACTGACTTTCTCATGTGCTCAATCATAAGTATTAGAAGCTCCATGTTGAACTGTACCCTGGCATGATATGCTTAGAAACATTGTTAGTTGCTACTCAAATGGCATATTTATAGTATCCTCTAAAAGACATTGACCCCTTAGAATATTGCATAACCTAAAAGAGGTTGTTCTGCTCATTCTTATTTCTTGAAGGCAACTTTGTTCTGTTCCTAGGATAATTTTCTTCATTATGGTAGACATTGTCTTATTCCCAAGTGTGTATGGTCATCTGGGTTCAAGACAACTTTGAGAATGTCTTTTGAGTAATAAAATCATAATAATAAGTATGATGATTATGCATGATTGTTGTTCTTCATCGAAGTCAACATAGTTAACCATCTACACCAAAAAGAGATCTACTACTATACATAAATTTGAAAACAATTTAATTGTAGTAAAATAATATTCTAAGAATGGGTTCATAATAACAATGTCGATGAAGAGATAAACCCTTAACAAAGATTGAAGCATCCAAATCATTTCTACCATCACACTCGTACTGGTGGTGAAGTATTATAAACAACTTGAACTTACACATTATTTTATATCACATTAAGTATGTAAAGTTCAATCACTAATCTAATTTAAAGATTCAAAGGAGTCATAAAAAGAGCGTGATTGAATGTATCATTCACCATAATCACAATACCATGCAGTGGAAAAGGACAAACAATCCTTGTTTAGACGTCAGTTTGATTTGATTCCATGACCATGTCAATTATTTTCATGTCTTGTTCATTGTCGGTGCATAGGGCATCCATTAAAAATTATGGGATAGTTTCATGCAGGAGAAAAATACAATTAGAAACCACTGGGATCAAGATGAATGGAGGAATTAACAACTTCAACTATATAAAGTAGAAAATGTCATTGTTACTTCAAAACTTGCAGCAATATATGAATAAAATAAGACAACAACAAGTTGCATAGTCATACCTTTTGGCGTGCATAGACCTACCAAAATGGGATATTGACCCATGGGCACCCATGGGTCGAATCTTTTGATACATGTTTGGGTAGAGATTACTGCCACCCATTTAATTATGGGTTATACCAAACCAATCGAAATATTAGGTGGGTCTCACGAGTTGACCGGCGGGCACCCACATGTGACTCATTTAAATAGAGTAGAACTTAAATATTAAATTTTGTAGATGAGTGATTTTGAAAATTTGAGGATATGCTTATATGCTTAATGAGCATTTGAGTATTTAGTATTTTCTACGTGTATGTTATATATACTTGACAAACTTGAACATACATTTATGAAGGTATTTTCTTAGTGTCTGTCATGTAATTTTTTTTTGTATTTGTGATAATAATAACCATTTTTACTCTATACCTATAGAAATGATGACATCATCCTAATTTTATATTATCTTTAAATTATAACAGCTTTTTTTGTGTGTCAGACATCTACATATATCGACAAATTGTTTCTCTTTTACATGTGACTTTAAAACACGACATTTAAGTTTTTTTTTGTGTTTTGAACACTAATTTACAAAAAAAATATTTTTTATTGTGATTAATCTAGATGTTTGTAGTTTTTGTTACACATAAAAAAAGAATTGCGTGAAAAAAAATAAAAAAATATATTTATTGTCTATAAATAATTTTGAAATGTACTATAACCCCCTAGTCGACCTGTGAACACCGAGTTGAGTTCTGCTAAAGTTTTATACGACCCATTTAAAAATGGGTCTTTTTTACCGGTACAAACCCAACCCAACTCACTCACTTTATAGATCTATTCGTGATTCGAAAGATTGTCGAGTATGGGAATCGTTGTTTAGAGGCGTTGTTGTTCGGATTGCCAACTCATTGTTCCTCCAATACGTAAAGGAATGTTTGACTGCTACCAGAATATCTCTTGGACTGTAGGTAGTTGTAAGATAGACAAGAACATGAAGCACACCTACTAGCAAAAAATTTGGCACTTGTGGCTCCTGATTAATAGAACTTTAAGCACGGCTACCCATGACATGCACTTGGACGGGTTCTACTCATTCTAGGTAAAGCAACACCAAAAGAAGATGACGCTTAGATGACTTACACCCGAGCAAATGTTGTACTTCTTCGGCGCCCCTTGTTGAGTCAATGTTGGGCTAGAAGAACAAGGGGAACCTACTTGGGTTTCAGCCTGGGGATGAACTTCTTTCTTAGTCAGGTCTTGATGTAGTCATGTACATACTTTTGTAGCATATAAAATTTTATCGTGTACTAATTGATTGCGGTCAATTTGTACTACTTGATATATTAGACCCTTATCTCCTTCACTGGCATT